>JADNYI010000005.1:600000-1156400 GCA_015501065.1 Infundibulicybe gibba | reverse complement strand
GGGCGGAAATTGATGTAGGAGTTTCGGGAGCCTTAGACTGAGTGACTCGGGGGAAAAGGCGGTCCAGTGGTAGTTCGTGAGGAGGCCTTTTCTTGGTGCAGAGTACATCATCCCCTTCTTTAGGAACGAAGTCGGGGCGTCTAGATGGGGCGTCGGCAGGGTTTTTGTGACCGGGGCATAGTCCAGTTTGAAGTTGAATTCGGAGAGGAACATGGACCAGCGAGCTTGACGGCGGTTCAGGTGCGGGTGGACATGAAATATTCGAGATTTTTGTGGTCTGAGATTACTGAAATGGGCGTTGAGGTGCCTATGAGCCAGGCGCGCATGTCGCGGAAGGTTTCGATAATCGCGAGTAATTCTTTGTCGTGGATTCATAATTGATTTCAGCAGGGGAAAGTTTTCGAGAATAGTAGGCAACGGGGTGAAGCAGAGAGTTTTCGTCAGGTTGAAGATGAATCGAAGCGAGGGCAAAGTCGGAAGCGTCTGTGATAATGGTGGAAGGTAACTGGGGATTAAAGTGTCGGAGAACGGGGGCTGTGGTGAATGCAAGCTTGAGTTTTTCGAAGGCGTTTCGGGCAGAATCGTCGAGTCCGGGAAATTTTGTTTTATTGGCTTTTGTAGTTAATTTAATCAAAGGAAGAGTGATGTCGGAATAATGGTGAACGAAACGGCGGTAGAAATTAGTGAACCGAGGAATTGCTGAATGTCTTTAACGGAATTAGGGAGGGGCCACTTGGAGATGGTGTCGAGCTTCTTGGGGTTCATCTGGACACCATTGGCCGAAATAATATAACCGAGATACTCAACTTGGGACTTGTCGAATTCGCATTTCTTGGCATTTGCGAATAAGTTGGCGCCACGTAGTCGATCCAGTACTGCGAGTACGAGGGCATCATGATCTTGGCCAGGCTTAGAATAAATGAGAATGTCGTCAAGGTAAACGACGCAGGAGATGTCGAGAGGTCGCGAAGGGTATCTTGAATAAAGGCTTGGAACGTTGCAGGGGCATTGGTTAATCCGAAGGGCATGACAGTGTATTCGAATAAACCCAGGTGTGTTCGGAAGGCCGTCTTCCATTCGTGGCCCTCCTTGACGCGGATAAGGTTGAAGCGTTCTTGAGGTCGATGACGGTAAATAGGTGGCAGCCTTGAACACGGTCGAGAGGTCTGAGGTGAGGGGAAGAGGGTACCGATCTTTTTGGTGATTGCGTTGAGTCCACGGTAATCTACACAAAGTCGGAGATCGCCTGTTTTCCTTTTGATGAATAAAATGGGGATGCTGCTGGAGATTTCGATCGACGAATATACCCTTGGCGAGTTGGTCTTCAATATATTCGAATAGGGCGGATCGTTCTTCCAGGGACAAGAATAAATGGGCCGAAAGGGGGGTCTTGCCTTCTTCAATGTCGATGCTGATATCGTAAGGCCGGTGTGGGGGTAGCTTTTTGACTTCGACGGGGTCAAACACGTCCAGGTGGGAATGATACTTAGGAGGTACGAGGTTGTGAACTTCTTCCGTGGTGTCGTTTACGATGGCATGGGCTTTGTTGTCGGCTTTGACTGGAGGGGAATCAGATGGGGGAGGTTCGGGAGGCGGGACGACGATGTCACCAGTTCCAGGTGGAACTTCGTCTGTAGATATAGAATTAATGCGAGCGTCAAGCTCACCGTTGGGTGTATACCAGATACAAGAAATTTCCTGGTGTTTCGCATGCTTCTGAAGCGTGCGGATTTGATAAATGCAATATCAATGGGTTTGGGGCTAGGACCGTAGACGGGAGGAGGCGGAGGTGGTGGAGAGACCAGATAGAACGGAGTTCGTTCGACTAGGGCCGTGGCGAATGGGAGGACGGATGACTGATGAGAGGGATAAGGCATTAATAGCCGTGTATCCTGGGAAGTGGGTGGAGGTCTGTCGTGATTACGAGAGAGATCCGGGAGAGGCTGAGACGAGGGCGTGCTGACTAGACGAAGGCCTAATCCAACAGAGGCATACTGGAGCTAGAGGGGTCAGGTGCAATGGGCTTCCGAGACTATAGCCTCTGCCAAAAGCGGAGATGGGGAAATCGTGGTTGGCACCGCAGCAGGATAAGATAATTGACCGCGGGCCCAATCATATCGGGGTTTGTTGCTTGAGCCAGTCGAGCCCAAGTAATACCGGATATGGCATGGATACAATACCTAAACGGGTATGTTCAGAATGATCGCGGACTTTTAATTTGGCAATGACGTCGTGCGTTAAGAGTCCGGAGGTTAATGGTCGGTCGTCGATGTGTAAATCGGACTGGGATGTTTTGGAATGGTCGGGAGAGAGTGTCGTTGGACGAAGGTGTCGGAAATGTGGGAGTTGGTGGCTCCGCAATCGAGGAATGCATAGTTTTGATGGTTTTCTGCTGGAACGAGAGGGAATTGAAACAAAGAAATGAGCTCTGTTATGAGGATCGGATAAGACATGAGATGTAAATTAAAACGGGGTGCCCTCCGAGTACCAGAGATCCATTCGCCAGTGGTGGCTTTGACGAACGGAATCTGGAGGCGACGGTCGGAGGGCAGGGCAGATCAGATCCTTCCGTCGCCGAAGACTGTTGGATTAGGCAGTCTTCGGCTTGCCTTTTCCCGAGTCGCCGTGCTTGGCGATGCGAGTCTGGCAGGCGTCGACTTTGTGGCCTTCTTTGCCACAGTAGAGACAAAGATTGTTCTTGAAGCGGTGTTCGCGTTCGGCCTGGGTGAGCTTACCACGAGGAGATCCAGTGCGGACTGCATCTACTTCCATAGGGACAACGTCGGAGGTAGAGGCGACTGGGGTGGACGTGGATGTTGGGGTCGAGGTACTGGGAGAACCAGTATAAGGTTTCTTCTTGGAATTGGTTTCCGATCGTCGTTCGACTTCGCGTTGATGAATATTGGCGTCGATGGTGATGACGATGGGTTCCCAGCCTTCGAGAGTGGTGGGGCGCTCGAGAACACTGACAAGGGCGTCCTTAATTTCGGACTTGAGACCCTTGATGAAGCGGGTGATCTTGGTTTGCTCAGTCATGTCCAAATGACCGGCGAGTTCGAGGAACGCCGTGAGGTACGAGTGAGCAGAACCGGTTTGCTTGAGTTTGTCGAGCTTGAGATCTGCGGAGGAGGATAAACGGGGGTCGGCGAAACGCTTACGGAAAGCCGCGAGAAAAGCGTCCCAATCATTGAGGAGCGGGGAGCTAATGTGCTCGAGATTACTGAACCACTCGAAAGGGATGCCGTCCTTGAGGTGGTTACCCACGTAGACGACGCGTTCGTGGTCAGTGCCGAAGGAGGACTTGTGGAAGTCGAAGATGCGCTTGACTTCGCTGATAAAAGGGGTCACGTCGCTCTCCTTACCGTTGAAAATACGAGGGTTGCGGAGTTTGACGGGATTTCCACCGGAAGTGCTCTTGGAGCCTCGTAGGATCGTGGAAATGGAGTTCTGGAAGTCGGATTGATTTTGCTGAAGTTGTTGCTGAAGTTGGAGCTGATTTTGTTGAAAGTTCATTTGATTTTGTTGCATCGTAGTGAACATGAAGACGAGATCTTGGAGAGTCGGTTGCGGATGAATTTCGGGAGCAGCAGGGGGGAGCTGAGGCGGTTCCGCGAACTGAGAAGCCAAGTTGTCGGGGGCGGAGCGGAGGTACCCATGGGGAAATTGTCTTGGGACTCGGGGATCGACATGAGATCGTCGGGAAGACCAATTTACCTAATGGGGAAGTTTGGTGGTAGATTCAAACTTGTAAGAACTCGTGAACGGAAAGAAACAAAGACAAACGAATAAGCGTCTCGACGATGCGTCGAGAGTTTGAGGGCGAAGAGATGAGCGAACACAAGAATGATCAAGAGACTGAGATTGAGCAGAAGACGAGTAAATACACTGTGTTGAATCTACAAAGAAATCAGGTAAACTACGAGGGTCTTTATAGAGTCAACATAGGGACTTGGAACAGGAGAAATGAAAGGGGAACTTGAAAGCTGTGGGTCTCGGGATGCGTCGGGAGTCTCGGAGAGTGGGCGGGTGTCGGTTATGTCAGACAGGAGGTTCATGACATGGCGGTTCCCATAAACTCACACAGTTTCGCAAACATCCTGTTTTTCATTCAACGTCTTTCGTTTGTAAATCCTTGCAAGAGCTTCACAGTGGATATATCTGGCCACAGCACTCAAACCTAGCCTCCAACTCCAGAGATTAGGATAGCGTCCATCCAGCACCTTCCATTAACTAGTCTGGATCAACCTTGATTCATGTTTCATGCACTGGGTGTACCAGATTGGTACTGTATTTATTTCAGGTAGTGCTCTTTTTTTTACCCATCTAATTCCCCTTTCATTCATTTTCCAGTCTAGGCTCCACACCAGCACCGTATGTTACGGTTTATGGGTGCTGTAATACGGCTCCCGTACTGTACCGTGGAGGCCTCCGTGACATGACCAGATGGCACAGTATACAGGTCACCATATACCTTTAATAGCCGTCAATTACGGCCGTATATGGCTGTCATACGGTGTAACATACTCGGGCATGCTACACATTTTCTTGAGGTTCTGGGGGTCGGCACTCTGGTCATTTGCTGGGTGCGAGGGCATGGTTTGGTCTTTCCAGTTTGTTTGTGTCTCAATACCAACCTATTCACTCGAAAATATTTGAATACCACTTCAATTTGGTGGGTTTCTGCATGTGGCACGCTTCTTGGCTATTTGCCCTCCACCTTCCGCTATGCTCGTGTCGCACACCATTGCTCCTCCAGCGCACCCACCACAACTGTACCCGGGCCGTTTCCATATCCTGGCACTCTCACCTCATTCACATGTGATCTCCACACGCTGCCATGTGGGACGACACTGGACGCCTCTGCTGTGCCAGGGGCAACAACAAAAATGTGGACAGCACCAATATCAGCGGGAGCAATAAGAAACGAAAACAGGAACACCGTGTTATTGGCAGTGGATGAAGTAGATGGGAGATTAAATAGATATTATTAGATGTGTATAATGAGTAGTGTGTTGTATCAAAGACAATCTACGAATGGTAATGACTGGGCGCGATTACATAATCAGTAAAGCGCAAATAATTCTAAGTCAATATACTGAGTGAGCTTGGTATCTCAACACTTCCCCTCAAGCGAAATGAAGGGTCTTGAGCTTGTAAGTAAGTAGATATACCTCATAATATAATAGAATGTATTGAGTGATTGACTTGAGATGGTCAAAACGAGTATGAATTTTTGTTGAAGTCGAAATGTCCCGATTTGGACGTTTGATTGCTGGACCGAGCGATTGTTGATTCCTCTTGGGCGCTTCCTCGAGGTTCAACTTCTGTGGCCATACTAGATAGGTGAGTTGGTCCTCCTAGATGTCCTACTAACCCTCTATCTTCCCTAGGTATGTCTCTTGGATCCTGATAATCGACTCCTGCTGTCCTGATCTCCAAGATAGGTGAGTCCTCCTGGGTAGGCTGACTATAGGCTCCTGGGGGTCTCCTGGCACGAAAATCGCGACGGATAATCGCTTCTGAGTCGGTTGGGGTGTCGCTTTGAGGGCCTATTAGATTGGGAGATATCGGTGGGGTTTTGGGAATGATGGATTTGTGTTTGGACGAAGGTGCGTCCGTTGCGCGGTCGTTCCTCGACGGTTTCGGCTGATTCCTGGACCGTTCGATAGCGGTTTCCAAGGGCTTCAATTCGCGTCTATTCGCGCGCGGCGATTCGGTCGGGTCTTTTTCGGTGGTTGGCCTGAGTGGTTCGGACAAAGATAGGTACGTTGCGCGATCATTTTCCGGCGGTTTCGGCTGATTGTTGGACCGTTCGGGAGCGGTTCCCAAGGCCTTCAAAACTTGCCTATTAGCGCGCGGTAAGTCGACGCCTTTATTTTCGATGCTTCGGCTGGGGCTGGAGATGTGGGGCGCGTTCTTCCCCTCGATCTGGATGGTTCGTGATGCTGGGAGGTGATTCCTACCATGGTAAGCATTCCTTTTGACCGCTCCTGATCGCTCTTTTGTCCCGCAGATCTTATAGCTCGCGGAATCTTCATCAATATCGATTTTACGGCCTTCAACCACTTCGGGTTCGGTTTTTCGGGGTATAGGGTATTCGTCTTGTATTGTATATGCTTTTTCTTCAATATAATTTGGTTGGTCTTCATTTTCTGTTGTGATTTCGGGCGGATTCGCGTTTTTCGTCGACATCTCGCTCGCAATTGGGGTTTCAAGGTTCCGAGTCCAAAAAGGACTCGGTATATTACATCCTGAGCCCCGCCATTGAAAATTAAGCTCTATTAGTGCGGTGATAGCCGCAGGCTGAGCTCAAAATTTGATACGCACCGGAGTGATGGCCGTGAGCTGAGATTGAAAATGTATGTCCTCACCACGAGCGAGAAGGGTTGGATGGCTCGTGCCACCGGATTCCTCCCTCTTGCTTGCCTCGACCTCGCCAATATCATTGCATCAGCAGCCTAACAAGTAGATGAAAGGGCGACGTGGGTGCGCGGGTACATAGATGCATGCCCGATGCTATAAACTGTAGGTAACACCCATGCGTATTTTACCTTGTTATTTGAAACGCTGTTGATATGGTTGCTTCAAAGTTCAAAGTGATAAGATTTATATAAGAGATGCATATTGTATGTCCAACGATATCTCCCTCTACTTCAACCTAGCTTACTAAGTTCAGTGTCGGCAACCTCAGCTCGGTATCCCGCCCCACAACATCCAAAGCTTAAAGGCTAAACCGCCCACCCATCAACGTGTCAGCAGCCCTCTACCCTCAAACACATACTCAACACTTGCGGTGGCGGCGGGCGTGCCAGCGACAACTGTGTTATCAAGTTCATGCGACACCCCAGACACCACCAATCTCTCACCTGTCCGCTACAGTCCCATGCGCATTGCGCTCAATTTCATCCAGCCTTATTGGCTCCACCACCGCCTAGCTCGTGTTGCTAATGATGATCATATTTGGCCCCGGAAATTCAAGCCCGCTCACACCATCTTCAGGTGTCCGATCACCGACTTATCCACCATAGCTGTGTGCTATATTTGAGCAAGGTCGTTGGGGCGGGTTTTCAACATTTTGGGATGGACTAGGTAAGTCAAACCGCTTCTCCAGTTGATCATTGATCAAATGCAGCGCAGATGACGAATGACAAGCGCGTCACCAGGGTATCTCGGTTTTGACATCACTACCGCCACCATCCCTCTCTCGCAAACGAGACAGTTGGGAGGAATCACCCCCAGGACCTCTTTCACTGCTATCCAGCTAGGGTGGGCTAATCTTGATACCACTGCCACCTCACCCTCCTGCAAACCAGACAGTTCGGCGGCTCAATCTCGGTATAAGCGCCACCATGCCCTCTCGCAAACAAGAGTCAACCTCATTAACACTACCCCACTCCACACCCGACACATCGTACAGCCGGATGGAGGTGTGGACAAATCGTTCGGGAGTGGATGATGGGATAGTATACAAGCGAGCATGTAGATGTAAGAAATTCGAATCATGTAATTTACATGCACGATGCGCTCAATATTTATTGCACGCATACATATGTATTCTTCCGGTCTCGTATGTGCATTCGCGGTGGTACCCGGCGCAAAGCTATGGATCCAAGGATTACTTCTACAGATGTGAGTGCTTATTCCGATTGCATCCCAAAAAAGTGCCCCTCACCTTACTATCCCCTCTGTTATATGGAGCCACTGTGGACTCGGACCTGCCGCGCCACGCGACGGCCCTCTTCCACAAGTCTCAATAGTTTTGACCGGAGCCCACAGATGCACTACAAGATTTGGTTGTCAGCGCGAACACCTGTCCAGCTGCGGAGAAGAGCGTGTCCATGGGAGGAGCCGATGGCGACGAGGGCGGAGAAGTTGGAACTTGGAAGCCACGGAGGCCCTAACCCCGGCGGATGTGAACAACATGTACCCGTGAGCCGAGTTGGCCCCGAAGCTCGAGACCTCAGGCGAGTGAATGTAGTGCGAGACGGAAAGCCGACAATGCCATCAAGCACACCACCGAGCGTTGCGGTGAGCATGGTCGATAATGTTGGTGCATGTTGATGTGATGAATATTTCGGCAGATCGTTGGGCTGATGACAAGATGCTGGCCGACATTGTTCACGCCTTTCCAGCCCTCACAAAATCGTCACGTCTCCATATTTCTCAATATATCCATACGCCTCTCATCCTTGGACCAAGAGATCGCTGTACCATTTGTGCCCGGTAGCCCAGACTTTTAGGATTCTACTCCCTCCCCCTTGGAGGATATCGAGCCGGCCACAAACACTATGCACACCGACAACTCCTGGGCAGCCCTCACTCGACTTAATTCTCGCTTGATCGCCTGAAGCCATTGGACATTCGCTCGCCCATGTAACCCTACCTCAGTCAGACGGCCGAGACAATAATTTAGATCACCTTTCAATTTGAGCAAGGCTTCCTAATTCATAACGAGCGTGGAGGTGACTCTAGACGGCGTCATCAACGATATGACACAAGGGTACTTATTCACTTATGTCGCTTTCACTCAGGGCCAACCAACCTCATTTCAGATTCCCGCATTGTAATACCACCGCCACATAGATTGGGGATATAGCTCAGGATAAACCCCATCCGTGCCACTAGTCGATTAAGACTTCCCGGGCGATCTTTAGTCACCCTGCAAGCAATTCGGACGATCTACACAGCCAATCTGAAGACAAGGGGCCTTATTGAGCTGTTTTAGCGTACAGAACCTTTTTGGAGCCTGTGTTTAATCCCTTACGACGGTCGATGTCATCGCGCATTCCTTATTGAAGAAACTATTACAAAAATTCCAGGCGATTTCGGACGGTGATAACACCCTGTGCGTCGTGTTTCTTCCTTGTGTATTGTCCTTAGTATTTATTAACCAGTATACAGTAACTTGTCGGTGGAAAACTGGGGACGGTTCGACGACCATGCCAAATGCCCAATGTGTGCGGGAGTTTGCTGTCATACCACCCGCCTTATTCTATCCTGGCCAACGCCATTCTGCAGTGTTCCCAAACTTACAGCGGATTACTCGGATAACATTTCCCCCTTCTATTATCCCCTTCGCACTGTCTACCCTAAAAATCGCGATGTCAACCCAACGAAGTGACGATAGTGCCATCATTATAGCACATCGATTCTCAGCCATCTGCTCAATCACCGACTAATGCACTTCTGTGGGGTGTTGGCAAAGTCGTGTCTGGCCCTCGTACCCAGAGCATCCTCCCTCACAACACTTGTAATGCCAAATTGGGTGTTTCCATATTATTGGTGTTCCTACGTGCATTGGATCCATAGGCTGCTTCCGGAATCTTCACATTGATCCCCATAATCTGGTTATTGTACCTATCATACTCCCCGCTCATATAGCTTTCCGAGTCGCGGACCCCATATATTGGGACAGCTTGAGACGATACACCAATTCGTTGATATTGGAGTTCAGACCCTCGGCGTTCTATTCTCCTCTCTCAAAGAGCCCCAATATGGACATAACCATGACTCGGCTGCAACATTCTTTGACTGCATCCCCTCGCTTGGCTCTGCTCCCATCTCACGCCTCTCAGCTATTCCCCATGCACCCCACCCCTGCTCGTATGCTGGCATTAGTCAATCAAGATATTCTCCGGCTGATATTCTGTTATCTTCGAATTATGATCGATCCAAGCAACGCAACCAAATTGACCAAGTTGGCATTATTTCGAGCCACATTAGCGTGCAGAGCCTTTATGGAGCCTGCACTTGATTCATTGTGGTGGCCGATGACGTCCTTGACATGTTGAAACTATTGCGGAATTTTCAAACGATTGAAGGCAGACACTTATGTGAGTCATATCTGCTTGTCGACTGTCAACACCCGTGATTTCTTAAACACTCTGTGACAGTTTTTCAGATCAAGACTGGACGCGCTTCGATTACCATTCGAAACACGTGCGGGAATTTCATCATCACGCAGTGTTAACCTAGCGGATAAGCGCAACCGGATTAATTCGTCCTGCTCGACACCACCCTATTATATATACCCGCTTGCACAAGATAGTTTGGTCAACAGCATTATCCCTGTCGGCTATATTCTTAATGTCATGGACTCAAGCCTCGATGTCTGAAACGGCCTTGATGACCCAGGTATCACGATAACACTTGTCCGACGATTCTTCGCGATCTTCCCCAATCATCGACTTCAATTGCACTTCATGGATCGGCTATCAGCGATATGCTAGGCCTCCGCGGTTATAATCCCAGTCCTCGATCTAGCAAATTATTGCACCAATTAGGAACCTAGGAGTGCCTCAAGAACCTTCACATCAGTCTACAGAACCCAGCTTCTGAGCGTTTAGCGTTTCTTAACAACATTGGCTTTCCCGCGTTCCGCGTTCTCTGTGCCTAGGACCAATCGGATTCAATGCCCAACTCTGCCGCTGCAGTTACGAGCATCAACTAGATTTTCCAGGTTTCCACGCTCTATCACTACCCGTTGGCCCCGCCTCCCCCATTCGATTTTAATCCCTCCAACGCCTCTCCTCCACACCCCGAATATCACTGCATACATGTCTCGAACCCACCTGGAACTGTTCCTTGTCGAGTCCACTTTCATTCATGGATTTGACGCATCTCATGTTCGGATCAAGACCTTGTTGATATTGGGTCTACCCCGCCCAAGGCCTAGGCCATCAGCATTCCGTTTTTCCCGGTACGCAGTTTTTTCCACCGCGCCGTGCGCACTTTCTGAAGGATATATGTACTGTAGCATCGGCGTGTACATGGAGACACGGTTCCAGGACCCTCCTCACCGCGCGCAGGCCCTCTCGATCGCCGTGTTGCCGTCGCGCCTTCTCCCTCTTTTGTGCGCTACCCCCACTGATTGTGGGCACAGGTCTCCCGCAGCCGTGGCGCCGCGAGCACACCTCAGCCTTGTGCGGCGGTACAAGTGGGCGCGGAGTACGACGTGGTGTGCGGCGCCGCATGCGTACCCTCAGCCGGAGAAGTTCAGGTGTTCAGATGCTCAATGTAATTTTCTTTCCTCCTGCCCTGGTTATAGCTCAACGATATGATGGGATGCAGGACCGGGTTTTCTCCCGCGCGACTCGGTGGCGCTCCGCGACGCATTGGGCGCCTGAGCGGCTGCAGGTCTCTTGCGCACTGGTTCACGGTGTATGTGCGATGAGGATAGTTCGCGCAGGGGCTGCTGCGCGTGTGCGACCTCGCGGGACTGCCGGGGAGGATGGCAGGGGCGGAGGCAAAAGACGCCAGTGTAGGTGGGGTGCTGAGTGGGATCCGGGTGTGCACCCATGGCTCCCGTATTTGGAGATGGAGACAAAAGTATAGTTTGAATGTGTCTGCTGCTAGGTCAAGTGACTGCATGTGAACTTTTGATTACACTTTCACTTTGCGCGCTTTATAGTTCATTAGCATTAATTGAATTTTCTCTCGTCGAGTTTGTGCAGACTAATGGCATGTATATTGCAAATGCATGGTAAGGCTGTGTAAATGAATGAAGTACAGGTTATCCGGGTCCGCTGGTCGATATATCTACGGCAGCAATCTAAACCTACTCTCCCTGTGTCTCTTGGTCCGCGCGCGCCGGCTTCTCCGTGAGCCCCCACGTCTCATCGAGCGCCTTGCGCATCTTCACCTCCTCCATGAGGAAACACGAGGCGAGCCCGAGCACCGCGATGCCCATCATCACGAACCATATAATGCGTATCGCATCCGCAAACACGCGGCGTACCTGAGTCTGCAGCTCTACGGGGAGCGTCCGGATCTGCGGAATCACCGCGTATACCAGTTGTGTGTTACTCCCGAAGCGCGCGACGAATTCTGCGGGTAGCCGCGTGCGCAGCTGGTTCTGCAGGATCGCCCCGCCGAACACCGTCCCCACGTCTGTGTGCCTGGGTCAGCTCTTTATATTTATTATGGGGCGGCAGGCGTACCTGGGCAAAGCACCGCAGGAAGGTGAAGAACGCGAGCGCGTGTGCGTTGTTTGAGAACGGGAGTGGCGCGAGGATAGGGAACTGCGTGCCGATCCACACGATACCGAGTCCAAACGCGAGGAGGATCTGCAGCCCGACGTACGTAGCCTTGGTGCTGTCCGCATCAGCAGCGTGAGCAGGCCGAGCCCCACGATGGTGAGGATCCAGCCGAGGTAATTTTGTGGCCGGTAGCGATCGAGGAGTTGCACTGAGAGGCCGGTGAGGATCGCAGCGGGCGGCACGACGGTCGCAAGCCCGAAGAAGTCGACGCCTGAGCGGATGGGAGAGGCGAGCTGGGAGGCTTGGAAGTAGGTCGGCAGATAGACTGGGGCAGTTGAGCATCGGGTTGAGTGAGGGGGTTGGCGACTTACATATAACTGCCATTGATACGATTCCGTGAATGAATGTGGCTATGTACCTGCAATAATTTGTTAGGCTATAGATTTTCGATGGAGTTTTCACGTACCCACTGAGGGTTGTTCGATTTGTAACAATGAAAGGAGGGACCTGGGACAGGAATATGAACACTAGCGCCACGTGTTAATATAACAACGCACAGTAGGGGATTTTGCATATGTGAATTCGACGACGAAAAATGCGATCAAACCAGCCGCGCCTAAACAGAGCGGGACAAGCACGGGAGCCGAGTTCCAGGCGTGCTGAACCCCGGCCCAATTTAGGGCGATGCTGATAGACGTCGTACTGGCGATAATGAGCCCAAGTCCGCTGGAATAGAATGTCGATTAGTTGTCAAACATTTCATATGTGGAACCCGCACAGCCATCCATATGAGCCACCATGTTCTTGAATCCTTCGCGTGGTGTGTGGATGTTCAAGAATATGAGCACCAGGAAGAATGCGATGCCACAGAGCGGTATATTGAGAAGAAAAGCCACCTCCATGCGCCAGATGAGGCTAAGGAGCCTCCGATAGGGGGTCCGATGGCACTTTGCATCCGATTTCTCGTAAGGGCGTCGAATAATACCATGAAGTTGCAAATATTTACCATGCAAGGGCCCAAACACTATGGGGTGCTCGTCAACGACTCAAGAGCCAAAAGAGGATAAACGTACGAAGCAGTTATCCCGAGGAATTTTCCCGCTCAGGGAGGGGAACAAGGTCCGCGTAGATGATTTCGGTCACAGCTATACATCCACCCCCACCAAGGCCCTGCACAACTGCGGGATAGGAATATCACCGAGTTGAAGTACCAATGATATGCATCATACCTCTCCCAGCAATCAGCATATTCATGCTTTGTGCTGCACCACAATTGCAGACCCGAGAGCGAAACAGCCAATGAAAGCGAGTAGAATGGGTTTTCTCCCTAGAGTGGAAGCCAATCCGCCAACAGTTGGGACGACTGCCGTCGACGCAATGGCATAAGCACTCCCAACCCAAATGAATCCGAGCCATTGAGATGGTCGACAATTGTGGGTAAGGCGGTTGAAACGGCTGTCTAGTATGGTAGTTTGATCCCCTTCTGAAAGGTAGAGACATACGCTTCCACTTACCAAGTCAAGAGCTGAGAGCAGGTCAACAACGAGGTTCGCCACGAACACCAGCCAGAAGCGAGAGCCACGCTTCGAGGCCACATCGACTTTCTCGCTCACTTCAAGCTTGTTTTCCCTTTCCATCGTGCTGGTAGGGATCAATAAATTGGTCTGCAGCGTCTACTAGGGGAAGTGTTTTGACAGGTTAATGGAAGGTGAATACTCGACTTATGGCCTAAATTTAGCCCACCTGTGCCACATGTTGCGCCGTATGTCCATTGTTCTGCCATCACCGCTCAAGACATCAACGAAGATTTGGTATGACCCTAAATTAGTATGCCGAGAATCTCGTAAACTTTGGTAGGGATCTTCTGTATGGTTGTTGAAACTTGATGGGGACTATGGTGAAGTTGTTGCGGATGCTTCAAAATTCTATTCATTAATTTATTCTGGCTGCGTTTTGATGTGGTGTTTTCACCTGGAACAATCATCGGCCCTGCAGCGTGCAGTGGTGATTACTCGCTGAAAAACATTCGTGATCCACTATCCATGGCGTTCCATAATGATGGAATCACAGGTTCTGAAAGATAGTAGTCAGAGCATCGCCCAGCCCATGCTTCATTTATACCGTAGTTGCATCAGAGGTTGAAGCTCACCCGAGGCCGAGTCCAAGCCGACGAGCCCGCTGTGTCAGGACCGTGCGAACCGGTGAGCGTGTGCCGACGGCGTTGAAAATAAACACTCCACATAAACACAACACGTCGTCGCGGCTACGATGTGCCTTGAATGTATTCAGCCCTTTCAATATATTGTGCAGTAAGCCTCCAATGAATTCAATAATGACTCAGTCTAATCGTACACATCATTGGAATTTAGGATGCTGGTTCCAAATTGCCACAAATAGCTCACCCTTCCATCTGTCATGATCGATCATCGGGTTTGCTAGTAGTGATACTTGGGAGCACAGTAAAGCTCCAACGGCCCCAGTAGTCGTCCGAACAATCTGATCCCATCTTTCAGTATCCAATCTCTCACGGTACTTATTTGAGCGACTCTGCAAGCTATGTCCAAGTCCTGGGTCATGGCCCCTCATGGGAAGTATGTATTGCATTCTTTTCAACGAGCCAACGATTTTTGATCTATTACCAAGTACCGAACCTCCTAGATAACATAAGGGATAAAGCTGTATGGAACATTATTACGATATTCGAGCCACTCCTTGCCAAATGTTTTTCTCATCAGCCCGTCCTCTACTTTGCCCCGATTCCTCAAGGAAACAACCGAAAACAAAACACAGCCAACCCAGTACCACACGAGCCACTTCCATGGCGTCATCATAATGCCACATTCACGTATATAATTTCCATGCGAAAAAAGATGCGTGAACGCGGCGCTGGCAAGCATTAAAACCACACCAGTGTAGCTCGGGTGCCGTACATAGGCGTAGGGTCCAGAGGTCACCAGAACATGGTCTGGAACCACAGTGATGAGGTAGGTGAACAGTCGACCGAGGGTGGTGAAGCACCATGCGCGCAACATGCATGCGAGAATCATGAAGGCTGCGCCCAAGATAAAGGATGGACTTAGTTCACCCAGTGCACCCAAAGTGGACGACGGGTATGGGCAGAAGGCAGCCATGATGGCGGGGGAGTTGGGGCTGGGGAATCGCATTGCTAGCGCAACAATGGTATGAGACACCGCGAGGGATATAGCGATAAGCTAACAGCACTATCAGTTCAACTCAGGGCACATTCCAGATATTTTGCATCTTACCCGGGTCAGGAATGCCCAAATGAGGACCATCGTCTCGAAGTGTTGCCCGCGATATACCGTAGAGGCATCTTTTGGGACTGGTGGGCGAGGCGGAGAAAGACCGTAATGGTGTGAAAATCCCCCGGCGAGGATGAGGAAGATTCTGATAGCAAATTTTTGGGCCATCTCGCAAAGAGTCTGGGGTAGAATGGAGGTTGCGATTCACCTTAAATCAAGTATCCAGCATGACATGTAAGCAATCATTTTTCTTGTCCTAAATTCACTTGGTACGTCGTTGAAATTTGAGACCAGGCACCGGCATCGGACTCGGAAGGATAGGACTTATGAATCTAGCGATCCCAAGCCTGAGCTGTAACGCATGTTCAGGTATTTGAACCCCTTGAGAGTGCCTTTGCGGAAAGAGATCTATGACTACCATCATGTTCGACGCATATACCCGAGCGCCTGGTACATTAATATTGCCCCGTGGAAGACGGTATTTTTCTTGATTCCCCAATCTGACTCAGAGTTGGGTGATGGCAGAACGTACTGATCATCAGGATACTATGGTTAATACGGGTTTCAGTTCTATTTTGGTTTCGGTTTGTCATTTGGCTCGTCAGTGGGAGCCGGTTTGGCAGATATACAGAGCCTACCCTTCAAGTCGCATCCGGGCCACCGGGATGGCGACTTTTTTTGGGAGATGGAGCTTGCCCCACATTAAGCGCACAAAAACTTCCTGCAATCACACTAAATCTGTTCAAGATGTCAACTCGGATAAACTGGGAAATACAAGGGCTGTGTAGCGATAAAGAGAAGGTAAGGTTGTGTGCCTTCTTCCTGAAGCGCGCTCTACCAGTGGTCATCAACTCTTCTAATCACTTCACTTACAGCAAGAGCCATGTTTGAGCTCACCTCCCTGACGCTTGGGTTGTCCGGATTTGTAAGTTTCTCTCTGCTGTTCTGTTGGAAAACATTTACGCGACTTGAAGGTAACTTGGGCCTGTCTCCATGTACACCCAGTGCGCGGGGACTACGCAGCCTCGGCCTACACAAGTCTTGGGCTGATCCTATACGTTTCCGCGACGTTCGCGGGTGCTTCTCACCCCGCCCTTCTCATCTTCACCGCGTTGGGTATTCACGGAATCTCCGCACTGGTTTTCACTGTGCTCTATCGGCTTTCGCCATGGCACCCGCTCGCAGGGTATCCCGGCCCCCTACTCTGGCGCACAAGCAGCCTTTTCTTAGTCCATATATCCTTCGCGGGCAAGCGATACATAGTCATAGATGAGCTGCACCAGCGGTATGGGCCATTCGTGCGCATCGGTAGGTGATCCAATCTCAGCAATTTGAACACGACTGGAGTTAGTGCGCTTACAGGTCCAAGCCAATTATCCATCAAGTCACACTCAGCGAACGCCATGATCTATGGTGCCGGCATGAGCATGGAAAAGGGTGAATCATACCACACCCCGGGCCATCCAGACGCCATAGCGCTATTTTTCAAGCAAGCGACGCGCGAAATACACGCGGAGCGCAAGCGCATCTGGGCTCAAGCATTCAAGCCTACTTCGTATGCCTTTTACACTCTGCATAGGCTCTATATCCTCAGCGCCGATTTACAGGATCGCGGGATTTATACCCGCTCTAGAGCGAAGGACGGGCGAACTTCTCCAGTGCATTGAACGGCGCCAATCTGGAGCGCCAACGGGATTGTTTGATCTATCTAAGGTTTTTTGCCACTGGGCTTACGATTTAACCGTGAGCGACATACGTATAAATGAGCACCAAAACTCAACCTTAATATTCTTGATCAGGGAGAGATGGTATTTGGTGGCTGCAATGATCTTGTGGGTGTCCCTGTTTCGGCACTGACAGAGCCACAAACTGATCTCCACTGGCTGTTTCCTACAGGAGCTCATGCAGAGTGGCGACCCGGACGAGCTTGTAGAGGGTGGGAAAATGGCCACAGTCATCCTAGACTCGTCAGTGCAATGTTGTTACAACGGCGTAAATCCCTCACCGTCTCCTGGTTATCCAGTGTGGGACAATCACCCTGGCTCATGGACCTTGCATGGCACCTCCCATTGGGCAAGTCAATGGTTCGCCTCCGGACACGCATGTCCTTGGCGATGCAGCGACGTGTCAAGGTTGATGCAGACACAACCATGCGGGACCTTACTTCTTATTTGGTTTGTCTATAACAGCGGCGCCCATAGGACACGGACTGATGGAGAATATTTCTGTTGACATATAGCTTGAGGGAGAGACCACTTCCGGCAAGAAGATTCCATTGACTGACCTTGAGTTGGAAGCTATTGTAGCCGTTCAAGGCGGTATGATCACCCAACCGCCTCTCACTCTTCTCCACTAACCATGTTCTCCAGGATCGGATAATACTTCCACTACCATGACACTGGCAATATACTATATGCTTTCTTCGCCATATCCATACTACGCCACGCTACAAGCTGAGCTCGCGAAAGCATTCCCAGACCCAAATGGATCTCTAGACTGGGGCACACTTGGAGCTCTGCCGTTTTTGAATGCCGTCATACACGAAGCGCTGCGTTTGGGTTCACCATACTACCTCCCACGCATGGTCCCCCAAGGCGGCGCCGTAATTGACGGTCGACATATCCCGGAGGGTATTACTGTTGCAATCGCGGCGTACTCATTGCAGACGTGTCCGGAGAACTTCTTCCCAGACCCTCTTGTCAGTGCTTCCAACATTATCAGATGTCTCGAGCTCACCAGCTCCTTCCTTCCATGACAGGAATTTCGCCCGGATCGCTGGCTCCCTGGCGGTCTCGGTCCTAACTCGAAGATCGAAAAGTCGGCGCTTTACTCCTTCTCCTCGGGTAGGCCCCGATAAATATAAACGTAACCATTACCTACGCTCACATCATCTTAGGACCTCATATGTGCATTGGAAAAGCACTGGCATATCAGGAGATGAGGTATGTCCTCGCGCGGGTCGTGCGCACCTATGACATGCACTTGGCACCCAAATTCGACGCTCGCAAGTATAGGGATGGTATATTGAACATGCGCACAACACTGCTGAGGGAACCATTGCTAGTAAGCGCTACCAGGAGAAGTGGATATTGATGTGCAATGTCCGGTGGCCATCTGTTATAGTTGCATGTATACCCTTGTTACAAGATATGCTGTAGATACTCCACTGTCAAACGCCCTTCATGGAGCAAAAGGATGCTTACGGATAGTCCACCGCATTATCTTGTCAATCAAATACTTCGTCCTACCACTCGATAGTAAGCACCAGCGTATTGATCAGCCAATACTAAGTGTTTCAAGCCATTCCTCCGGCTCCGCATGAGCTGAAATGACAGCGACACTGTGATGAGCATGTCCACGAACGCGCAAATCGTGAGGATGGAGGTGACAATCCACTCCACCTCGTGGGTCCGTGCGTTTATCAGCAGCAAAGTCCCATTGGTGGCCACTCGCCCTGTCCAAGCGAATCCGAGACTAAGGTGCCATTATCGTCAGCGGGTGTATAGGAGAAGGAAATTCACAGCACGGATTTTATGGTCTGTAAGGACGCCTGAATTACTGCGATAACAACGGGTCGCCAACCAACCATCGATCAAAGTACTATTTTCAATTCACCTGTCATTAGGAAACATCAATACTTGCCGCGGAAATTTCATGATAGCTTACCGCAAATATATACTCCCAGGTACTACTGGGCGTATTCTTGAAATTTCGGTAGCAAACGGCCCAGGAGTCCCTCAAGAGGACTGGATTTGGAGAGGCAGTCACACTGACCAAGGTATGCCGCGCTGGATTCTCAAGAAACAACATCACCCAAGCCCTTCGAGCTTCAAGCTTCACCGCCTTAGTGGTGTCCAAATGAGCACGTGAATCGTTACAGAAACCCAAGCCACACCAGGATCCCCGATCAGGTAGCATTTCCGAGCAACCGGTGAAAGATAGTATCAGAGTTTGAGCACTTGAGCAGGGTCTACCAGTGAGGAGAATTCTATGTATTTTTAATTCAGCACCATAATCGGGTAATGATTAATCTATCATAAAGGGATCCCCAAATAGTAAGATGGAGCGCGAGATTGATGCGCTGGCATGTCCAGAACCCGAAGCTCCGAAGGCTTGATCGGTCTGAATAGTAATCGATTAATCCCCCAGATTTGTAAACTGGAACATCATACCTTCTGCCAATAGCACATCTGATGCTGGAATAGTTGATGCCTCATCTGGCATGGCTATTTCACGATGGCTCCACCAAAAGTTGAGGTGATACATCACATCACACTCACTTTGACTGGTGGTGTCAAATATGTAGATTCAAATCATATAGACGATGGCTCGGGACGACCAGTCACATCAGCCCCATGATCTGAAGACTGACGGTGTGCACTACGCCGCCAACTTGTTTTGATATCAAGTAGAACAGGGGTTGGAATGTTGGATCTTGAGGCCAAATATCAGATTGTCATTCTATTCAACTGAAAGTGTTTTTCAAACCTTTCGGTGCTAGGATACTACTCAACTTGAAATACTGGGAGGGTTCCGAGTTCAAAATGAATTGAGAACTCCGAGGTCTTTCAAACCCAGGCTGCTAAAAAAGGTCAACACCCCCGAGATACAATATACACAATGGGGTTGGGCAATCACGCTTATGTGTGACGCATGTCACATCACGTCACAGGCCTGTCACAGATCAAATGACTGACCCACACCCATTGGGCACTTCCACAAAGACATTTAGGGCACATTAAAGGTGCAAGAAGGTATATAGTATCCATAGGTTTGGATCCTATGTGGAATTATGTTCATTGTTTGACAATAGACATAGGTGGAGATGCTACAGTTCAAACTGTCACAATATCCTGGGTCTCGAAATATGTATTGTCTATTACTGGGCTGCAGAGTGATGTAATTGCTTAGCTTTGTAGGGATGAAATAATCCTAGGTATATTTGGAATAAAATGTTCTTATCAGATCTTTTTCCCACAGCCATCTTCATACTGAAATGACCCTCAGACACACTATATTAGCATGAAGAGGACTGTGGGAAAAAATTTTGATATCACCACACTATTTGAAATATGTTCAGGACCATTTCACCTCTACAAAGCTAAGCAATTGCATCACTCTATGGCTCAGCCACTTGTATTCAACTCTGAGTATAATGGCTTATATTACATGTATGTCAATAGCTGGGCTGTGGGGTGGTGCAATTGCTTAGCTTTATAGGAGTGAAATGGTCCTGGGTATATCTGGAACAAAATGTTCTTGTCAGATTTTTTTCCCACAGCCATCTTCATATTGAAACAACCCTCAGGCATACTATATTAGTATGAAGAGGACTGTGGGAAAAAATTTTGATATTACCACACTATTTGAAATATATTCAGGACCATTTCACCTCTATAAAGCTAAGCAATTGCATTACTTTATGACCCACCATTTATGTTTAATTCTTATTACAACAGTATATATACATATATGCCTATAGTTGGGCTGTAGAGTAATGCAACTGCTTAGCTTTATAGAGGTAAAATGGTCCTGAATATATTTAGAACAAAATGTTCTTGTCAGATTTTTTCCCCACAGCCATCTTCATACTAAAATGGTCTTCAGGGACACTATATTAGTATAAAGAGGACTGTGGGAAACTTTTTTGATATTACCATATTATTCGAAATATGTTCAGGACCATTCTAACTCTACAAAGCTAAGTGATTGCATTACTTTATGACTCAAGTATTTAGTTCTTATTTTTGTATGGCTCATATTATGTATATGCTTATAGCTGAGTTATAGAGGAATGCAATTGCTTAGCTTTGTAGAAATAAAATGGTCCTGGATATATTTAGAAAAATTTGTTCTTGTTAGATTTTTCCGCACAGTCCCCATCATGCTAATATGGCTATTAGACATATTATATCAGTGGAAAGGAGGCCGTGGGAAAAAATCTAACAAGAACAAAGTCTTCTAAATGCACCTAGGACTACTTTAGCTCTACAAAGCTAAGCAATTGCATCACTCCACAGCCCAGCTATAAACAATAACCATGGATATAGTGAGAGTTGGGGTTGTATTGCCCTCATCAGTGTCTCTTGTCAAATAATAAAAATAATTTCAAATAGAGGGTAAAGTTATAAACAGTATCTACCTTATTGCTCCTTAAATATACCCCAAATGTCTCTGTGAAAGTGGTTATAACTGGTGGTTTTGAAGTGTAACATACCTGTGACATAGTGTGACATTTGTCACACATAAGCGTGATTGCCCAAGCAACCATGCTTGCACCTTGCTTTCTCCTCCCATCTACTCACATCCAAAGATATCAAGGCTCATAGTAATGTCTTAATAACATATTTATACTTGGTTGATGTTAATGACCTTATAGATCAGGTCATCATGCCTCCTAGTAAGCGCAGTAAGGCTCAGGTGGCACAGTTTGGTCAGGCCAGAGCTGCTAGGCCCCTATCTGCTGCTGCAGTGGATGACCCTATACTTGTGTCAGAGCTACCTCTTGATATTGAGGATCCCTCAGCCCATAGCTTGGCAGAGCTCTCAGCCCATCACTTGGCAGGGTCTCTTGAGAGGGATCCAGACCATTCTCAGCTCTCAGCCTGTCACTTGGCAGAGTTGTCTCTTGAGAGAGATCGTTATTCTCAACTGGCTGATAGCTTGGCAGAGCTATCTCTTGAGAGGGACCATTACTCTCAGCTCTTAGCCAATAGCTTGGCAGAGTTATCTCTTGAGAGAGATCGTTATTCTCAATTGGCTGATAGCTTGGCAGAGCTGTCTCTTGAGAGGGACCATTACTCTCAGCTCTTAGCCCATAGCTTGGCAGAGCTATCTCTTGAGAGGGACTGTTACTCTCAGCTCTTGGCCAATAGCCTGGCAGAGTTGTCTCTTGAGAGAGATTGTAATTCTCAGCTAGCTAATAGCTTGGCAGAGTTGTCTCTTGAGAGGGATTATTACTCTCAACTCTCAGCTGATAGCTCAGCAGAGTTGTCTCTTGAGAGGAATTATTACTCTCAGCTCTCAGCTGATAGCTTGGCAGAATTGTTTTTTGAGAGAGACCATTACTCTCAGTTCTCAGTCCTTAGCTTAGCAGAGTTATCTCTTGAGAGAGATCGTTATTCTCAACTGGCTAGTAGCTTGGCAGAGGTGTCTCTTGAGAGGGACTACTACTCTCAGCTCTCAGCCAATAGCTTGGCAGAGTTATCTCTTGAGAGAGATTGTTGCACTCAGCTCTCAGTATCATTGAATAATAAGCAACAGCATCTCTTCAATCTGTTAGAGGAGAAGCAGGCTCTCCAGCTGAGGCTTAAAAATACATATTTGGAGCTGCGGGTCAAACGCAGAGCTCACCAGAGAATGGCTGTAAAATGTATAAAGCAAGATGCAGCACTTTACATGGTTCAGGCTGGAAGTGCCCAGCATGCTCTAAGTTTACGCCAAATGACTACTAATGCTTCAAAAACTGTTGAAGCATTGTTTCAAGAGGAGAAACTCACCCTCAATCTCCATAAAATGCTTGCTCAAAGCTTAGAGCATGCTGCAATCAATACTAAAGAATCATCTGAAAAGATAAGATCTCTGGAGCAAAGGCTGTCAAAACTCAATAGGCAGTATATGTATGCTATTAAAAGCAAGCAGGATGCTATTAATCGTGCAAGAGCCAAAGCAATTGCAAAAATAAATGCTGAAAGAAGTACTCATAGCTTGCTTGACAAAGGTGTATATACAGAGCAAAGTCGAAATCTCATCCGAACTCTTGTAAAGGCTGGATGCTCTAGAAGCCATGTTGGTGATGTTATTCATGCTGTATACCAATGTGCTGGGATTTCAGTAACAGGAAGAGTCAGTCGAAGAACTGTTTCCAGAGTTATTGCAGAAGGCTACTATGCTGCTCAAGTGCAATTGGGGTATGAGATGTTACATACAGAAGCTATGACATTCAGTGCAGATGGTACAACTCATCGCAGTATTGGATACAATGCCAAGCATATCACTTATAAGCCTGTTGATACCCAGGATGGATCTGAGGACACTAAACATGTTATACGATTTGCTGGTCTCCAAACAATGAATGATGGAACTAGCAAACACTCAGTTGCTGTATGGGATAATGTGCTTAGTGGTATTGCTAGTATCTTCAATGCCAGCCCACTTGCAAAACGGAGTACACATTTACTTCAAGTAATTGATATTTATGTCAAGCTGCGGGGTATGAATTCAGATCACTGCTTAAAAGAAAAAAAGGATGCAGCATTGATTCAACAGAAAAAACTAGAGGCTACTCATGAGATGCTAGGACAGAATGAGTTTATGAAAATGCCCAATGCTGAGATCCTTCCACATATGATAAATGCAAGAAAAGAAATGATTGCATCAGTTGGAGGTCGGAAAGAATGGGATCAGCTTTCTGAGAGTCAGCAATCTGAGCATCAAGCCAAAATGATGGAGGATTTGGTTATTAACTTAGGAAAAGAAGTATATGAGCAATTGCCAGATGATGAGAAAAGAGTGTTTACATTGTTTATTTGGGCAGGTTGTGGTTGCCATAAGGATCTGAATACTGTGAAAGGTGGTTATACTACAATGGCACAATATTGGTCAGATAATAATCTGACACAACCAATCCTATTGGCCAATCGTGATAATGCAGAAACCCTACGAGACATGCCTTTGGAGGCTGATGTTGAAACTCCAGCACAAACAAGAGCATTTGCAATGTCAACTCGTGGTGGTATAAAGACAACACAGCTTGCTGGTGCTGTGCTAAATCACAAAGATGATAAAAAAGGACACCATGACTTGTTTCGGTGGTGGTGGCAAGAGCGTATTAAAACTGTTTTCACATTTCCTGATACATCAAACACTCGCTTCCAGTCACATTGTGAAGCTGCTGTAGTGTTAATTCAATATCTCCCTCAGATTATTGAGTTTCTTATCTTTATCAGAGATCATAAACAGGCAGGCAAATTTAGCCATATGGAGGAGAATTTGTGGAATGCACTTCATTGCATACCAACAAGAACAGAGCTTGCTGTACTAGCATTGTATGCACAAGTTATTACAAATCCATACATGAAGGTTGTGCGATCTAATGACCAAACTAACATGCTTGATTTGGGCCCATTTCACCATCTGATTCATGAGCATATGAAGGATATTGTTAAAGATCCCGATCTTGTACTTGGAATTGATGCATCATATGAAACTGGTGCATTTGATGGTCAACCATGGAAATCTCCTCAGCTTATTACATGTGTTCAAGCCATGTCACCAACCCTACCACATCTCCAGGGTGCCTTAGTAGCCTTTTTTGAAGGTGCTCTCACCACCTGGGCACGCTTTACATCTGAGTTTGCACCAGGAGGTCTAATTGATGAAGCTACTATGGAAGAAAAGGAATTAGCATGGATGCCTGCTACCAATGATGCAAATGAAGGTGCCCTTGGTTCATTTCGTGTTCTTCTCCGGAACCAGCCTCAATTAACATTGCTTCAATACAATGCTCAGGCTATGTTTTCAAGAAATCACACAGCCCAATTCATGGAAAAGCATTTTGAGGCTGATGATCACCAGTATATTCGGGAGCTAGCACGAAATGATGATACAAGAGAAGCTGAGCGTAAACGGAAGCTGGAAGTAGTTGAGCATGCAGAGGCCAAAGTACAGCAAAAAACTGATACTCGTGATAAGAAAAAAAAGAATGCAGCAGAAAAAGCACAACGAGTAGCAGGTGTTACTCTAACATTCAATAGTGCAGAAATTTTAGATCTGAAAGCACAGAAGCTCTATGACCATCTGGAAGCATATAGGTTAGCTGGGGCTCCAAACCTTCAGGATATTAAACAGGGAAAATCCCTTGTTGGGACGGTTAGGCTAGCACTGCAAGAAGCAGCTGAGTTATATCATAACAAAGAGTGGATTCCTGTTATAGGTGATAATATGGATCATGTTGAAGCAGATATTGCAGCAGGGCTTGAGGAAATAGATAGTAGAAATGATGATAGTGACAGCACTGGTAGTTTGTAACTTTGTAGTAAGTATGATAAGTCTTGTGTAAGATATTGTACAATTTATCAATGAGAGTGCATGACAAAACTGATGCAGTATGTATTGATGTGCTGGTACATCAGTGTTACGATTCATTGCTTCTCTGTTTCATCATTCATCAGTCACTTGACTGATCCCATCTTTTATAGACGCTTCTACTTCCTACATCATCATCTGACATACTCCACATGCTCCATCATCAGATGATACATCATGCGCTTCCTTATCACCTTCCTACCGCATGGTTGTTGTTCTATCTTTGCTATCTTCACTGTTGTTACTCAGCTGCTCAGTCAGCTTCTCTTCTATCTCAGTCAGCATACTCCATATGTCCTATCATACTCACGGACACAGTCATTATTGCGTAGTCATAGAACTACATCCATGTCTATATAAACGTAGCTACATACTCCTGTATTCGCTACGTTTAATCGTTTATCAGTTCCCCCCTCTACTAGCCTCCTGACCCAGAAGGCAACTCAGACCTTGCTAAGTGCCTTGAGTCTTTACTGTCGACTCATCGGCTTGCGTTAGCAGGACGTAACATTCGATTAAACGTCTAGGGTCACCAGGCAACCCTGCAACGAAACAGGACAACCCCTAGGGATAGGGACGACATCGACAACGATCACAGTTGGGAGTACATCACTCCATATAGGGGCTCATTGCCAGTAACAGCGTCAGAACTCGAACTACAAAGACTAGGCGACGAAGCGACCGTCGCGCGCAATAGGTATCACAGGACGTCGAAAGGATCGACAAAGAAGGAGTGGATTAACCTCCACAGACAGCACCAGACATTTGAGAAACTCCACGACGAAAGATTAGCCGACATCAGGAGAAACATTCGTCGGGCGAAGGAACAAGAAGAAGTCACTCGCATCATTCAGGACAGTCGTCGTCCTCGAGAAGAGAAGGGAGTAGCCACAGACCGCATCACACTTCCCACCCCACAACCCACAGTTCACGGGTCGCGCCCCCCGTCAGAGAAGAATCAACCACGGCAGAACCAGAAGACGAATACGCCGCATATCGTCAGTCCCATCCCACACCAACAACTAGTCAATACACCTCCGCCCCCCGCTCCCCAGTCACTACCCCCTCACACTCCCACAGCCTCGCACCAGGGTTCCAACCGTCTCAGGAAGCGCCGTCCCCGCCACAATACACCTTCGGTTCAGAGCGAACCAGTACCGTTCAGCCAGTCGGACCCATCCAACCGGAGCGTACCGCTTCCTTCACTGAATATCGAGACCCCACTCCCCCTATCCCCTCAGACGACGAGGACGAACCGTACGGAACAATGGCTACAGAGACAACGCCCAATAAGCGCAATGACAATGGAATCGCAGACCCCGGCATGTTCGACGGGGATTGCAACCTTTTTGACGGTTGGTGGCGTCGCATGCAACTTTACGTCAGAGGGAACGCTGTCCTGGACACGGATGAAAAGAAGATTTCGGCCACGCTCTCTAGATGTCACAAGAGAGCCGAGAACTGGGCAGCGATGAAAACAGATACAATACTCAACACAAATGATGCCGGCACATGGAAAATATTCGTAACGGAAATTACTAAACAGTTCTTCCACGGTCAACGTCGTTTGCTAGCAGAAAATAGGATCAGGGTGATGACACAAGGGTCTCAATCGGTCGAAGAATGGATCGCAGACTTTGATGCTCAGAAACACATTGGTCAAGTCGCGGATGAACTAGCAGTATTCCTAATACAACGAAACACCAGAAACTCGATCATCGACAAATGTCGCTTCCAAAATGGAGGTACTGGTCCGGCAACATATGACGACTGGAAAAAGGCAATCCTCACCTATGGCAATATTGAAGAAGAACTCAGCCTCATCCGAAAAGGAGTCCAACGCGCATCCACATCTGGAGATCGGCATGACGGAACAGGTACCACTTACGGTGGCAGAGGACGACCAATGGATATTGGACAAGTAGAAGAAACAAACATCGACGCGGCAAACTGGAACGCTCAAGGAAGACCCAAGTGTTTCAACTGCAGCAAGTATGGACACTTTGCACGAGATTGTCGAGGCACGAAGAAGAAAACAGACATTAGGATCAAGATCAGGACAGGAGCGAAATGCTGGAAGTGCAACAAAGAAGGACACATAGCAAAAGAATGCCGGAGTTCAGGAATGGTAATCCAGGGCAAATTCAGGGCCCTTGATGATGATGAAAGCGACGATGAAGCCAAAACGGTTAAGGGAGATAACGATGAAAAGAAGGGTTTTCAGGAAGGGTCAGACTGAGCACGAAGTCTCGACCCAAGGGTTCGTCGAATCATTCTAAATCTGTACCATCACCGAAGAATGACAAATACATGATTCCACAACGACGAACTAGTGCACCTGAGCTCGCAACTCTACATCTCGCCACTCTCAAAACTAGAAAGGATAAAACAATGGTCACGGTCAAGGTTATAACCACGGACAAACGAAAGGCTAAACTCGACGCACTCCTGGACAGCGGATGCACCCACTGGCAGTCAATCGACGACTGGTGGAAGCAGAAAAACTCCCCACAGTTGATTTACCCACTCCTATTCGGGCATTTAATGCGATGGTTCTCTCAATGCGGATAAATTAATCACCAAAAGCGTCAGGTTCCAGATGCAGATTGGCGATCACAAGGAAGAAGCAACAGCACTGGTAGCGGACTTAGGCAAAAAGGATCTCTTCATCGGACATGAATGGTTACACAAACACAATCCCTTCATCAACTGGAAGACTGGCAAGATCAAATTCCCAGACTGCCCCCCAGAATGTGCCAAAGTAAGCGTCAGCACACTACCCAAGGCTAAAGTTCGGTCAACAGACACGGTCACGGATCTAAAACTCCCAAGTACCTCACGACTTGGAAGGATCGATTCGAGAAAAAGACCTTTGACACACTCCCACCGTACAGGAAACATGACCACGAAATTAACCTGAAACCAGATGCACCGGACGAATTACCAGCCAAATTGTATCCAATGACAGCCGCAGAAATGGAAGAAATGGACAAATTCCTAGAAGAGAATCTAGCCTCGGAACGGATAGTCCCATCCAAGAGTCCATACGCATCACCATGCTTCTTCATCAACAAGAAAGACGGATCCAAACGATTGGTACAGGACTATAGAGAGCTAAACAAGTGGACGATTAAGGACAAATTCCCCCTACCTCTGATTAACGACATCATCGACAAACTGAAAGACGCAAATTTTTTCACCAAGTTAGATCTAATCTGGGGATACAACAACTTGCGCATCGCACTTTACCACGAATGGAAGGCAGCTTTCCTAACACCACGCGGATTATTCGAACCACGGGTCATGTTCTTCGGACTCTGTAATTCCCCAAGCTCATTCTGCCGATGGATGGCCGAGATATTTAAAGATCTCATACGACAAAACAAGATGATCATCTATATCGATGACATTATCATCTATGCCAAGGACAAAGATCAGCTTAGAGAACGTAGCATCGAGGTCATGGAAATCGCACGCGCCAATGGGATCTCGTTCAAGGCCAGTAAATGCTTATTTGAGGTCCCTGAGGTACCATTTCTAGGTGTTATTGTTGGCAATGGGAAGGTCCGCATGGAACAGAAAAAATCGAAGTCATCCAACTTGGAAACGTCCAGAAAACAAGAAAGGTGTTCAGAAATTCCTAGGCTTCGCAAATTTTTACCGTCGCTTCATCAAGGATTACGGAAAAATGGCTGAACCTCTCACGCGCCTCACTGGATCTAGCGAGTGGTCTTGGACGCCAGAACAAGAGTCGCATTTGAAAGCCTGAAATCGGCGATATGCTCAGAACCAATATTGGCCCTCCCCAGATCCAAGGGACGCTTCAGGGTCGAAACAGACGCATCAGGATACGCCATAGGAGGTGTCCTGTCTCAAGAACAAGATGGTAAATGGCACCCTATCGCCTTCATGTCCAAAGTAATGAACCCAACACAACGGCGATACGAGATCTATGATAAGGAACTCCTGTCCATCATGGAAGCACTGCGCATTTGGCGACAATACTTGGTGGACGCACAGGAACCGTTCGAACTATTGACAGATCACAAAAACCTGACATATTTTAGGAAAGCTCAGCGGTTAAACAGTCGACAAATGCGGTGGTATTTGAAACTACAGGACTACGATTTCGAAATGCGACACATACCGGGCAAAACAAACACGAAGGCGGACATCCTCTCAAGACTGGAATGGTACGAAGAAGACACTGAAGAAGAAGAAGTCATGATGTTCAAAAATCATGGGTTTGGTATTCCTTCAGAAATGGAGGAAGACGATGAAATTTCGGACTTTGGCATACGGTTCTTCGGAGAAGAACTACCTGAAGAGGAGGTGATTCTGGACACATCGGAAATTTCCATCTCAGCTCTCACTGAATTCGGCAATGAAGATCTGGAACAGCGCATCAGAAACCACCCACGCGTAGAATCAGAAGTCCGATTCGGCATGAAGGAAAGTCCACACTTCTTCAAAGAAGCTGATGGCATCATCACAGTCGGAGACAAGGTCTATATACCCCCAGACAAACAACTACGTGAAGAATTAATCAACGAACATCATGATTCACCACTAGCAGGTCACCCAGGGATCCACAAAACGAATGAACTCATTGGACGCACACTATGGTGGCCAGGGATGAGATCAGACATCAGAGATTATGTCATGGGATGCGAAACATGTCAAAAGAACAAGATCAATCGAGAAGCACGCCATGCGCCACTCTACCCCAACCCGATACCCACGCACCCCTGGGAAGAGATCTCAATCGACATGATCGGCCCCTTACCACCGTCTAAAGGATACGATGCTATTTTGGTCATTGTGGACAGGCAATCGAAGATGATCAGGGTCGAACCGACACACACCACCCTGACGTCCAAGGGACTTGCAGAAATCTATCGAGACACCATCTGGAGACAACATGGAATACCCAAGAAGATCATTAGTGACGTGGACCACAGTTGCATCGAACTTCATGAAGGACCTATGCACCCTCTTAGGATCAAACGGAATTATCAACGGCTTATCACCCGCAGACAGATGGACAAACAGAACGTATCAACCAAGACGTCGAACAGTTCCTTCGGATCTTTTGCAACTAGATCAGGACGACTGGGCCTCATGGCTATCAATTCTAGAATTCCAGTACAATGATAAGATCCACTCTAGTACCGGACAAACTCCGTTCTTCCTGAACTATGGCCGACATCCATGGAAAGGCGACATCTCCATGGAACCGGTAAAGAATGAAGCCGCTCAAGAATTTGCATCACGCATTGAAGAAGTCGGAAGAAAGCATCACCGCTTTAGAAGCATCAGCCGAACGAATGAAGAAGCAATATGACCGTCACAAGAAGGACTCGCTTAATCTCAAACCCGGTAACAAGGTGTTTTTAGAAGCCAAAAATATCACAACCACCAGGCCATCCAAGAAGTTATCAGAACGACGATTAGGACCATTCGAAGTCATCGAAAAGGTAGGCCACAGTGCCTACAAACTCAAGCTCCCCACCAACTGGACGCTCATCCACCCGGTATTCAATGAGAACCTATAACACCTCTCAAACAGCACGCTTCGAATCACAACAGAAGCCATCACCTCCACCACCCGATGTCATCGAAGGTTCAGAAGAATACGAAGTAGAAAGCATCCGAAAGGTCAAAAAGAAGAATGGAAGACTTCTATTCTTCGTCCATTGGAAAGGGTATCCGGAAGAAGAAAACACCTGGGAAGTCCGCGCAAACCTCAAACACTCCGCGGATCTGGTTAAAGACTTCTACCGCCATCACCCCAACGCACCACGATAAATATGACACTCGTTTCAACCATCTTACTTTACCCCCATATCTTTTAAATTGCATTCCACTTACAAACCATATTCTCCACCATGTCTATCCCCGCCACTCAACTTGCCTTGGCCATTGCTGCCCTCTTCCCCACCCTCGAACTTCTTCATTCTACCCCATCCATATTCGAACAATCAATGACTGGATCAAAGCGTTGGACAACATTGCACGCACCCTATCAGAAGACGACGTTACTATGCTGCAACCCCTCCGCGACCAACGGGTTCAACTCCACAATCTACGACAAAGTCTACTCGACTACGAAAAAGACTACATGCTCATGTTCAACGAGTGCTAACCCACCACGCTCCTGGTCTCACTGACGGAGACATGACTACGCTTCGTCAACAAATGACGGTCAACGAATGGGGTGTCCCTATCAACCCCACGGAGGTCCACCCGGAATACCGCCTCCCTGTCATTCCCCCTCCCCCATCTTTAGGCACTCCTACTCACTCTGCCTCGTCTAGTTCTCCAACCTCTCCAACACAACTCTCCCCCACAGGAGAAGACGCCATCGCAGGCCCCAGCCACCTACCACCAACACCACCCACGTTCACCCCCATAGGGGTCCTCCCATTACACCGGTTGTGCACCGTCAAGATCCCCAAAACGTTCACCCCCACCGACCCCTACAATGGTACCCACATGTACAGTGGACACCCGTTCAGATATTGGGTACGCGGACCGGACAACGAAGCGGTCTTCTTTACGCGCAAGGGCGAGGAATATTTGACGGCTTATAAAAAGCAGGATCTCGGTAAAGTGTTGCTAGAAGCTGGATTGTTGGTTTAGAGTTTCGGGACGAAACCCCTGGAGGGAAGGTCATGTTACGATTCATTGCTTCTCTGTTTCATCATTCATAGTCACTTGACTGATCCCATCTTTTATAGACGCTTCTACTTCCTACATCATCATCTGACATACTCCACATGCTCCATCATCAGATGATACATCATGCGCTTCCTTATCACCTTCCTACCGCATGGTTGTTGTTCTATCTTTGCTATCTTCACTGTTGTTACTCAGCTGCTCAGTCAGCTTCTCTTCTATCTCAGTCAGCATACTCCATATGTCCTATCATACTCACGGACACAGTCATTATTGCGTAGTCATAGAACTACATCCATGTCTATATAAACGTAGCTACATACTCCTGTATTCGCTACGTTTAATCGTTTATCAGTTCCCCCTCTACAGCCTCCTGACCCAGAAGGCAACTCAGACCTTGCTAAGTGCCTTGAGTCTTTACTGTCGACTCATCGGCTTGCGTTAGCAGGACGTAACAATCAGGAAAACTCCGATGTCTTTTTTCGGGTCTTTTTTGTCTTGGAAAAGACAAAAAGACAAAAAAGGCACAAAAGACCATAAGTACGAGTGTCTTTTATAATCCCAGTCCATTTGCTTGGAAAAGTCAATTTTGTCTTTTATAAGTAAAATAAGACCCATAAGACACATTGATAGTTCATTGAAAGACAATTCAAAAGGACAATTTAAAGAGCAGAAAAACACATTATATTTCATATATAATATATACATGTAGCTCTACACATATATCGTACATTTCTAAAGCTAATACAATATGTTTACATACCTCAAATACCAAATGTCTATGAAAATCGGTCGGGACTCAGCTGGGAACCAGATTGTAATGATAGACACACCTTTGAACCATGATCCTCGCAGAACCCATCTAGAACACCCCATACATCACAATTAGAGGTAATCTATCAATAAGAACATGTTATATAACATACCTGGGGTGAGTCGGGGCCAAAATCTGTCGGATGAGGGCTGGATGGATGAGAGTGGTGTTGGATGAGGTTGAGATACGACGGAATTAACATACGGATAGGTCACATGATTTTAAATCGGAGCTTGAATGGACTTGGTTGAAATTTCTTTGGGTGTCCTTGCTGATTATTGAGCCCGAAATCCAAATGATGTCATTGGAGTAGTAATACCAAAGTAAAAGCTGCGAAAGCTCCAAAGCCTGTAAGTAAAAGACTGAAATCCCGAAAAGGACATAAGCTAAGACATTTGTAAGCAAAATCACGCAAAGCCCCAAGTAAAAGACATCGGAGTTTTCCTGATGTATAGGTGTGAGGAAATATATGTAAGAGATACTGTGAGGTGAGTACTGCATCGATTGAGACGTGTAAACTACCGATAGAGACAGAATGAAACGCGGTCTCCACGCGTACGGTGCGGGAAGCGTGCGGTATGCGGATTGTAAACGCGAGCACTGGACGATGCGCGGGAAAGCAGTAGCCCTATGAGCCAAGCTATCAATGTATTGAGGGTCAACACAATTTATTCCATGCAAAAAAACCTCTGTTTGAGCTGCCTAGAGGTGTAATACTCAGTGGGTCAGGATTTGTGACGGTCTTGGTCACACCCCGTTACATCACCCATAATGTGACACAGTGACATTGCCCAACCCCATACACAAACACTAAATTCCAAATCCTTGGACGCCTACCACTGCCAGTCTCCGCTCTCGCATAGTGTCGGGACGTCGATGCCTCAACGTTCAATATTCAATACTCACTCTTTCTCGATCACGATAGCATCCCGGGTATCCACCCCACACTTGGGCATGCCCGCTCCCCCCTCAAACTTCTACTCGCGCACAATAACATACATAAATAGGGGTCAAAATGGTTTTTTTGAGCATGGTTGGAAAGGGTCCAAAGGTAAGTTTTTCTTGTATTCTTCTGTGCTTATCTGACCTTCGACAGTGACCCATGCTCCTACCACCCGTCTTCCTCTCTTGCGGTTGAGAACCTGAGGCGGAGCTACCAGCTTGATGTGTACCGCCCTCTCTGCCCTCGCGGTCCCGTTCGCGCACATCAATTAACATACGCAATGTCATTGCAAGACTAAATTGGGGACACTGAGGGATTCGGGAGTATTGATGGATTAACATCGTCCATCTCCGCCATGCTCACCACCCGCGCGCGTAGTGCAAACAAGACAAATGCGCTCTTCTCCTCGACCTTCCCGACCGTCATCTTTCACTCACCAATAGCACGTAACGCGACATCAGCAACTCACTCACCCTCTATCATGATGATTATGTCTATGGTGTTAGCGCACGTAGGCCTCCCTGCCCTCCCGCCCCTCCGCGCTAGTAGTGCCACTCCTTGTTTGCGCCCTTACTTGGATACAACACCAGTAGCAGTTGACGTAAAATCCAGCCATAGTAGGTCCAGGCTGTGTATTGCGTACTACCCTGCATGTAACTAATTTTACCTGTAGCATTTACATCTATGAGCACTCTAGGCGCTATCCTCATCTAGCCACCCCGAGGACTAGCCCCCAGCATACCCAATCGATCCTTGCTATTACCGTCAGCCTCCAGGCATTACGGCGCCTGGGGACCACGGACGACAACATAGGAGATGGTGGGGCGTAGTCCCGTGAGCGGCGCTGCGTGAGCACAGTCATGCGCGAGGGCCCCGAGACACGACCCTGATTTTCCATTCCGGCGGTCCCCCGCCACCAACCCCATCCACCTAACGATCAAACACGACACAGGAGGGTATCTGTTCAGTCTATCAAATATGTCATATTACATAATGCCTCCTGGCCCGTTCGTTCCGCTCGGCGCTGAGGGTATACAAGTTTACAACCAATCTACATGCTATTACACTGTTAAACTCAGCTACATGCTCGCCTCGGAATTACCGATAAGTATACACAGTATCATGGCCCACCCCCATGCGACCTCTTGGAGGCATTCTCGGCGTCCTTCCGGATCTTCTCAACATAAATGAATGTAACCAAGATAGTGTCCATGATCTCTTCCCCGCCGGGATATATCTCCAGTGACGCTGGTCTGCGGTTGAAGATATAGTGCTTGCGATGGAAACGCGCAACTCGAGTCTTTGCCTTGTCATTTGTCACGAGCTGTTGATCAAATAGCAATATCAGAGCAGCCAAGGCAGGGAATGTCTGCATATGCACCGTGGATGTCTTTAGGCCCAGCTCCCACCTATATTCCTTTCCATCCGGAGCCATGAATACACGGTCCCTATGCACAGTCCAGTCAATCCTGTTTCCGGAAGCATCTTCTACGTACCGGCCGTACCACCCCAAGCCCTCCTTTTGAAAGAACGTCTTCGTCTCGACCTCCTGCCCAGCCTGCCTGATTATAGACGACCCCAACGTGTGCCACTCGACCTGTGCGAGGTGCGCGAACCGATCTTGCATATCCTCTCCTCTGGGGACATCGTTCGGGACGACACGTGAAATATTTGCCGTGCGGCCGACAAGCTTGAACGGCGAGTCAACCTTGTATATCGCCTGCCCCTCCTCATTGCCAAAGGTCGCGTGCAGGGGCGAGGCGTCAGAGAGGTACAGGTGCATGGTTAGTTGGTGGCGTGAGGGCCCTGGTGGGGTATATATACGTCGTGCAGGGGCTTGCTGCGGAATGGCATGTGGATGATGCGTGCGAGGGTCCCTGGACGGTGTAACGCCTTGAATTCTCACGTCTAGATGACCCGAGCTGCGGTTGCAGTGGAGCCAATGCGATGTTCGGGGGTAGGGTTTTGATACAGTATGGTTATGAATGACAAGTAATCTCCATACAAAGGTGATCTAGTTAACCAATAGTAGACGTGGGTTGCGGGAGCCATCACTGTCAGCCCTTGAGCTTGAGGCTTGTAGCTGCCGTGGCTATGTCAAAGTGTTGCAACCTGTGTACATTCGCCTGAGCAGGCAAGCTCAGACAAATCCGGAGTCGTCTCGCAATTCTGATCATACATTGGCCTATACTGAGATCCTGACGGGAATAAAGGTATGCCAACTCATGATCAGCGGAGCGCTTGACTACAGACATTGTACTTAGATGCCGGAATTTCCAGTCCAGAACCCATGCCCCATCCGTCGTCTCCCCCCCGAGATCCTCTCCGAGATCTTTTACCGCAGTTTACTGGAAGATGTACCCACCTCGCCACTGATCCAGTCAGCCACAGATTGGGCGCTGAGGCGGAATGCTAGCTGGGGAGCTATTCAGGGTCCTAGAGAGAAGAAAGAGGTTATTCAGAATACGGGGATACCTCAACGCTCTCTCGCACTGGTCTGCTCTGCATGGCGGACGCTCGTCTACTCTACTCCGACATTGTGGACGATATTCAAAGCCGAAATCGCGCGGGTACCGACGTTGGAGGCCCTCCATCGCATACACAACAATCTCTCCCGTGCCAAATCGCTCCCCCTTCAGATCTATATTACGGCGCATGATACCAATATCCCCGAGCGCAGCCCAATCCTGATGGAAATTCTATCGCCATTCCTCTCCCAGATCCAATTCCTGGCTCTCGATATGTCCTTTAACCTGATGATGTCCCTCCTGGGTTCTACAGCACTAGATTCTGGGCGTATCGCACTCCCGCTTCTTGAAGAGCTTAGGCTTGAGGAGATGTGGCCATTGAGCTCGGGGGGCGGAGACCCTGACATACCCTGGAAGCTGCAGCTCTCCGGTTCCCAAGAGACGTTTTTCATTCATCGCTCGCCGCATCTTCGGCAGCTTGTTTTGACATCCCCAGGGCTGGGTTTTATCCAGCGCGCTATTCGAATACCAGGGCAGGTATTCCGTGGGGGCAACTGACATCGATTCATGTCAAACGGTGGCATCTGTCTGTTATTCTCCAGCTATTTCAGCTTTGTCCAAACCTAGTCGACATTCATATTGCAGGCATGGCCGGTTCTAGCAATGTCACATCCAGATTGACCATGCGCCTTGTCCAGCAATTTTCATGTGGGACAGCGATGACTCCCTTGCGGCTTCTTGCGCGAATTTCCCTGCCCGCCATGAAGTTCTTGCGCTTAACCCAGTTCCCCTATAAGCCCGGGTTTATGCGAGATACGTCCGAGGCTGCTGTCGCAGAAGAACTTATCCGCCTACATCGCTATGATCCATTCCAATTACAGTGCCTGGATATCAGTGGTTTAGAATTCCTTGGAAGCCACGGATCCAACAGGTCGCAGGTTATCGAGTTCCTCTCGCTCATTCCAACATTGGTTGAGCTTCGTTTGGAAGAGGACGTCTTGCTGGACCGGGGGTTCATGCAGGCTCTCACCTACGATCCGGAAAACGCCTCAGCGTGTCTCCTTCCTAGCCTTAAACAGATATACTTGGCCTATCACGAATGCGAGCGCGTAGCTACTGCGGACGTGAGGATGTTACGAGGACCGAATGGATAGACAGTGGTTGGTTTTTGGACATGATTGAATCGCGTCGGCCGGAAAGCTGCGCGTCCTACGGGGAACCAGTGACTCAGCTGGACGGTGCCGAATTTCGCTTGTACGACTGTGCCCGCCCCAAGAAGATTTGGTTCCAACGGGTCGCAGATCTTAGAAAACGTGGTTTGCGATTGGAAGCCGCATGGATTCGGGGGATGAGATCTGGTTCCCAGAGACTTGAGACCTCCAACAGGTGGCATATACCCCAGATCAACCGCCCAATAACGGAGATCCATCTTGGGATGATCTGGACGACACAATGAGGAACCTTTCTATTATTCAGGCTGATGGGAATTAGGGGGTGTTTGTTGGTAGGATTGAGTGCGGAAAGCTACAAACTGCAGGCATGGCCGAACGGAACATGCTTCAAAATTGGCTTTTAAAAAGGAGTTGAGGACACAGGTGGCGAGTATTAACGAATATGGGTATATAATATACACGTCATAGTATAGTGATCCTATTAAAATACAGAAAAATCAGACTTCGGCTTGCAACAGTAAGGCATAGCCCCTTCTCATACCTGTACCCCCTCCGGACGAGCCTCCAAACACCATTTCAAGCCATGCCTAAATCGGCCCTTTAAGGCCTCTACTTCTTGGTCTTGATTAATTGATTCCACATAACCAAATTCCTGAAACTCCCAGTGGCGACATCCCATCGAACAGGAATTTATTTGCGTGGTCTGGGGTGCAAGAGCCGCCGTGGAGCATTACCACGCATCAAAAGATGGTGTTGTAAACAAACTGACACCAGTGGGCTGCGAGCCTCAAGGTGCCACAGATCATGAAATCGACATCCTCAGGTGCCCGGGCATACAAAAATTTTAGTAAATGATTTGCGCTTATTGTTTTCGGGGGCTGTTGTTGGTTCAAGTAGTTGAACATCCCTGAACCGCTAACCCAACTTCAAACAGATCCAAACGGTTTCATCATAATGCAACCTTACTATCGCACCCCAAGTGACAAGTCCACCCAGGAACCTGTGTTTCTCGGAAAAAACAATTGGCTACATAGCCGTAGATGTAAGGTCATGGGGCCGGCCAGGGTCACTTCTAATTATGTGTATCAACGTGCTTCAATATAAGACCACATTACATGAATCGTCACGCGTCAAGAACTCATTCCATACCCACCACATTGACGCGGCCAAGACATCTAGTTCACGATATCCCGTGGTTCTCAAGCCCAAGTCGCAAACACACCCGATATGTCGTCCAACTCCTCCATTGAAAAAGCCCTCGCTCTTCGACAAAAGAATAGGACTACCAATTCAGCGAAAAAACGCGCAGAAGCGGATCGACTGAAAAATGAGGTGTGTTATACGCACTGCTCGCAACTGCTCGTGGTATAATTTACATATCCCTAGGGGAACGACATGTTCAAGGATACAAACTATGTCGGAGCGTCGCGTCGATACATTCAAGCAACAAAGTTGGTTGGCCATACTCCAGTACTAATGTCCAACTTGGCTGCGGCACATCTCAAACTCGAGCAGTGGGTAATCTATTATGAAAATCGTTCTATTTCCCTGATGAAGGGTGGTCAGATACGAGATTGCAGAATGGGCAGCCACGGTCGCTTTGCTATACGATCCTCACATGACCAAAGCTCGTTATCGCAGAGGAGTTGCAAGAGGCAAGCAGGCTGAATTCGAGGCTGCTCATGCTGGTGGGTTCTAGGATTGATGGTTCAAGAAAATGTTAATTTAATACTACACAACATCTAGATTTTGAAACTGTACTCATAGGAGACCCTCATTGTACTGAGGCTAATAACAAAATAGACAAGATTCAAGACCTTTGGAACGACATAGAAGAATGTTTAGAGGATGGCGTTTTTGAAGGAGAAACACCAGGCCCCCTCCTGGGAACGGCACTAGAGGAAGCAGTCAAGCCCGATTTTGACGATGACCCGTGGGAGATGTCCTCCGTCGACTCAGATAGCAGTGATTGTCAACACGTTGGAAACGGTATTCCTTGCCGCTTCTACAATAGTCCTAATGGGTGTAGCCGGGGTGGGAGCTGTCGTTTCTCACATGCCCCGATGATAAAAGTGTTCGGGATAGGTTGTGAGTGTATACTGCCCCTCATGTATTTATCCTGCATCCCTAACTACAAAAATAGAGGAAGGAATGTATGCATTCGCCATCTCTTCGATTCTTGCCGTTTTGGGAACACATGCAATTATTCCCATTCGAAAGCTTACCTGAAGGCCGGCCAATGGGATAACCCGGGCGACGAGGATCAGTTCATGGAATACGGGGCCATGATACGCCAGGTCGCTGAAATAAAAACATTCACCCAGAAATTGCACCAAATCCCACCCACAAGCCCCATTCCAGAAATTAAAACATGGAAATGGCCAGGCAAACGGACCCCTGTGATCACAGAATCACCAAGGCGCGTTGTATCGGCTGCGAACAAAAACCGTTTCGTGCTCCTCCTCTCATTTGAACATAAGGATTCTTTTGCTTATATGCACACGAACCTCATACGCACTCTCAACTCCAAAATACGCGTTCAACACGCATTCTCGCTTACTGACGCTCTGACAATGCTCGACTCCCCCGATCTTGCTGGGGTATTCGTCGCCGATCCAGGGGCAGCGAGACGACGTAACAAGAAAGTTTCGACCAAGCTGATCGAGTACGCTAATGCAGGGGAGGCTGTGGTAATTGGCGGCTTGTTCGGCACATTCGTCGCCGCTGGGGAATTCGACTCGTTCTTTAGGGCTTGGGGCCTACCGTGGACTCAGGGATCTTATCACCGCACCACTTTCTCACTGAACCGGTCCCACGAAATGGCTGGGAGGAACCCATCACTATTGCCTGAATACAGTATGAAGGCAGTTCATGTCGCGAACATTCGCCAGGGGGACGCTGTGTATACACCGACAGATGGTTCCCGCCTGGAATCATCGGTGTTTTCTCCTCTTCCTATCACCAATCTGTCTGAGTCTCCAGCCGTCCACACACATATTGGGAACGGCTATCTGGGATATATCGGGGATGTCAACGCGGAGGATGATAATATTATACTCGCCATGCTCGGGCTTCTCGATGCCCCACATACCCAGGAACCCACCACAACGGTCGCCCCGCAGCCCAAAAAAACAACTATAACCCCAACGCCATTCGTCCTGATTCTCTCATTTGATAGCGTCAAATACGTCAAAACCCACTATCGCGATTTCATTTCAAGAATAAAACAAGAAATCGAGGTGATACATGGCCTCTCCAATAGCCGAGTCATGGAACTCATCTCGTCTCCCGATCTCATTGGCATTCTTATCATGGATTCCCCCATCGCCGATGCTGAAAACGCGCCTGTCCTTGAAAAGGTTGTCGAGTTCGCAAAGCGCGGCGGGAAGGTCGTACTGGGAGGCTTGTTCCCTGGTGGTATGGCCCCTGACGAGATGAAAGCGTTTTTCGCAACCAGCTGGGACCTGCCCTGGGAGATGAGCGACTACACGAGCGCCGAAATGATCGTGAATGCCGACCACCCCGTTGTCGGCCAATACAAGCCCAAGAGCTTGGACCCAACATATCACGCCAAAAGCGTGTTCCTTTCTGGCATTAAACCAAATATGGTTGTTTACAAGGCAATGGCGGAGTCATGCGCCCGTTCTTCGCGTTCCAATGTGAAAGCGGCCATTGTCCATACGCAGGTGGGGAAGGGACATTTGGGCTTTATTGGTGATGTCAATCCAGGTCCTGAGGTAACAGAAGTTATGCTTGCGATGCTTGGTCTGAATGATTTGGTACATGTACATTAATGTCTTCAACGGAGGTGGGGTACGGGTATGTGTGTCTCACAGTTTGATAAATTCACGCTCGATTTTTCCGTCGATGAAAGGCGGGGCGCCCAGTTGAACAACAGACATATTTGCCAGCCGGGGATAAAATTCGAGTCATTCAAAAACCGCACACGAATAGGCTTTCACGACGTTGTGAAGATATTCCATTTGTTGATATCGAATAGAATCTACTATAAAATAGTAATAGTAAGCAGTTTGATGACGCGTTGCGATGTTCACTCTTCAGCTACGATATAATCCCGAATCAGCCGGGGAAAACCCACCATAGCCGGCGTACTCCCAGGTCCAATGAGAGCCTTCAATTCCCCCACGACGTTGACAAATTAAGGCCGGTGGGGTCTGCTGTGGCAGGATACCATCGATCATGAAATGAATACCCAGGCTTTTGTAGGCGATTTGCGCTTATTGTTTTCAAGGGCTATTGGTCCTGGAGGTTAAACACCGTATCAAAGTCATGCACCTCGACCAGATACAAATGGTTTTCATCGCAGGCATTGGGCAACCCCATTATCATACTCGAGCATTTGGGGACCCCTTCTTTCGAAAAAAAAGCAATCGATTGGACTGTTTGTGTGCGGTCATGTGGTCGGGAGGTTTGGCCAGGGCCCAGGGTTAACTGTTACCCCTAATTATGTATATAAGATCTAATTATTCCTATCCACTCCATAATATTGACGCGACCAAGACCTGCAGCCCACAATGTCCCGCGGTTCTCAAGACACCAATATGCTTGATACCTCGTCCAATTCCTCCGTCGAGGAAGCCCTCGCTCTTCGGCAAAAGAATAGGATTATCAATTCAACGAAAAAGCACGCGGAAGCGGATCGGCTCAAAAACGAGGTGCGTTAGACCGATGGCTCGCGACGGCTCATACTCTCATCACATAAAACACACGCGTAGGGGAATGCCATATTCAAGGACGCGAACTACCTCGAAGCATCGCGCCGATATGTTCAAGCAATGCAGTTGGTCGGCCATACCCCGGTATTGATGTCCAACATGGCTGCCGTACATCTCAAACTCGAACAGTGAGTGTTTGAAGACGGAGCCACTTTAAATCCCTGATATAAGATGGCTAGATATGATATTGCAGAATGGGCAGCCACGGTCGCTTTGTTGTACAACCCTCATATGACCAAGGCTCGTTATCGCAGAGGAGTCGCAAGGAGCAAACAATGCGACCTTGGAGCTGCTCATGCGGGTAGGTTCTATAGCCTACGGTTCGATGAAATACCCTGATTCAACCAATATATCTAGACTTTGAAACTGTGCTCATAGAAGACCCCTATTGTACCGAGGCCGACCAAGAGATGGACAATATCCAAGGGCAATGGAATGAGTTGGAGGAGTATATGGACGATGGCGATATTGATGCCGCAGGAGCTCCAGAGCCCCTCCGGGGGACGGCGCTCGAAAAAGTGGTCAAGCCAGATTTTGATGATGACCCTTGGGAGCTATCATCCGTAGACTCAGACAGCAGTGATTGCCAACATGTCGGAAATGGCATTCCCTGCCGCTTCTACAATAGCCCTACTGGGTGCTCTCGAAACGGGGAGTGTCGTTTCTCACATGCCCCCGATGATAAAAGCATTCGGGATAGACTGTGAGTCCATACCTACTTTGCCGATGATATGTCTTAACGATCAATAGGGGAAGAAATGTGTGCATCCGCTATCTCTTCAATGCATGTCGTTCTGGGAACACGTGCAATTACTCGCATTCGAAAACTTATCTGAAGCCTGGCCAGTGGGATAACCTGGATAATGAGGACCAACTCGCTGAATACGAGGCTGCGAAAAGCCAAGCACATGAAATTAAAAATTTTACCCAGAAGTTATGCCAAATCCCGCCTTCGAGTCCCGTGCCAACGATTGGGATATGGAAGTGGCCAGGGAAAACGAGCTCAGATAACCACAGAAGTCCCCAGCCGTATGGTATTGGCCACAAACCAAAATCGATTCGTGCTTCTCCTCTCGCTCGAAAATGAAGATTATTTTGCTCGCGTCCACTCGCATCTTTTGCGCGCCCTCAATTCCAAAATACGTGTTCAACAAGCCTTCAGAGCCACCGCCGCACTGCCCCTACTCGATTCCCCTGACCTCGCTGGGGTGTTTGTCACTGACCCTGGTGTAGCCAGGCGACTCAACAAGAAAGTCTTGATCAAGCTCGTCGAGTATGCAAAAGCGGGGGGGAATGTGGTAATTGGTGGCTTTTTCAGCACCTTTATCTCTTCTGGCGAATTCGATTCATTCTTCAACAAGGCGTGGAGCATTCCGTGGACTCAGGGATCTTATCACCGCACCACCTTCTCATTGGATCGGACCCATGCAGTGGCTAGGAGGAATCCATCACTTGTACCCAAATACAGCATGAAGGCGGTCCATGCCGCAAACATCCGCCAGGGGGATGCTGTATACGCACCCACCGACGACTCTCACCTGGAATCGAGGGTGTTTGGGCCTCATCCTATCACCGATCTATCCGAGTCCCCAGTCACCCACACTCGCTCGGGAAAGGATATTTGGGATATATCGGGATGTCAACGCGGAGGATGGTTCAACCAATACATACTTGCTATGCTCGGCCTTCTCGATGCCCCACATACCCTGGAGCCCACCATAAGTCCGACGCCGTTCGTACTGGTTCTCTCATTCGATAATTGCGAGTACACCAATACCTACTATGGCGATCTTCTGTCAAAATGAGGAACAAATTGGAAGTAGTACACGGCCTCTCCAATAGCCGGGTCATGGAGCTCATCTCGTCGCCCGATCTTACTGGCATTCTATCATGGATTCCCCCATCGCTAACGCCGAGAATACGCCTATACTCAAAAAGGTTGTCGAATTCACGAAGCGCGGCGGAAACGTTGTATTGGGAGGTTTGTTCCCCGGTGCTATGGCCCCTAGGGAGATGAATGCATTTTTCGCAACCAACTGGGATTTGCCCTGGAAAATGAGCGACTACACGAGCTCTGAAATGGTCGTCAATACCCAACACCCCCTTGCTAGCCAGAATAGCGAGGGCTTGACCCTGAAATACCGCGCCAAAAGCGTGTTCCTTTCTAATATTAAACCAGAGGTGGTTGTTTATAGACCAGGGGCAAATTCGCATATCCTTTACTCACCGTCTGACCCAAGAGCGGCCATTGTCCATGCACAAGTGGGGAAGGGGCGCTTAGGCTTTATTGGGGACGTGAATCCAGGTCCTGTGGTGACACAAGTTGTATTGGCGATGCTTGGTCTCTAAGCTGCTAAATACACATGGCTGAGTCGGTTACCCCTAATTATATATGTTAGAGTGCGGCTTTAATATAGGACCTCATTACGTGTGGCCATTCTATATCCACCCACCATATTTCCTTGACCAAGACCTGCAGCTCACAATGCCCCGCCATTCTCGGGATGCAAATACGCTTAATATACCATCCGATTCCTCCATCGAAAAAGCCCTCACTCTTCGGCAAAAGAATAGGATTATCAATTCAAGGAAAAAACATGCGGAAGCGGATCGACTGAGGAATGAGGTGTGTTAGATGTATTGTTCATGGTAGTTTAGACTCTCATCACGCAAAACATGCACACCAGGGGAATGCCATGGTCAAGGAAGCAAGATACGTGGATGCATTATGCCGATATGTTCAAGCAACAAGGCTGTCGGGCACACCCCGTGTTGATGTCTAGCTTGGCCGCAGTACATCTCAAACTCGAACGGTGGGGACCTAAGACGGAACGATTTCAATACCTGATATGAGCGGCTACTAGATCCGACATTGCAGAATGGGCAGCCACGGTTGCTTTGTTGTACGATCCTCACATGACTAGAGCCCGTTATCGCAGAGGGGTCGCAAGAAGGAAACAATGTGATCTTGGAGCTGCTCATGCTGGTAGGTTCTGCAGCCTACGATTCGATGAAATATTCTGATCCAACAAATATGCATATCTAGACTTCGAAACTGTGCTCATCGAGGACCCCCATCACATCAAGGCAAATCAAGAGATGGACGATATTCAAGGGCATGGGATGAGTTAGAGGAAGATATAGATGATGTCGATATCCATGTCACAGGGGTTCCGGGCCCTCTCCAGGGGACAGCGCTCGAAAAAGCGGTCAAGCCAGATTTTGATGATGACCCGTGGGAGCTGTCATCCGTGGACTCGGACAGCACCGATTGTCGGCACGTTGGAAACGGCATTCCCTGCCGCTTTTACAATAGCCCTAATGGGTGCTCTCGGAACGAAGGATGTCGTTTCTCGCATGCCCCTGATGACAAGAGCATTCGAGATCGATTGTGAGTACTTGTCCCGATACCTATTTTACCGATAACATACCCTAACTGGCACCAACAGGGGGAGGAATGTGTGCGCCCACTACCTCTTTAATGCATGTCGTTCTGGGAACACGTGCAATTATTCGCATTCGAGAACTTATTTGAAGCCTGGTCAATGGGATAATCTCGGTAATGAAGACCAACTCGCTGAATACGAGGCCGCGAGAAGCCAAGTCGCTAAGATTAAAAAATTTACCCGGAAATTGTGTCGAATCCCGCCTACTAAGAGCCCCGTACCAACGATTGGGATATGGAAGTGGCCAGGAAAACGAGCTCAAGTAGTCATAAAAGTCCCCAGCCGTACGGTATCAGCCACAAACCAAAATCGATTCGTGCTTCTTCTCTCATTCGAAAACGAATATGATTTTGCACGCATCTACTCGCGTCTATTGTCCGCCCTCAATTCCAAAATACGTGTTCAGCAAGCCCTCAGAGCCACCGCCGCACTGCCCCTACTCGACTCTCCTGACCTTGCTGGGGTGTTTGTCACCGACTCTGGCATAGCCAGGCGACTGAACAAGAAAGTCTTAATCAAGCTCGTCGACTACGCAAATGCAGGGGGGAATGTGGTAATTGGTGGCTTTTTCAGCATGTTCATCTCTTCTGGTGAATTCGATTCATTCTTCAACAAGGCGTGGAGCCTTCCATGGACTTGGGGGTCCTATCACCGCACCGCCTTCTCACTGAATCGGACTCATAAAATGGTTAGGAGGAATCCATCGCTCGTAGCCGGATACAGCATGGAGGCGGTCCACGCCACAAACATCCGCCATGGGGATGCCGTATATGCACCTGCAGACTACGATCAGCCTATCACCAAGCTTTCCAAGTCCCCAGTAACCCACACTCGCGTTGGGAAAGGTTATTTGGGGTATATTGGAGATGCCAACGCAGAGGATGGTTCCACCAATGTTGTACTTGCCATGCTTGGGCTTCTCGACGCTCTGGAGCCCATCATACGCCCAACACCGTTCATATTGGTTCTCTCATTCGATTATATCAAGTATACGAATACCTACTACAGTGATCTTTTGTCGAAGATGAGGAGCAAAATGGAAGTAGTACATGGCCTCTCCAGTAGCCGGGTCATGGAACTCATCTCATCGCCAGATCTCGCTGGCATTCTTATCATGGATTCTCCCATTGACGACGTTGAGAATACGCCTCTTCTAAAAAAGGTTGTCGAATTCACGAAGCGCGGTGGAAACGTTGTACTGGGAGGTTTGTTCTCTGGTGGTTTGGCCCCTGACGAGATGAATGCATTTTTTGCAAACAATTGGGACTTGCCCTGGAAGATGAGCAACTACACGAACACCGGGATGGTCGTGAACGCCCAACACCCTCTTGCTAAAAAGGGCAAGGGCGAGGGCCTGACCGCGAAATACCACGCCAAAAGCGTGTTCCTTTCTGACATTAAACCGGAGGTGGCTGTTTATAGGGCAGGACCAGATTCGCATATCTGTTACTCACCGTCTGACCCAAGAGCGGCCATTGTCCATACACAAATGGGGAAGGGGCACTTGGGCTTTATTGGGGACGTGAATTCAGGTCCTGTGGTGACGCAAGTTGTGCTGGCGATGCTTGGCCTCTGAGCTATTGAATAATATATGTGGCCGCTATAATGAAAGTATTAGGGAATAAATATGTGTATCCTACAATTTGACAAATTTACGCTCAATTTATTGACCGATGAAACGCGAAACACTCAATGGGACAACAAGAACGAGCGCATTCCACAACAATTCCGCGAGACATAACTTGCTCAAATTTCAAGTCATTCAAAACCAGGCACGAATTCAAATAGTATACGTAGCAGCGTAGTTCCACATCGGTAAAGAGCCGTTACAAAATAGTAACAGTAAGCAGCTTAACGACTCCATCTTGGGCGATGCCTGAGTTGTGATGTTCAGCCGAGGTCTTTTGATCATTCGTCTCCCGAGAACTTACCGTGGTTGACACCCATGCTCCCAGGTTTAATGAAACCTTTCAAATCTTGCACGATGGTGTTGTATTCGATGCCAAGGAACTCATGCTGACCTACAGCTGATTCGACGAGGTTATCGCTGGCGTGGGGATAAGGTGACAAAAATACTCTCTGTTGACTATTCTTACCGCCCGATATTATACCCATTTGGGACGATGTTGTGTTTGTTAGCAAGATCCTGCCTAATCGTCAGCATAGGTATATATATTTAACCAGTGTTTTGGCACCTCCTCCTGAGAAACGCTTTCAAGAATACCATCAGCGTCCAAGACCATTCAAGTAAGAAAAGTAATAATTACGCTAGGAACAGGGCATTACTATTTGCGTCGGGGCCGTCTTGACGGAAAACGCTACAGGTAATGGTCATCGATCTGAAGCATAATAAAATGCTTGATATAAAACTAACCGTAAGTGATTTCCGCCGAGCAAACTCTCAAGGCACGTTCCAAGGACAGGAATTTGGTAGTGCTGACGGAGGACCTCCTGGATATGACCTCAGTTCGCCACGCATAATTGGGTAAGTTAAAGATGAGTCCTACTCGCTCAGGCACCCAGTTATGTCCATCACCTAGATTTGCCTCCTGCTTTCCACCGCGGTGGAGGCCAAGACATTCATTCGAACTAAAATAAAATTGAGTCATCAGGCCAAGGGCAATGTTGGGTTCACCTACAATCCAATCGCCCGTGCGTAGTTGAGGAATCCGGCAGGGGTGAGTACATCCGGGGAGCTCAAACCAGATATAATAACCTTCAAGTGGGGTTGTGGGTCACCAGGGTATGATGCTCGTGAGTGCTAACCTACATTGAGGGGTTCCCCAAGACCACCCGATTTGTCGAGGAACGAACCGCCACCCGTCGTGGGGTTGTAGAAGGCAACGCCAGCCCCGTCCTCGCTGGTGGTCGTATTTGCGACAGGGGTGGTAGCGGTCATCAGACCCCCAACCAATATTACGAGAGCAGCAAAATGAGAGGGGGGATACATCGTACACTGATGTTGGAAAGCACGGGCGTTCGCTGGAGAGGGAGCCGTTTTTCGGTCTTCATATACGTTCCGCTTGGGCCATCGGGTGTCGCCATTGGTTAGGCGTATCCCGCCTGCCCTCGTGTGTTCTACTACAAAGCGATGGAAGGACTACTCAAAATGCAGTTTGCCGGGTTCGAATCAAATGCCCGAGTGGTAATCCGAAGCCCACATGAGATGGTACATGTGGTATTCGCACCGTGGCGCGTTGCTTTATGTTAGCGACGGTTGGTGCCGTGCGTTGGCCAAGACACGCATGAGTAATCGGCGGAAATCTACCACCAAAATGATTCGGCCGTGGCAAATTACACACTTCCTTGGATTAATCTCAAATGCTGATTACCCATAATTAAACAAAGAATGGAAGGGAAAATATCGCGAAATGCCATTGCCTAACGGGCCAAAGTCCTGATAAATTAATCAGTACCATCCAAGTTGTCAGAGCCTCAGAGGCCGCTAACTTCCGTAGATTACTTACTGTCGATGGATGGACAGGATCCGGCGTGCGGTCCGGCCGCCGTGACGGCAAATTGGCAAAATAATGGGTTTGTGACCGCGTATAGTTCATGGCCAGCCATAGTATGTAAAAAGCCAGGAACTCGAATCTTGGACAAAACCACAACGCACTCGAGCTCTCCGATTCTGCTCTCATTTCTGACCGACTCACCACGGCTTATTCTTCAAGCTTCGAGCTCCAAGCGCTGCTAATAAACATACGAAAATAAGGTTATTCCAAGCCCCAATACCCCTGGGTTTCCGCAACTCACCTTTGAGCATCGTTTTCGTTTTTCCAGACTCGGTTTCCTGGCCTCAAAGGTCTCCGACATCCTGCCAGGAAGCGTATGTCAACCCCCCCAATGATCCCCCAGGCAGCCTCGACGCTTGCACCAATATTTATGCCCTCGCAAACCATGCCCTTTGCACCAAACCCCAGCACCTTAGGCCAGCTGTCGGGTGGTCTCCAACATACTGCCGCGTTGCCAAGTAAGCTATCTGCACCTCGGGGTATACCTCGGGTTGGGGCGGTGGTGGCCCGGGATGCCGGGGCGTCTACCGTTCCTTCCAAGTCGACATCGTCACAACCTCCGCTCATCCAGAAGGCTACCAAAATGAAGATGAACGAGACAAACCCCACGAGCACTGTGGTTATTGACAGCCTGGATTTCAGCAACAAACCCTCAGCCGGAGCCGAGGTCGCACAGGTACCCCTGAGCACCACGCTCCCAGACTCGATCGTTTACCCAAGAACGATAACATTTCGACGCATAACCTTCCCCAACAAACCACTTCGCTTCTTTCCCCAACTTGTAGGCGGAGGGAAACTAGCATGCTGATCTATCGCAATTGATGGATATGGACTCCAAAGGGGGAATGCAGGGCACCATCGCCAAAAAGATGGGTGGGGTGCCTACCAAGAATCGCCAGGAACGCCCCAGGCGACACAACGTTGGTTGACCAACCACCGCAATTATACTATCCATCGAGCAAACCATCCACATCGTCCTTGTATCAAACACCACCGGCTGCGTCGTCATTTGGAAGGATAACACCATCGACTACACCGTCGTCGTTGGGAAGGATAACGCCGTCGACACATCGCCATCATTAGGAAACATAACACCACCAATGGCCTTGCGAGACAATATCCCAGTTTCTCATGCGGCATTCCGCGCTTTGCAATCCCGTCTAATGGCAGCCCTTTTAGCTATGACCCCACCCAGTACCAGAACAGCTCTCTTTCATGTACAATCCGCCAATAATAGTTCAACCACAGCCCTCGCCGCCGCCCACGGGCGCATACACTCGCTCAGCAATCCCTTGCAGCCGCGCAAGAATCAGTGGCGGCTGCTCAGGCATGTCTCGCATCTGCAGAACAGGCATGCGATCGGGTTAATAGCGCTTTAGTCGTCGTTGAGCACCTTGGTGGCGACGCGGAGAAAAATAACGAGTGGGAGTGGAAAGAACTAGTTTCCGAGTTCAAGAGCGATTTACGTGCGCTAAGTGACTGGGTAGGAGAAAAAGAGGCACAGGAGACGCGAGTCAGGCTGGGAAAGAAGAAGGAAAGCGCAGCCCAGGAATCTGGGAAACGGTGGAGAAGGAGATACAGATTTCCCCCATTGTGTCGAACGACGCAACCGCCCCCAACTGCATTCAGGAAATGGATACGAGCCCAGAAACCAATCATCCGCTATCCCGGGCCTTCGAAGCAGAGACGGATATCGCTAGACAAGCTTGGGAACTAGAACGCGAGCAAGTTGCTGGTGATCCCGGCCTTCCCATTTCCAAGGAAGATGAGGCTCAAACTCTGGGGGGATATCACCTTCCCTCTGATATTAACGTTGCGGATAAACAGCATCCCGCGCCCTGGGATGCCAATGATTACGGTCAAAACCTGCGCTCAGAACATAATTCACCACCTCCAAGGCGGCTGCACGTGTACCATCGGACACGCCTTGTCTAGCACAAGTTATCCGACCCGAGCCTCATCAATTACAAGCGAAGCACACGGAACTCGGCCGCCCACAGGAAGCAGGGAAAACGTTACAATCCTCCGTCAAGGACCGTTCCGAACAAAGTAGAAACGCTCCACCATCTGAAGCAGCCGAAAAGGCTACGGACAAGCCCGACACAGCTGCGCTTGAGAATCAGGCGGCTGCCGCTGAGAAAGCGAGAGAAGCCTCCCTACGTGAGGCCAAGAGCGGAGGCGCCAGGAGATTTTGGAGCAGAAGCATCGCGCGAATGCGGAGGCTGCCGCTCGGATCTTGGCAGCAAGGGCGAAAGAGAAATCTACGTCTACTCCAACAATCTCAATACACCATCGCTACCTGTCTCCCAACAGCCAAAGGCGGGTGGACCCGCCACTCCCGTTGCGCTTGGAAGTGCTGTAGCAAGCTCGACGGCTTTGGACTCAGCACCCAACCGACCAAGGGTCAGGAAAAGGAAAGCTCAGAAGGTTGTACACAACACCGCTCCGGCCACGCTTGATGCCAGATCGGATGCCGCCCCTCCACCCCCCAATAAACTATCTTGTGAAGGTGGATCCGTTAGCCCCCGCGCGTCGAGGGATTTGGGGCGGGCAAACACGAGCTGCCACCCCGGCCACACAATAACCAGGGTACTAGCTTGAGATTTCCCCCATTGCATGACGTTGCCGCCAGCAAACCGTCACCAGGCCCAGCCAGCACCCAGCGGCCGCATGCCCAGAAAGGAGGACGACCACGCTTCCCACCATGCAGGGACTAGATATCGAAAGACATCAAAAAGTTATTCGCAAGCAACCGCGGATTGATTCTCCTGGGAGTTTACGAGAGGCCGGAACATTCCTCTTGAGGTGAAACAAGAAATCATGAGCGACAATACACCCTTTTGGTATCAGCGCATTCCTACCGACCCTATGTCAACGAATTCCAGCATCTTATCCTCGGAAGCCCACCGCCGAGCCTCGAAGGAACACGAGTATTTCGACTTGGCTGAATCATCTTCATTATCATCCTATCCAATTTCGGCGTACACCCGCCCCCCAAGTCCAGTCAACATCGTCCCCCTTTCAATAATGCAGGAAAGCATACGTCCAAGAGCGGACCGCCACATGCAAGAGAGCCCACGCATCCTATCCTACTATGATAGATGACATGCTCAGATCAGAGGTACCCAGCTTACTACGACCGGACCCCTTCCCCCAGCAGATTTCCACCCCTAATCCCTATTCCTATTCACTGCCGCACAACCAGGCCCGCGGAGGCTCTTTATTCCGTTCCAGCGGGTCAAAAAGATACCGCGACTTGGAAGATTTGAGCAGTTACCCCCTCCACGCCGACCCCGCTTGGATAAACCATTGCGCTCACGTTCACCTTCCCCTGCTCGGGCGGATTGGTACACTCCGCGCACCCCCGAAGGATCCCCCTTGCCAATCGTCTTGCTCCACAGAGTTCCTACGGTTATCAAAGGGGAGGGGATAGCTATCGGCCCAGTTATTCTTTCGACCCTCCACATCACCCTTTTACCGAGTCCGAACCCCCCTCCCCGCCCTCCGTTCCAGCCACACAACAGCTGCAACCTCCGCCCGAATCCCACAGCGAGTTGCTTGACCGCTTTAGTCGCCCCCCTCCAACCATCCCCACACACCCGTGAGGGCGCGACGCAATAGAAACCGACGGGGTGCTCGCGGTGGTTCGCCTAACAACGAATCTCAACTGGAGCAAAGGATCCCATCTAAATCCCTCATGGATCGCATCGACGGCGACGCGGGCGTCTATTTTTGACACTGCAAAATCAAGTAAGCGCTGTCCTGTTCTCATTGCTGCAACCTCATTGTATCCCATATGCACTATGATTGGTCGCTGATAGCATCCCGGGTTATATTCATTTGTATTAATAATATCGTGGCTTTCGCCGATGACTGCAGAGTTCCATTTCTATCGAAGGGAATCATGTCTATGTTTCGGTTACACATGTAAACAAATTCCTGAGCCTTACATAACTTAAAGTTGTGAAATCGATGATGCTGAGTGTCTTATCCAGTTTCCTGCTTTCCAGTCAGTGATCGCCCACCCACCTTTGGGGTTTCATTCGTGTCAGCCTCCAGCAATACCCAGGCCACCAATTGTTTATATGTCGGGTCGACACCCGAAACCTTTCTTTGGTCAGCCTCCCATGGAACGCGAACGGGTATATTCAGGTCGAGTCAGCCACTTGGGGTGTCCCCTCCTTGCCCACATCCTCGAACATGATCTGGTACGCCCTGGCGCTTTGGGATCCAAGGTGGCTTTTCTGCGTCGCCTCGCCGCTGATAAACGGTAATTCCCCAAACCACAATACGGCTCAGCTCAATGAGAGAGTTATCGAAATCGGACCTCCTCCGTTCACCATGTCTTTCCTTGTAGACGGGAGTACGACATCGCTTGTGTTACCTCTGGAAACATCGCAATCACTAGGAGCTCTGCGTCCGGGCCCCGTTGCATCTCTGGGTTTGGATATCCCGAGTTTCATTCCTACCACTAGCCGGACCCTTCAAAGCATAACCTTGGCCCTAGTACGATCGAGGTGACATCAATCAAAACCGAGACTGTAACCATCCTCGTCCCACCGACGCACCCATCAACAATCGAGGCCACACACCGACCACTCGGTGGGCATCCCCACCCACGATGACGGATCTCTCCGCGTTCAATGTGTCTACATTCGCTGGGGGGGAGCAGAACCTAGCGATCGTCACCGGAATCCCGGCCAATTCGAGCGCAACCCTCTTGGCTGCTGAGGCGGTATCTACTGATGTCCCATCACAATTCTGGGACAACTCGACGTCGGCACTTAGGCTTCTCTATCCCGCGGACTCGATCAATCCGGCCGGTAGACCTGTGGGAGGCGCCGAATTCTATGCTTCACCGCTGGAGTTGGAGAATGCGACTAGTGTCACTCTCCAGTACGACGTATTCTTCCCGATTGATTTTGATTGGGTCCTGGCGGGAAAGTTGCCTGGTTTATATGGTGGTCATACTGGATGCTCTGGAGGGAACAAGGCTTTGGACTGCTTTAGCACCAGATTGATGTGGAGAAAGGATGGATGTGGCGAGCTGTATCTGGTAGCTTTTTCATCGTATCGATATTGACCATACTAATGTGCAACGGTATAGTATGCTCCAAAAGACAAACAAACTAATGGCTTGTGCTCCGACCCCCAATCGGTTTGCGATGCTGCATATGGTCTATCTATTGGCCGTTGCTCTTTCACATACTCTGCGGGCTTATGGACAACCGTTAACCAAACTGTTGTCTTGAACACTCCCGGAAAACAGGATGGTATCTTTGTTCTAATTGTAAACGGAAAACGCGTAATCTATCGCAGTGACGTGTTTTATCGCGATGTACCACCACCAGTTACCCAGGCGAAGCCGCCACTGGGACCCTCACACACCGGAGCCGGTTTGTTGGGAGGCATACTCCTTCAGGAAAACAATACCACCCCCCCGCTATGGGAGACCGATACCATTCAAGAGCCTAACAAAACAACTGTCAACACGCCGTATGAGATCCAACGGCCGACCTCTTCGGAAACTCCAGCTGCAAGTGACAGATCCCCAGATATACCGCAGGTCACAACAGAACATCCTGTGGGATTTACCGGCTTGTTTTTTAGGTGCGTTTCACCGGCTCTCAGGCTTCCGGCTATCTAATTAGCGTCCAGTACATTTTTTGGAGGACACGAAGAGCGGTATGCGACTCCCAGGGATCAATATGTCTGGTTCAAAGATTTCGGCATGTCTTGTAACTAAATGTTACTCACTTCCCATGCACTCCGAATTCGTACGGACTGTTTTGAACGGCTATTCGGGTAATCATTTGAGTGTCTAACACGAACGTAGGTATAACTACACAATTGTGGTATCTAGCTTAGTAATAAATATTTCCTTGATCCAATTATATTATTGCATGTGAGCGTGAAAGGGCTAATCTATCAGTGAGTAAGGCTACTTTTGTTTCACACTCTAGCAACAGCAACACGAATCCCGAGGAGGGCGACAGCTTCGAAGCAGAGAACCAATAAAGCTGTCCGATGAGGTCCACGAGGGCCGAGTGGATCGGCAGGGCATACAAGTCCGGATCGAGATTCTTGCTCCAAAGGTAATTGGTAAGGGGGGAAGCGATAATGAGGGATATTAGGACCTGAGATTCTTGAGTCGTCGGTTATTTACAGGTGGTAAAAATACTCACGGCGCAGCAGAAGAAGACGACGGAAAAGGCAAAGAATACGAATGGCAATTTAAGCCAGCCGAAGCCGCGGAGAATAGCGAGGAAAATGATTTCCACTGGGACGTAATGGCGAGGAGTGTGATCATCACAAGACGTGGGCTGGGCTCCGTGGTGTTCCGCGTTTTAGACAGAGGTAGGCAGCGCGTGCAGAGCTGTAGAAAGCCTGGAAACAAATATGGAGCCAACACTGCCCGGGAGGCCTACGACAAATTTATTATGAATAAAATGGGAGCACAAACGCGACTCACCACTTATCACAATGGATAGGAGGGCGAAGCCTTCATAACGAGAAACGAACAGGTCAAGGACAATTCCGGCGGCGCTGCTGATAATCATAGCACCGAACAGTGGAGACCATCCCTGCGTCAGAAGAGGCTTTACAGAGGGATTGCGGCGCGTGAATATCAGGCAAACAACAGCTAAACAGAACACGAGGATTGCAAGGATAAAAGGGATGGGAGTATTGATGGATCCGATTATTATAGTAGATATCAGGCCAATCAGGCAAAGGGTGACCAAGTCGCCCAGACAAGCCGCTATGGGGGCGCAATATTGTCTGGCCTCCAGGTGAGAATTTGGGTTTCGAACAAATCAACCAGGACTCACCAGGGTCACGACCGAATTTTCTACACACGACAATGAGACCACACATGAATGAGCCAAGGATCAGGCTTGAGAGACAAGCCGCTGACATAGCGGTTGAGGCTAACATAACAAAGCTGTTTATCGAACGGTCAGGTTATTAACGCAATGACTGTCAAAAAAACAAAAACAGACGTGGGGAAACCAAACTTCCGGGTGGGGTCATGATTGGGAAGGACGGGAAGCGGTCGCCTTTGGGTCAAATCGAAGAGTGTCCGAGTACCCAATCGGATAGTTGAATTGGCTACATGAGAAACGGTGGTATTGACATCAGAGGATTGGCGCCGGGGAAACAGCCAGGCTGAGAATTAGGGATACACAGGCAGCTACGAATGAAACGACGGTAGCCTGGACTTGAAGCAAGGATAAATTGCCTAGAATTATGGACCTTCGATGTAGAGGGTCGTCCAATTCACCCATATTCGCAGCTGTCCCGAGTCTAGCTGAGAGGTTCATTTCGAGGTTTCCTTTCAAATTGAGAAGCACGGGGATTATTATAATCAGTTGGTCGACTTCCCGCATGGCCCTCCATTGCTGTGGAATCATGAGTCTGGAGGCCAGAAGGTGACATACAACGTACGGAGACCCGGTTCAACAGTTCACCGGTAAACAAGAGCCCTATAGTGGTGAATAGGAGCGTGGGCGCACTCTGCTCGTTAAGTCAGCGCGCATAGAATGATGGCATGATTAGGACCCACCTCAACAGCGATGCTGCTTATCTGTGACCAAATTTTGCCGGGGCTCTTGCCCCACTCCCGTTCTGGTGGACCGAGGAGTGCCCTGCTACCCTCTTCGTCCGTATATGAATCCTCTTCGTCCGACCCTGGTCGTGTTGGTCATAATCGTGACCTGGGTGATTTGGCAAAGCTCCTCCCTAGTAACGAGCCCGCCGGCCAGCTCGACATCATCAATACTTGACCCCTGTAGGATCCCGGGGAATCTGGAGCTCATAGAAGTCAAATGAAGAGAAGAGATACATCACCTTTGCTTGACAAGGTCCCCGGTCCAACCAAACCATTGTAAATAATCTGTATCAGCAAGTCATCAGTCACGTCTCGACGCTAGTATGAGGGAGCCAACCGCAGAATTAGCGTCGTACAGAAATAAAGTCCATTACATGTAGGATTGACAGCCGTGTGATAACTCCCACAAGGGCGTCGCGGTATAAAGAGAAACACTCTGGACGAATTTGAACCCCACGCATTCGTGACTGACCACGCTATACTCTGGAAGGTTACGGACAATATCGTGTTATGAGGTGAATTATAAGCTATTTATTACCCCTGACTGCAGCGCATCATCATCATGCTAAATTTGGGTGCATTATCCCAATATAGACAGAACGTGATCGAACTCATTTTGCCCTTAAATTTTCTGATGATCGAGATTCGACAACCAAACCCCCCAGAATTAATTCCGAAGCTTGACGTCCTTCATTTTTGCGCAACTTGAGCTCGCTCAAACTACAAATTACGTAACATGCTATTGACCACGGCTAGCTGCTGGTAAACGGTAATTCCACCATGCCTTTCCTTTTACAGCGTCGTTTGTGGTACCTCTGGAAATATCGCAATCACTCCGGGCCCCCCTCGCATCTCTAGGCCTGGGTATCTCGAGTTTCATTCCTACCATTAGTTAGACCCTCCAGAGCATAACCTTGACCCCTACGACCAAGGCGACACCGGTCAGAACTGAGACTGATCATCCTGATCCCACCTTTTTATTTGACATCTTGAATCGGGACCCACACACCGACTACTCGATGGCCATCCCCACTGACGATGACGATGTCACGGATCTCTCCGCGTTCAACGTGTCTATATTCGCTGGAGGGGAACAGGGCCTGGTGATCGTCACCGGTACCTCAGCTAATTCCAATGCGACCCTCTTGGTTGCTGAGGCAGTATCCACTGATGTGCCATCACAATTCTGGGGCAACTCGATGTCGGTGTTAAGGCTACTCGATCAATCCGGCTGGGTTTGCGATCTGCGCACGGTCTATCCATTAGCCGGTGCTCTTTCACGTATCCCACGGGCTTATAGGCCTGTTGTCTTAAACACTCCAGGAAAACAGGATGATATCTTCATTCCAATTGTAAACGGACAACGCGTAATCCATCGGAATGCCGTGTTTTATCACGATGCACCACTAGGACTAGAGTCGGTTTGTTGGGGGGGCGTACTCCTTCAGGGAACCAATACCACTCCCCCGCGATGGGGGACCAATGCCTTCCAAAAGCCTAATGCAACAATACAATTCATTCTTAGTAAGGACTTGTTCTAACTATCGTATGAGACATGACTTAGTAAAGCGTAGGTTAGTGTTATATGTCATAAAACAGCCAAACATGTTGGTCGAAAACAAGAGGCGGAATTCGTATAATTCGAACACATAAGTATAACTATGCAACTGTGGTATCTAACTTGGTAATAAATATTTCCTCATCTCAATTATTATCGCGTTTGAGCGCGAGAGAGCGCTATTCTACTGGTGAGTGGTAATTTTGAGGCTGCGTTTGTGTCACACTCTAGCGACAGCAACACGAATCCCGAGGAGGGAGACAATTTCGAAGCAGAGGACCAGGAGAAGTTGTCCGATGAGGTCCATGAGGGCCGAGTGGATCGGCAGGGCGTACAGGTCTGGGTCGAGATCCTTACCCAGAGGTAGTTGGTGAGAAAACGAGCGATAATGAGAGATATTAGGACCTGAGATCTTTCAGTCTCGGTCATTTACAATTGGTGAAAATACTCACGGCGCAGCAGAAGAAGACGACAGAAAAAGCCACGAATGTGAATGGCAGTTTAAGCCAGCCGAAGCCGCGGAGAATAGCGAGGAAAATGATTTCCACTGGGACTGTAATGATCAGGAGTGTGATCATCACAAGGCGTGGGCTGGGCTCAGTGGCATTTGGTGTTTTGGACAAAGATAGGGCAGCAGCGTGCAGAGCTGTAGAAAGCCTGGAAACGAAGATGGAACCAACACTGCCTGGGAGGCCTACAACAAATTTATTATGAATAAAATGGGGAAGCACACAAACACAACACACCACTTATCACAACAGCAAGGAGGGCGAAGCCTTCATAACGAGAAACGAACAGGTCAAGGACAATCCCAGTGGCACTGCTGATAATCATAGCGCCGAACAGTGGGGACCACCCCTGCGTCAAGAGGGGCTTTACAGAGGGATTGCGACATGTAAATATCAGGCAGACAACAGCTGAACAACACACAAGGATTGCAAGGATGAGGGGAATGGGAGTATTGATAGATCCGATTAGTATACTAGATATCAGGCCGATCAAGCAGAGGGTGACCAAGTCGCCCAAACAGGACGCTATGGGGGGCGCAATATTGTCTGGCCTCCAGGTGAGAATTTGGGTTTCGAACAAACCACCCAAGACTTACCAGGGTCGCGACCGAATCTTCTGCACACGACAATGAGGCCACACATGAATGAGCCAAGGATCAGGCTTGAGAGACAAGCTGCTGACATAGCAGTCGAGGCCACCATGACAAAGCTGTTGATCGAACGGTCAGGCATTGACACAATCATTGTAGAAAAAACGGACGTGGGGAAACCAAACTTCCGGGCGGGGTCATAATTAGGAAGGACGGGAAGCGGTCGCCTTTGGGTCAAATCGAAGGGTGTCCGAGTACCCAATCGGATAGTTGAATTGGTTACATGAGAAATGGCAGTGTTGACATCAGAGGAGCTGGCGCCGGTAGCATGGGGAATAATTAGACTGAGAATTAGGGATACACAGGCAGCTATGAATGAAACGACGGTAGCCTGGACTTGAAGCAAGGACAAATTGCCGATAATTATGGACCTGCGATGTGGGGGGTCGTCCAGTTCGCCCACATTCGCAGCTGTCCCGAGTCTAGCTGAGAGATTCATTTCGAGGTTTCCTTTCAAATTGAGAACCACAGGAATTATCATAATCAATTGGTCGACTTCCCGCATAGCTTTCCATCGCTATGGAAACCGTGAGTTTGGAGCTCAGTGGTAGAAGGTGACGTACAACGTACAGAGACCTGGTCCAGCAGTTCACCAGTAAATAAGAGTCCTATAGTGGTGAATAAGAGTGTGGGCGCACTCTATTCGTTCAAAATCAGTATGTACAAGTCAGGAGGGCATGGTTAGCACCTGCCTCAACGACGATGCTGCTTATCTGTGACCAAATTTTACCAGGACTCTTCCTAAAACCTCGCTTCCACTCTCGCGGACCCAGGAGTGCCCTACTGCCCTCTTCATCCGCATATGAATCCTCCTCGTCCGACTCTGAATCGTGTTGGTCGTAATGTACTGGCACGTGGCTTGAGGGAATTTGGCGAGCCATATCTGTCTCCTCCCTAGTGACGAGTCCGGCCAGCTCGACATCATCGGTACTTGATCCCGGTAGGATCCCGGTGGATTTGGAGTTCATGGAAGAACAGAGATATTGGCTGATATTGGTAAATGAGTTGGAAGACCGGAACCCAGTATCGGTGTTACCGTGGGAATTCTGCAGTAATCGTGCTTGTGAACCTTGTTTGCACCTTGTTCTCGTCCTTGATTCACGACCGCGCGCTGTTGCAATATCGCCGGAACAGTCTTCAATCTGTTCCTGGGTCTGGCCTTTGTTGGAATCAAGATATTGCTGGATCCTTAGAGTGGCTATCTCTCCTTGGTGTGCCTCCTGGGGTAAGCACGCCGAAATGTCGTCCAAACTTTCTCCCTACTCCCAGCCATCTCCAATCCGGTCATATCTCCTGAAGAATGCCCCGGATTATGTCCCTCCAACGGAGGAACTGGATGCTCTTCATGCAGAACTCAAACTTCTGAAACAAAGAACTCTGGAACGAGCCAAGAAGGCCGGAGATGATTTAGTCGCAATTGGAGAGTCGATGCGCAGAATGAAGGAGAAGGAAAAGGGGAAAGCAAAGGCCGTTGAAAAGGTTAAACGCGAGCGTGATTGTACGTGTATTTTATCCCAACGCGTCAGTCGGAATCTAATAGTCACAATTATCTCAAATCCTTGAACCCTTGAACCTGCATTCTCATCTGTGCTATTTTGGGACATGTTCGCTCCTGGGTGTATATCTATGCCATTTTCTGGCCCTTTATCACTTCGATTATTTCATGAATTTCCTACCGTCAATCCTACATCTATTCTTTCGCCATATTTCGTGGGATGGGACGAACATCAGTTACACCACTCCTTGATGCAGATGAACCAAGACAATTGAACACTCTCCATGGCCACTCTTCGAGGCCCCGACTTAATTCGCACACTACGACCTCCATACCTCCATCCGCCAGATCGTCTCTGGACCCCCGCAGATCGTTAGTTTCTGTGTCTATCCCTGCTTGGCTACTTAACATACGTCACACAGAGCTGCAGACGAATTTAAGAAGAAGAAAAACAAGCGAAAACGAGAAAACGATGATAGTGATGCTGAATCCGGTAAACCCCACCCTACTTCGTTCTTTCAACATCTAAGGTACCTTTAGCCCTACAAAGACCTCGGAAGACCACGCCGCCTGTGCATCATATCCCTCCCCACCCCCTGCCCGCGAAATCTCAGAAGTCGACAGTCATGGTTGGCCAACAACATTCCAAAGTGCGCCTCCAATCCATCTCTATGCCTATCCGTTAACACAACCTACGCAGAACCTACCTGGCCCCGATTTTAGCGTGCCACCACCCCATCAACTCCTGCCCCCTCGCCCCCCGTAAATCCCCTCCGATAGCAGGCCCAGTAAACCCACAGAAGTTCAGGAAGATTTCAGCAGATCCCGAGCCCCAGCACAGATACAGGTCACCAGTTTCTACACAAGCATCGAACCATGGATACGAGGCATCAAGGAGGAAGACGTTGGTTTTTGGAATACACTGGAGACGAAGTTGAACCCTACGTGATGCCTAAGCTCGGGCGGCACTACTCCGAGGTTTGGGAAGATCAGGATGCAGGGATATATCCTCCTATAATTCTCACCGATCCCCCGGAAGCCTCACCATCGACATTTGCAGCGCCAGTGCCAAAATGGGACCCATCGACGTTGATGGAACAGGATTTGCTTGCTGAGGATAAAGGGCACGGGCCGCTAACGGAGCGTGTGATCAGCGCACTTCTGCCCATGCCAGATATAACAGTATGGAAGGGTGTGAAAGCTGCGGAGGACGCCATGGAAGGGAGACCGGAGGTAGCGGGGCCGCGGCGGCGAGGAGGGAAAAGATGAATGTGTCAGATCTGGAGACACGAATCAGGGATACTATGCGTAGTCATGGGCTCTTGAATGGTGTGGTAAGGAGACTCATAGGTTTGGTTGGGTGCCTGACTAAACATGTTTCCCAAGCCTGATTTCACGGAGAAAGTGGACGACCCCATCGCTACCGCCTCCGGCATGCTCAGCGAGAGCTACGGAACGTTGTCGCGATAAACAAGGCGCGACGAGAGCGACTGTCTGCCATCGCCCGCGATCGTCTGGGATATCAGGAGTATATCGAGCTTCGGGATTCCATTGACAAGAACATATCAAATGCGTTCAGTAAACTGCAAAAGAAGGATGCCCCGAAACTTGGGAAAAAGAAGAAAAAGTCTGTCGATCCCACACGGCCGAGGCCAACGGAACATCGTCTGTCCAACCACCATGTCCCGCAGCGCTTGGACTTGGTCCTGACGACAACAATATGCTCGTGGTGAGTGAGCAGCTGAGACAGCTGGTGGAGACACGGCGGCAGTGGGTTGACACTGTTGGTGCGGTGTTTGAGGAAAAACAGCGGGAAACCCAGGGCGGATATGGGGTTTACCCAAGGATAGTGTATATCAGGGAGTCGAGGATGAGGTTCGGACGTCGATAATACCACCACCCAATCCTGATCAAACGAATAAAGGAAAGGAGAAAGCTAGAGGTGACGAGATGGATGTTGGATGATACTCATTTTATTTATGATCAGGATGGCATACTAATATCTGCTATCTTTAATCTTATCATTCACTGCGCATACCCACTGTATTCCCTATTCCTGCACGCTTTTAATAGTGACCAACTCCGACGAAGTGCATATCGAATATCAGCTGGTTGTCTTCGCTTTTTTTGATTTCTTCGGACCTGATTGATTCATCTCAACGACTTCACCCTTCCGTTTCTTTCCTTTTGGTTTCTTGATGGGTGTTGTGGATGGCTCATTTTGCATCTGTACTGCCCCAGAGGCTATTGGTGACGGTTGCACGTCGATATCCATGATATGGTCATCCTTAGTAGGAGCCAAGGAGCCGTAAGGCATAAATCTATGCTTTAGCAACTCCTTGGGATGTGATTCACGAACGGGATTTTGGTGAAGAGTTTCCATCTTGCGTGAATTATCAGAAGACCCCATGGTGGCCCGAGCTGGCTGGGCGGATATTACTAGATGTCGAGCAATCGGCTTTGGAGCTGCACAGGGAATCAAAGTTTACCCACAGGTAATGATTATTGTTGAAACATACCTGGATATAGCCGCCCTTTCTTTGATTTCCGTGGTAGAAGGCATGTCAACCGTTTGATCTCCTCGCCGCCAATGACCCTGTCATCATCGCCGATAGACCAGATATCAAAAGTCGCGTGCTTGCGTACAATCGCCCCAACGCGCGCACTCCCACTTCCTATTGAGTTTGATATATCAACGTTTATGTTTTCAAGAGATTTTGGCTTGACCTGTATATCAAAAATAAGCATACCCTTGGATTGCAGTGCGAAGAGCCTCACGCTATCTGGTATACGTATAAGGCATAGCTCAAAGTCTTCACTCGCGTTAATTGCATCCCAGTCAAATTCCGCGGCATCAATATGTTGATCGAGCAGTACAGCGCCTTCAGGAGGCTCATACGTCCAGTATTCGCCAACGCCCTCGTTCCTCGCGTTCCGGAGGGCAGACGCACCCTCGTTAACATTTTTGAGAGGGGATTTAGCTGATTTTTTTGATTTTTTCCCCGCAGATTTTACGGGGGTGGTGAAGGTTCTGGTGTGGATGATGAAGAGACGGAAGACATTTCCAAGATAGCACCCAAAATGATCAAGTGTGTGGTTGATGTCAAGCGCCAAAGGCTATATCCTTAACAACTAACACACGTCAACACTACCGGGCCGCTCCTTGAAAGATCGGCTTCGTGTTCAAGTGACATTGTCCAACTTCGTCCATGTTGTAGCCGTCCAGCACTGGACACTGTTTGGCCCGCCGCCCTACTCACTTTCACCATTCATTTGTGATTTACGTTTCTCCTTATGATCAAGGCCCAGTGCAATGTTTGCTGTGATTCTTTGCCACTCAATCTATTTCGATTTCTGGAATGCGGTGTGTGGCATCAGCAAACTCGCAGGGCACAAACCCGTTTACCAGTTTCCATACACCGGGATTTTACCAGGTCATGGGTTATGTCTTGATTGCACCAATGCAGTACGATCGAACCCGCTGTGCGCTATTTGTCGAAAACCCAAGGGAAAGGTTGAGCCCCGGCAAATATATATCACAATTGTCGGTTCAACAATCGAAGAAAGAGCGAAGAATGTCAGCGACAGGCTCGATATGATTGATACAGAAACACCAGCGATCAGTATAGAACGAGCTGGGCGGAAACTAAAGGACATTGGGAAGTATCTGCCTCCCGGTTCATGCGTCGCGGTAAGTCGCTTAAGTCCACTCATTGTGATCCGCAGTGACGCGACACGTATGCAGACGGAGCTCCTTGAGGCCGCGGACAACCTCCAGAAGCGACTCTTTCCTGTATTCTCCGATCTGGAACGCGAGAGGAAGGAGAGAACAGTGCTTGAATCCCAGATCGACTCCCTACGCGATAAAATCAAGGTCACTGAGTCTTTAGGTGCTCGAAACCTTGCGCTAGAGTCTCAGCTGAGAATAGCACGCAAGGACTTTGAAGCGGCTTTATCTGCCACTGGAAAGGCGAAGGATCATACTCTCAAGCAGCAGGAAGAGGTTGAGCGCTTGAAAATAACAACCCAGCGACAAAGTGGAAAAATAACATCCCAAGAACAAGAAATTCAACAACTCCAATTGAGCCTCGAGGATCGCGAAAAGCAGGTAGGTGGTAGGACTTTGTTGTTCAATCGCTTGAACTAATATTCCATAACAGATCAACCTCTTGAAGAAAAAACTGAAGGCACTTGCGAAATCGACCAAGCAGCCAAAGTTCGATATTCATGACCCTGATGCTTCTTTGCAGGTAGAACTACCACTTCCAGCTCCAACCCCTACCTCGTCACACACCCCCGCCACTGGTAGCCAGACAGGGTTCCACCTAAAACGCCGTCTTGCCGACGACATTCCAGCCAAATCCAAACCACCCAACCTGAGCGATGCTCTGAGCCTCCGATCCGGGGATTCGAGGAAGAAACCAAAGTTATTCAGCTCCTGATTAATTGAAATCATGTTCATCCACTGTGTATTCTACAATTATAATGTGTAAAGAACTAATGTAGGGTAAAATGTGTATGTCTTTGATTCTACTCAGGTCACGTAACCCACGCGAATCCATGGACCACAAATGAGTGTCGGTCGTGCAACGCTTCCGTCGAAACTACGATGTTATTGAAAGTTGACCGAACAGTTTATTGCACTTGGCTATCAAGCTTCAGAATATATTAAGCCTGAATAATGCCTTTGATTTCGATGACCCCGGAAACGTTCGTGCCTGTTCTTGCACCTAGCCGTTCACAGCATCTCTCACCACAGTTGAGGATCTTGTTAGCATTACCATGTACATACTAAATATGATCCCACATGACTTGCAATAGGCACGTCCACCAATCAGACGACCTTAAAAAAAACCACACTAAGTCCACTAGTCTCCCTCAATTTCTGTTCCAACGTGTTAAGCGCTCGGATTTGGGTGTGGTACTGGTAATTTGACATCCGTCAAATTCATAGCCGGTCATACTATTCGGCTGGTTTCCACCACTGCGACTGATAGATTCGTCATGTTCAATAGCACCCATAAGCCGATGATCGTGTATAGGCTGCATAAATCCAGGATTACACATAATCCGAGCTAGAGCGGGAGACACTTACACGAGGAGTTGAGGACAGGCCGATCGGCTATTGATCATGATGTACGTGACTAAGACCGTTGAGAGTGATTCCCTTGCGAGGGTTTCCATAAGGATTTGTGAGACGAAAAGCGTTATTATCCTATTTTCAGGGATTCATGATATCTAGAGGGACCAAGGCGTAAACTGTGCACCTGGAGTAGCTAGGAACCAGAAAACCCCATCCCGTAAGAATAAATTAAACACGGGTAGATGCGTTTGATTATTCCACAAGCGCATGCCGCATCAAGCGATAGGATTATGCTTGGCACCTAGTTTCCCCTAGCCAGACCAATAAATCACGTGTCTCCTTTTTTGTTGAGGAGAGGTCGACAGTGATATATGGTCTGATTTCACGCGCGCCCATCAAACCGTAGGTCGCATATTCACTTAAAGAATCTCCTTATAAGGCGATTTGCCACGCTCACGTGCCCGCCAGGACAACAAGGCGGGCACAGGTCTCGTATTGATTGAGTATGTTCTCCAAGTTCACGTTCGCAGATTCACCTAAGCCCACGGCCAGTACCCAGCAAGTAGTATCTCCCGCTCCCCTGCCATGTCGCTCCATTTCCTCAGGCACAGCGGCCCTTCCGAGCCCATTGGGACCTCCCACAGCGATAACACCCAAGGTTACAAGGAAGCGGAGCAATACTGGGAAAGCAAACCATAGGCCTGCATTCGACGACCCTGTCAACACACCAACCCCCCACAAAAAGCGGAAATACACTCCACGCCAGACGAGGTCTTGAGCTGGACATTTACCATATCTTCCTGGAGGGCTTTTGTAGGGCATATCAAGACCATGGCGGGATCCTTCGGAATGTGCTTCTGGCCTCGGAGGGCAAGTTGTTGATTCTCTGAGATGGTTGACGCAACGAGCATAAGCATTAGGAAAAAACCTGTTTTTCCACCACCTGTTGCTGTGGTTGCTAGAAGATCATAACCGTCCAAAACAGAACATATGCCTTCTATTAGATAGTCATGGGGCTCATATGGGAGCTTTTGAAGAAGGATTCGGCGTGCAAGTGCATGGCCATCAGGGGTATCATAAGATTTGTTGGCGGGTGGTGGGCTTGTTGGACATACTTCTGAGGTTGGTGTGAATTCCACTGCAGAGGGTGCTTCGGAATTTCCAGTCATTTCAGGTAAAATAGTTTTAGGCAAATGTAGGCTTCATTATAATGAGATTAGGGGATGAGAAACGATGTTATCGCGTCGGGTAGATGTAAATTAATGGACGCGTCTTGTTTATTTGTTGATGAGTGACTGGCACGTGAAGCAATTTTAAGCGAAAGTTCGACCTACGGTTCGGGCCCAGCATGTGCGCCCAGACTACTTGGCACCAGGTAGAATGTATATATTGAGGCCCTTGCTAAAATTGTGGAGGCATAAATGGATTCGGAAAACACAAGGCCAAGGGGGTCGAACGCACTGGAGCGCGGATATTCTTGAGGCCGATGTAAAGCCTGTGTTTATAGGGTGGCGACATGAGCTTTCCGGATTTCATGGTAGTCCTCACGGGAAATCAAGACAAACATAGCAAAAATCTACTATTATGGCAATTATTCCGAAAATACCGGAAAAAGTTTGAGTTTATAGGGGACTTACAGACGATGAGGATAGGATATACATCGCTATTCGCCTTCTGTTGTACAAAACCCAAACGCTAAAATGAGATTTAGTTTTCAAATTACCGTGATAGAAGGTTACACCGAAATTCCCACCGGATGGCAAGGATGATATCAACAGAGAATGTGAGGACGCTTGCGGTGACAGCATCGAGCTACCAACAATACTAGGATATTCGCTGTATACTTATGATATGGACAGATGACATACCTGATGGGCTCTTCCGACAAATGACTACATGCCAAACGGCGGCTAACGAATTTCTGCGCCATAGTAATTCAATTACATATGAATATAATGCTATGATAGTGGTGTATGACAAACCACGAAATTTATGTTGCATCTAGGAAGATTCAGCAAAACTTGATGAGCGCAATAATTCTAAATGCTGGAATACACACAGCTGGAGGTATATCAGCTGCGGTGGCCCGCCGGTATGCCTTTACGCACAAGCACTACAAGGAGTGGAATGTTGGACAATTAGAAGCACATCAGACTGAAGATGCTGACCGAGGGTGGAAACCTTAGTGTCACCATGTTCATTACGCACCCCAACCTGAGGCCTGAAGGACCCACGCGAATATGAAGAGGCTGAAGTAGCGGCTCTACAATAGATAAATATTCATATAATGTTGAAGACTAATCTCGTACCCAGCTGTTAGTTCCGACGGAGTTTAAAGTCGGAGGCAAAAAAACCGGACAAAACGTCTGCAGAGGTCCTTGTTATATTGCCTCCGACTTTAAACTCCGCTACTGATGTCATAGCGCTTTGATCCTTGCTCTATAACGTCGGGAACGAGACTAGTTGAAGACTAGACTGTGAGACGGCGTGCCCAAAACTAAATTCAGCATGAGTATGATATCAGATCCTGGACGCGGAGTTGGGGACTGCGCCTAAATACAATATAATGCCTAGTCCCCGTCATACTAGATCAATCTGGGCTATCTATTTGGCAATAGCGCTTGAATACGATATGTTGCTGAAAAGTGTGTATATGATCATAGCTACATGAACCTGGGCTTACTAGTTGAGCGCGTACAAGTCTGGAATAACAGCCTCACATGAGAGTCGTCAGAGCTCCGACTGCATCGATCAATGCGAAGGAGTGTGGGAAAAATGATTTGAATACATACACCAAGGCTTGCTCCAAGCGGCGAAGATCGCCCGACTGGATCAAAGTTTGGACACCGTCATGATGTGGGGTGACAGCACTGGTTTAGCCGCGCAGTGATTAAGTATCACATACGAACGTACCCTCAAACTTTTGATTGTGTCTCCCACAATATACGAATTGGATACCAACTCTGGACGTCGTTAACTCGAATTGAATATGGGGAAAGAATACGACTCGAATATCCCGTTCCATCTGCAGGATATACAGGACGATACTGTAGTTATACCAGAAAATGAATCGCCAAGCGACGCCCCGGGCCACCCAACAGAAGGTGTGGTTGCAGTCGATGTGGACCAATTCGATAATCCGAGTGATTCCCAAACCGGTATGTAAACAGGGTACAACTTCCAGGCTACGTATGGATCCTAACGCATTGATGGCACATAGATTTCACCGAATATACGTCCTCTGGAAAAGGCCTCTCCTCCATTGCACATATAACATCAGATGGTCGCATTTTGATTTCGCTCGATTTGAAGCAGCACCTCCCGGAACTACCGGAAAACCACGCCAAAGATGTCAAGGAATTTGCGGTTGATGATTCGGAATGGCGGGATTATCCGCCCATGAATATAGTTATCATGGTGGTTGGCAGCCGAGGTAAATCCCCTCCAGAGGTGCAAAAATATGCAAACTTATATCTATACCCCCAGGCGACGTCCAGCCATATATAGCGCTTGGAAAATCACTGCTTAAAGATGGCCATCGCGTCCGGATTGCAACACACGAAACTTTCAAATCATTTGTCAGTGACTCTGGGTTGGAATTCTTTAGTATCGGTGGTGATCCTCAGGACCTGATGAGCTATATGGTTAAAAGTTCGTTCCTTCGTTGATAGCATTTTGGGCGGTATTAAAATATTGGTCCTAGATCCTGGGTTGATACCTGGAATGGAGTCGCTAACAAACGGAGACATTGGTCGCAAGAGAGATATGCTTTCTGAAGTATGATCCCCATCATCATATTTTTGGCCCCGAATGAGATGTTTTGTAGATGATCAATGGATGTTGGCTTTCGTGTTATTCGCCCTGCCCTAACACGGGTCGCACATTCGCAGCAGATGCGATAATTTCGAACCCCCCCGCTTTTGCTCACATTCACTGCGCGGAGGCATTGGGAATCCCTCTGTTGATGAGCTTCAGTTCGTTATTCTCAATCCCATTTATTGCCCTACTTAAAGAGTTGTCCACCAGCTATGCCTTGGTGGGTCGGTTGAATCTTAGCGCGGAGTTACTGATAGCCCAGTAACAGGAGTCCAACAGCATCATTTCCCCATCCTCTAGTGAACATCAAGCAATCAAATGCGGAAAACGGACTCACTAACTACCTTAGTTTTGCCATTGCCGAACTTCTCACATGGCAGGGGTGAGAATGCGCATCGTACTATCTTCACCTATCTTAATTTCCTTCCAGACTCGGCGATATAATCAACAAATTTCGTACTCACACCCTCGGGCTTCCTCCGCTATCTCTTCGGTCAGGGCCTGGCCTCGTTGATCGTCTGAAGGTTCCGTGGACCTATTGCATGAGTCCAGCCCTAGTTCCCAAACCCCGCGATTGGAAGAACTACATCGGTAAATAACATTCAGAATATATCTTTGTTTGCTCATCCCCCGTAAGATGTTGTTGGCTTCTACTTCCTTGATTTGGCAACAAATTACCAACCCCCGGCCGAGTTAGCTGCATTTTTGTCAGCAGGAGAGCCTCCGGTGTATATTGGGTTGGTCAGATTCAACTTAGTTTCCCTATAACTCCCTGATAAGTTACAGTTTTGGGTCTGTGGTAGTCGCGGACGCTGCGGCGATGTCAAGTTAGCATACATCGCGCAATATCGAGAGCCATTTACCTATCGCCTCTTGGCCACAGATATTATTTTTGAAGCAACCGAGCGAGCTGGGGTTCGTGCTCTTGTCTCAGCGGGTTGGGTATGCCCTCCATCTTAATGGATGCTTCATTACTCTAATAATTCTTAGGGAGGGTTGGGTGGAGTTTCTGTTCCTCCACATGTCTTCATGTTGGAAAATGTTCCACATGATTGGCTATTTGACAATGGTCGTGTGTCGGCTGTTGTACATCATGGCGGTGCCGGAACCACAGCGATTGGTTTGGCCAAAGGTTGTCCGACCGTCGTCGTGCCATTCTTTGGAGATCAGGGTTTCTGGGGTATGTTCCGCAGTACCTCTGCCTATATCATTCTGAAGCACTCCAGGGAGTATGATACATAAGGCCGGCGCTGGACCGGCACCTATTCCCCACAAAACACTCAACGTCGAGAACCTCTGTGAAGGCATCAAATTTGCCATAGGCCCTTCTGCAAAGGCTGCTGCAAAGCGAATGGCTGACCAAATCCAGAGCGAGGTATTTATTGCGTTGTCTTGGGAGCGTTATTTTCCACCCATCGCAAGTAGGCGGGCGTCCAGCAGGGTGTTGAGAGCTTCTATAGGCACTTGCCATTGCTCAATATGAGATGCGACCTCGATCCCTCGAGGCTAGCTGTTTGGTGGTCAACAGAATATGTATGACTTGGGCGACCTCGATCCCGATGCACTGTCCACTCATTGTGAAACAATTTAGTGCATGAAGCTCAGCGGCTTCGCCGCACAGGTGTTGGCCGATGCCAGACAATTGGACCTAGATAGCTTGGACCCACATCGTATGTTGCGTCTCCTCCGTTTCGGCGTCTGGTTGTTGAGAATTAACATTTCCAGGAACTAAGGAATATGATAGCTTGAAGAAAGTGTCTGATCCAGTTACTGGTGGCGCCAATGCGATCTTTTGGACAATAACCCATTACTACGCTGGAATAGCGCAAATATTCTAGTCAGTTGTCTTCAGATCAAAACCGTGACTGGTGACCCTATTGACTACGCAGCTCGCCTATCGAAGGTATCATAAACACCACCACCGCAATCCCCAAAGGTCCTTTAGCTTGTTATTCAGAGTTTCTGGAACTGAATTTGCTGGTAATAGGTGTCATGGACATTGTCTCATCGGTCCATGAGGGTTTTTACAATGCTCCCAAGCTGTATGGATCCAAAGTCCGCGAACCAGGTAAGGTGACAGGTTTCAAGAGTGGAATGAAAGAGGCAGGCAAGGTACATCAAACATGCATTGTCTATTTATCTTCTTAACCGGATGTAGGGGTTTTTTATGGTTATTATGACGGAATTACTGGCCTCGTCCGCGAGCCATTGAAGGCGCAAAGAAGGGTGTAAGTAGTATTATATATCCTGGTACTAGTTGGTTGATTAAACATTTACAGGGTTTCATGGGAGCCATCAAGGGCTCCGCCCGTAGCTGTGGGTGAATTAAAATTTCGTTAATCGCTGATAACGGAGGTTGTACTCATACAGTCGTCAATGTCACAATGCGTCCGGCCGCGGGGATCGTTGGTTTGATTGCCCATCCCGTCCGTGGCGTATGGAAAAGTGTACAACTGCCAGTGGGAGAGCTCAGGAGCAGCTCCAGCGCCAGACACGAGTCAGTGAGGTCGAGATGCAGCCAACCGCAGCACGGCGGGTCAGCGGGATGAAATTCTCAGGAGATTTCGGGAAGCGAAAACCGGGACAGTCAGCCGCCAAGCGGAGTACCGCAAAGTTGCTGAAAAGGCGATGTACGAGGATCATTCACTGAGCAGGTCGGGGTCTCCAGGGGCGGGCCCATCGAGCCCTCCGGAGCGTGCTGTGCCCCGCCAAGATGAAGCCATAATATTACCCCGGAGAGGAAGAAGATGCTACATTCCTGCGGGACCTTGCACTCGCAAAAGAACTTTCTCTTGCGGAGCAGCGTGGTTATGAAAAGGGATTAAATGAACGATTAAATTGATACGATATTATCAGATGCAAATAGGACACAACTTAAACCTCCATTGATAAGTCAACATCGGTTGCATTTGAACCTGTTTCAGCGGCAGCAGTATTTTCCTTCTCCTTGTCCTTTTCTGTAGGCTTTCTAACCCGCGCTTTGCCCCTTGTTCTATTTCGAGCCTTTCTGGTTGATGGCGTGGTAGATTCTTCGACTTCATCTTCACCGTCTCCTGTGGGGGCTTGGGCGGATGTTGTTACCGTGGCGCTGGGTAGGATGATTTTGCTCTAGTCCGGCCTCGGGTACGACGACCACCCCGCGTCTTTCGCGCAGCCGCGCTTCCTCGGTTGCGGCCACTAGCATCATTGTCCACATCATTCTCCCCATCGAAAAATTCGTTTCTCGCTGGGTTGGATTCGGCCCTTCGTTCACCGGCTTGTGCATTTCCGTGCTCTTCGTCCTTTTCTTCCGATGTCCGCTCTTCATCAACTAGTAAACCTTGGAGATTGGGAGGTATTTCCTGCATCGCGACGCTGGGAGCTCCCTGGAGGTACCGGAGTTTATTGCGGATACTCATCGTGATTCGTTGCAATGAAGCGGGTGAATTTTGGTTGTCTACCTTGCCGGTCAGTGGAGGATGAAGCTTCCAATGCGAATCTTCAAAGAAGGAATCGTACACAGTCATGGGTAGTTCGTCTGGAATAGAGGCCCCGACCAAAACAGCGGTTTCGTATGTCCAGCATCTGCTGACGTTTTTAATAGTATAGCCGCCGCCACCAACAACGAGAAGAGGTACGTTGAACTTCCGGACAAAATTCACACATTCTCCGTGAGCCGCGATTGAAAGATTGAAGGCTCCCAGTCGATCACAACCGAGCGAATCAGCACCGCATTGAAGCACTATTGATGTCGGCCGGAAGGCGGTTACAGTATCCTCGATGACGGTTTTGAAAATTGTAAGGTACATTTCGTCGTCAATTCCGTCCTGTAGCGGAACGTTTAGACAAAAGTGCTTTCCACTCCCGGATCCATTGTCGTCCACTTTCCCTGTTCCGGGAAAGAAGTCTCCGGTGTATTTGTGGAATGAGACGGTCATGACGCGGTTGGACTGATAGAACGCAAGTTCTACACCATCTCCATGATGTATGTCGATATCGATGTATAACACTCGAGGGTGATATCTACATGCCCTGTGAGTGTGAGAGTACGGAGGAATAGCGCACTAGCTTGCCTGAGGAGCTCCAAAATTGCTAGAACAATATCATTGACATAGCAGAACCCGCTTGCCTCACCGCGTTTAGCATGATGTAGGCCCCCCGACCAATTGATGGCAATGTCAGTCGTACCCGAACAGAGCTTTCTGGCTCCCGCCAGCGAGCCCCCGGCGTACATGCGGCAGAAATCGTACATGTCCGCAAAAATAGGGCAATCCTCGACGCAATTGAAAGCTTCAATCATTTGCCTTGCACCGCTTTGGTTCTGCGGGGTCACCCTAAGAATTCACCGCAGAAAAACATTTAAAACGGTAGCGTTTCTCACACTAGCAGCCGCGCTGACCTGGAGAGGAAGTCGATGTAGTCATGGTCGTGATACATCTCGAGTTCCGCCTGAGTTGCGGGGCGAGGGTCATACATGTGGTGTATCTGTTTATCGAGCCCGTACCCAAGGACAAGCGCGTTGGTCAATGTTAGGCGATGGGGTTTCATGGGGTGTCGTTCCTGATCATTATCGTCCAATTTATCTCTCCTTTAAGTGTATATCGACTAGGACCCACGTACACCATAATGATGGCCGCCAACGCCTTTAGGGAAGTAGTATGATACAATTGGACGAGAGTGGGGCTTGAGGATACCTTATTGTAGCTTGGGTGCGACGGTTTGTTGACAGACTCACGTTAACTCGTTCAGTTATGGGTTGGGCCGTACCGTTTACGCCCCGATCAAAGAAATAAGGCGAAGAGGAGAAAGTAGTTGCCTGCGACGAGCGAACCATACCAAGTTCAAGGGTCAAGCGAGTTCCGGTTTAATTTATCTGTGTGTCGCAGTGGATTTCGTGTTGGGTCAGCTCAACTAGTGTGTTTTGTCAATGATCAGCCGAGGCTCTTGGCTAATCAAAATGCTTACAGGAAAGTGTTGGTGCGAGCCCAAGGACAGTTGTGAGTAGCGGTGGCCAAGGGGGATGTGCCAGGCTCCAGCCACCGCACCCAAATAGTACCAAAGGTTCGCGCAACATTGACCGGAGCTCTTTGACAACTTGAACGACGACGAATGAAGGTCTCAACGCAAAAGTCTTTCCTCCAATTCCATCGCTTTCTTATTTTCCTTGCCCTAGTTCAAATTGCGAACGCGTCACTTGGGGACCGCTCTCCAGAATTTGAACAATGCCTCACACAATGCAACGCTGAACAATGCAACATCTCCAAGCCTATTTCTTTGCCATTACCGATGCAAGTAACGGGCTGGACCTGCATGGACATATGCAAGTATGACTGTATGCATGCAATTACAGATCGAAACATAGAACGCGATACTGCCATTCTTCAATACTATGGCAAATGGCCATTTTGGCGGTTTGGCGGGATCCAGGAACCTGCGTCAGTCGCATTTTCGCTGTTTAATCTATGGTCACACTTGGAGGGCGTGCGCAAGATTCGAGAACATGTCGCGAAAACACACCCCATGCGGTCTTATTACCTCTGGGGAGCATACATGAGTATCAATGCATGGATATGGTCATCCGTTTTTCATACCCGAGGTTAAATATTCCTTTGGAGGGGAATGGAATCCACTAACCTGGTCACAGATCTACCGGCGACTGAAAAACTCGATTACTTTTCGGCTGCCTTGGCAATTCTCTACGCATTATACTATACCGCCATTCGCCTCTTCCACATTTACCCTCAACCAGAACGTCTTCGACTTACTGCCGCACCCGACTCCACCTCTCGGCCGCGGCGATCTATCACCCATAAAGTCTGGTCTTATCTGTGCTCGCTTATATTTCTTGGCCATATCATATACCTCACCCTCCTCCCCCGCTTCGACTACACTTATAACATGGCTTTCAACCTCACTCTGGGCCTTTCGCACAACGCCCTGTGGCTAGTTTATTCCCTACCTGCAGGATTCAGTCTAATTCAACGGTTCCCCTCAAAGCCCAAGAATTATCATCCCCCATTCGTTTACAAGGCAAGCATATTCGTTGGGCTTACCACGGCTGCCACAGCCCTTGAACTCTTCGATTTTCCTCCATGGGGCCGGGTTATTGATGCACATGCACTTTGGCATCTATCGACAGTGCCGCTTTCACTCTGGTGGTACGATTTTTTGATTGAAGATGCATCGGACAGTAGCTGGAAAGGCCAGAGGGGTTAAATCCCTGTTCGGACGTGAACACTTGGTACTCCACATCTTTCTTTTCTTATGACATCATGACTCTTATAAGCGATTTCCCAGATAAGCAATCTCCAACAGTCTCCAACGCTTGGGATAATTGGAAGTCCTTTTTCGGCGTTGTTGACATGTGTTCCCGGTTTGCTTTGTGGCGGCCCGCTAGAACCGGTGCATAAGTCCACAAAAGGATACATCTACTTTTTATCAATAGCACTAGATGTCATAGCTGATCCCATCTTGGAAGCCCTTGGGAACGCGGAAATCTCTCTTGAAAATTTGGGCTCGTACACACACACTCTGGTGTACAATTGAGCTCATCGCCCAAGGCTGGAACCATTTGTATCATTCACACAATTGAAAACAGGTGCTGCATATATGGATTTGCAATCTCAGGATAATTTTTGACGAACATCCCCGTGCAACCACTCGTGTCCCGGAAGTATTTGTTTAGGGTTCGGCCCCATCAATCTTGAAATTGCCGTTTTAAATATCACGATCGGCGGACTCACACAGGCTACTTTCAATCCACGAGTGATTCCCTTCCAGTATGAATTCCCTCAAATTGGCTTGAAATTCACATCATTTCTGCCATCGTTCAAGAGAATACCTCCGTATATTCCTTGGTTAATCCGAGGTTTCCTCCGTCTCCCAGAACACATGATTTATGGTAATGTTCGGCGGTCCGATTAAAAACGTATAAAATGTCTCGAGAGAAACCGCGCTGATTTTCACGCAACTACAAAGATGTTCACCAAGACTATCTGCGCCGCTTTTTTTTGTGCTTCTGTTCTCGCCTCTCCTATCGCTAACAACACGCTCTCAAAGCGTGGGGCAGTACTCTCCGCCCAATTCGCCACCGAATCAGAGGTAAGGCCATATCAAGCAAATACGAAAATAATGCTGACTGTCCCTCACATTTAGATAGGCGGGTAGGTGTAGCCTGGTGTGGACTGCCGATGTTCATTCATTTTCCTAGTCGTTTTATCCTTGAGAACAATCTCTGGGGTGAATCCGCTGCTACAAGCGGTGAGCACCTCGGCGCCACGCCGCACTTCGTGACTGAGTATTTCAAGGCTCCCAAACCTCTCAGGTGACTTCTACCAGTGGCAACTCTGTAACTTGGCACACGATATACAACTGGGTCGGAGGTATGTAACCCGACCGAACGTAAATCCAATAGCTAACCCCACCCAAGGTAACTTTAACGTCAAAAGCTGTACGTGTCCCCCATTCATTCTAGCTATTGACAGCAGAATGACCCAGATGTTCCTACTTAGATGCCAACCTCGACTTGCGAGTCGGATTGGGCAAGTCGCTCTCTTCCATTAGCTCCATCCCAACTTCTTGGTCCTGGACCTATACATCCGCTTCATCCGGCCTGGTGGCCGACGTTTCTTACGACTTATGGCTCTCGAATAGTGCTAGTTCGAGTGGCGCTTCGTCAAGCTCTACTTTTGAAGTGTTAGTAACAACCACCCAACTTGATCAGCACCTAATACCCTTTCTAGCATGGTTTGGCTTAGTTCCAGAGGAGGGTAAGTGCATCGCCTTAACTACCCGATATCGAATCCAAATGTCTTTCTAGTGCTGGGCCTGCTGGTTCCCAAATTGGGACCGCAAGGTCCGTCGAACGTTTCCCGTTCCTTTTAATGGACATTAAGCATTCAACAGCGTGAACGGTGTGACCTGGAAGCTTTTCAAGGGCACTGTCTCAACTTGGACCGTGTTCTCGTTCGTTGCGCCAAGCGAAATCACCAACTTTAACTCGGACCTCAAACCTTTCTTCAGTGGGTAGTGCCATTAGACCTAGCCCCGCAACTATTGATATACCAAACCAGCCTTCCTGACATCAAACCAGGGCGTTCCCTCGTCCCAATTCCTCGTCCAGGCACAAGCAGGGACTGAGCCCTTTATTGGTATGTTTCACCCGTGGCACCAGATGCGAGCTTACACTTGAACAGGTAGCGCCACGCTTACTACCAATTCCTATTCCATCTCGATTAATTAATATACGTCCACAATTGTGTTGGCCTCGGATCGCTGGGTGGGATATAGTTGATATTCAACTTGTCAGTGAATTGTACGTTGCGAAAAATGCATATTGACTTGAGAGACGATGGAATTCCTCGCAATGGCGACCTCAACGCCTAAGATTCAGTGTTGAGCCCTGAGGTGCGTGTATCCCAGTTTGGGTACTTGACGTTCACACGCACGTTGTGCTTAATACTTGTTCATTCCCCAACAATACCAAGCGCCCATCCGCCTGAATAACATCACGGGAACAACTAGACGGACATTCGGTGAGTGTGGGCTTGGGAACTTAGTAGCCCAATATGGCGATGCGAGGCCCCGATCCCTATCATGAGTGAAATCTATTAAAGCTGTGGCCAATACCAACTATCACCCAACCCAACCACAGCCGTTCGACATGCCCAAGAGCCCCCACCCACCGCCCGTAGATGCAGCTAGGGACATCAAGGCCGCTTTCGAAACCTGGAACCGAGACAATAAGGTGTTGCCCCCCACCGGCGGATCACGTCCAATCGATGGTCAAAGTGTAATAGCCCGCGCCCGTAATTTACTCCCAATCCTAGATATCTTTGCCGAGATTCACCCCGCGGCCAAAGGTAAACATACTGCAATTGGTAAACTCAAACTACTAACACAAATACCTTTGACCCGCAGCTGTTATCTCCGGCTTTAAAGTCTTGATTATTTTCGAGAGTGAACGTAGAGACAATAAGGCCCGGGTGGCAACCGTGATTCTTGCACAAACTGAAATGATGTCTACTTTTCTGGAGTAGGCATTTACCCCTCCGTCCAATGGGATAGTACGCTGACCTCGTGTGCTCATAGAGTTTACGCTCTCGACACTCAGCATCCAAACCCATTATCGTCCATGTCTCAACGATCTAACCAAAAACTGCTTGATCGTGTGCAAGCCGATATCGAGGAATGTGGGAATGTTATTGATGCATATTACAAGGAGCCAAGATTGGGTGAGTTCCAATCATAGGGCATCATCATTTCCTGACCCAAAAATATAACAGTCAAATTTCTCAAGGCACTTGATTGGAAAGACCTCCTTCTCGACTATATCCAGAAATTCAAAGACCACCGGGACAAGATCCAAACGATGCTCTCATTGCGGACCGCTGCGGCGGTTGATGGCATAGCCTCAAAAGTTGATACCATCCTTGAGCACCTCTTTACCCAAAAAGAAGAATGGGAAAAGAAATTAGATTCAAAGATCGCATTCTCGACAAAACCAACAAAAATTGGAAGAATGACGACAACACGATCCGAGATCTGGTGTCTATTACCGAGGATCCCCTCTTGAACCCTCAACACTTGTGCCAACAGCTCTAAGAATACCGATAATATGGTTGTGCTGAAGAACACCATACATTCGTCCTTGGCTGAGCTTTGTCGTAGGAATAGCGAGGTCTTTTTTAGGAAGTTCGAGCTCCAGACGAAGCAGATGCAGGATGCCGTTGCAAAATCAGCTGAGTACATCGTCCGGGAACTCTCTGGCCCTTATGACCGCCTTCGGAATGAGGTTAGCTTCTGTGGCCTTAACCTTGTGTTCAAATCTCACTTTGCCGTAGAATCTTCGCCAACTGTGGAAAGAAATGGTAAGTGTTGGTGTCGTTATTCCTCGCTTTGCGATGCTCATTCTTCCGCTGTCCGCGCATGTTAGAGTTGGGCGTTCTGCGTTGAAAACCAACAATTCGCTCAAGCACTATGTGAATACTTTGTTGACTTTTTTTCCTCGCCGGCTCGAGGGGCGCCAACCCTTCGAAATGATTTGTGGACACTCCAATATTTCTCGACCCACGCTCGCGAAATATCAAACGCTATTGACAGCGATAAATCTGGCTTCATTAGGATTTCCGAAGCAAATGCATTTGCGTCCAAAACACCTGATGGCTGGAGCCTTCCCCAGTGGTGCTGTTACGCCGCCCTTGGTGGGTTTTTCGCTAGCTTCCTGAACTTGATGGTTTAGACGTCCATATATATATGATCAGGACTTCCTTACGAACGGTCAATTTATAAGAATAGGATACATGATGTGATAGATCGCATGTCACTAGAACAAATCCGGGGTAAGATTGCGTGCCCTCAGTATCAGGCCGAAACTTAAAACTAAGACTCTTAACCAGTTAAACCCGAGAATCGAGCTCATTATGCCAGATTTATTAACGGAGAAGGAATTGCAGCTATCTCATTGTTGGCAAGGGGACCTCCTGGAAAACTTGATATGAGCACTCCATGGCAAGCGCTCGCCGAAGACAGGGTCAGCCAGCAAGACAAACGCCTCCACAAAGATCTACTCGCTCTGAAATTTAACATCGATGCCGCTGAGACCATTCACTTACTATGTGGCGAAGCGCCCCTAGAGGATGTGCGTATTGTGTTTAGAGCCTTCACAAATATTAATATTAACTATGTTGCATAACCAGTACATACTTCAGCTTGCCACACTGCTACTTGAACATTATTTCCGAGTCACTCAGCTGTGTAGGTCTGAAGTTTTGGATACCCTGGAGTTTCGCACGATGTGGGAAAGTCTTGAAATAGTGAGGGAGGAAGTAGACCGCCGGATTGAGGAATTAAAGGGTCAGAATCATGTGTACCATGCAAAGTCACGCTCACCTGGGGTTCTTAGGCATATTTACAAAGCGAAACTCCAGTGCTGTTAATGGTGAGCAATATTTAGCTTACTCGGTGGATATAACCGATTGCATGCTTCCCAGAACAGCTTGATGATCATAGCGATGGTATTTTTCGTATGTACCACCGTTGGGCTGCCTCCTCGACTTCTGAATCCCCGGAAACAACCCCTAGTTGGGATATAGAAGAGGTCGCCTCGCGCCTCACTGCTATTACATCAAATCGAAATTTTGAGCCTCTCGGAGAATCCCCATCCGCAATGACGATCAAGGGATGCCTAGCGTATGAAGCATGGGAAGATCACATTCGGTCGTTACCAAAAAGGCCGGACAGGATTCCCCTATCCTGGAATCTAGGAACACAACCTTCATCTGATATGAAATATTTTGGCGGAGCAACGGAACGTATACTTGACTTTCCTATCCATGAGTAGACATACGCCCTTGAGTTACTATCACAAAGCTGAGGCATATTTAGAGAAACCTGGTGCGATAAATGCCACCAGCAGCCAATCATCAGACAGGTCTGTTTTACTTGTGTCGTTTGCCCTAGTAAGTCAATTCCAGGGTTTCTTGGTCCGCAATTAATCTTCGGTTGCAGACTTAGATTTGTGCGCCTCATGCTACCTGTTTTCGTCAACTGAAATGGATATGACCTACCATTCCGACACTCATGAAATGATCAAACACGCGCTTTTCCTCACAACAGCCCACCGTGCTTGGATTGTTGGACTTGCACGCTTCTTCCTAACCGAATTTTATTCCCCAGGGCGCCTTGAGCCAGCTCCAAACCCGATGTCGGGTGAGGTAGGACCAATTGCCCCTATCCCACTTTGTCACCATTGTGAGAGAAAAAAAGGGGGGAGCGTGTTTCAGTGTATGGAGATTGGCTGTGGATGTAAGTTGGTTACCGTCGCCCACCCTTCGATTCTGAATATCTGTGGCACCAGACTTCCAGTGCGAGGGTTGTGAAAAAACTACGTCTGGTGATCCCTGCTCACCTCCAGAGCCTGAAGCGATACCAGGCGGTACGGATATTAAGCATCAACCATGGCACACCATGCTTATTATCCATCCCAATATCGACTCTGGGGGCCCATGGTCCTCCCGCAAACCTTCTCCTCCTTCGCGAGAGGTGACCGAGACAAAATTGAATAACACGTTGGAGGGGCGAGTCACAGCTGTTGAAGGCAGGCTGGAGGCTATGGAGGGCAGGATGGCCAATATGGAAGTAACTCTGAAGGAAGTGAAAACTCTGTTAATGCGATTGGGTCCTCGATAGGCGGCCACGAGCGTATACCACGATGTAAGCTAATGCGAATTCGTACCGGTGCCAAAGTAGTCGATTCCGCGAATTGGAATTATATCATCAAAATAGTCAGCTCATCCCAGACCGATAATGAACTATGGATAGGCGCAAATCAAGAAGCGCTACCGTTTAGCATACCAGGGGGAAGATATAAGCAGACGAATTCAAATGGGGTGTGGCAAAATTTCACTCGAGGACTGAACTCTAAGCCAATTCGAAATCTGTCAAATCACCCGACACTTGCCGCGAATACGCAGATGGAGACCTTTACCTTCCAGCGTTTTGGACTGGTCCCTACTAGTCCTGACTCGGACAATCAAGCAAAAAACACAAACCTAACCTGTAGCCTACCGCCACATTGCTTATGAAAAACCCAGGACAATTCCGGAGCGAGATCGAACAAAAAAAAACACGGGGAGAAAGTGCTCAGGGTAGAATCGAGCACGTAGTGGATCGCAAAACAAGAATCATTCTGTAGAACTGCAGTGGCGGAAAGATGATATTTCCTGAGCAATTGGAGCCATGCGGTTCAAGTTAAACATACAAGGGATGGGATCATAATTACAGCCGTTTCGGGAATTCTTGTCCGGCGTACCGATCACACCCGAAAAATCCAGAAAATAAAAAAATTCAGAAAAATAAAAAAATTGTCCAGCCCGCTCGAATACGTCTATATCATACACTATACTATGATTTATCGGCCAATTAGTGATGATATGAGGCAGAGAACACTACAACTACTCGACCAGGGGTGGAATCTGGTGGAATCCGCTCGAAATCGCAGCGGTTCTCGGTGTATCATCAAGAAGCATTAATCACTGGTCCGACAACTACGACATGCACGGATGTATGAATCCTCCATCATTTCTGCGAGGTCGAAGACGTATCTTGAATGGAGAAGCAACTGCTGAGTTCGGGAGCCCATCCAAGAGACACTATGCTGTATCTCGACGAAATTTAGGAACGGCTACTTCTCTATCATGATTTGGCCACAGCGCTGCACGACGATCTTCGCGATGGGCTCACTCGAAAACTCATGAAACGAGCAGCTGCCGAGAGGGATTATGCGTTACGTGCAAGATGGATGTATGAGGTCCTCACAACATACACCCTGATCAGATGGTGGCTCTGGATGAGTCGAGCACAGATGGGAGGACCCTCATTCGAAGGTATGGGTGTGCAATGCAAGGTGAAACCCAGTGTTGGATGTATCCCTCAACAGAGGGATCCAGTTGGTGGTACTCACGTCGTTTGGTGTTGACTTGACAGTATTCATCACTATCTGATTCCTCCATGTCTTGCTTCATATGTAGAGGCGGCTGGATTCGGCCTCTGTATTTCTCTATCATCTCAGGGATTTCGGGATACTGATCGAGTCGAGGCGCTTTTTTTGCGCAAGCGACGACAGCGGGATCGCTCAGATGCTCATCTTCAAGATTTGGGCCAGGAGACGACAGAAATTTCAGAAAAACATCATCAGAACCTTCGTCCATGATAAATACGAGTAGAAGAACATATATCATAGCATAATCGAGCTTTGAATAGCAGAAAAGCGGCTTCCATGATTTTTCTGAATATTTTGAATATTTTTATTTTTTGGATTTTTCGGGTATGATCGGTACGCCGGACAAGAATTCCCGAAACGGCTGTATAATTTACATGAGGAGTTGACGGTCTGGCACACCAACAATCAAATGATTGTTTGTCTGCATAAAACAGATTAGATAAGAGAGGCAGGATCTACTTACCCTGGGTTGCCTGAGTGCCCTCTGGCTTGCATCATGTCCGCAAAACCCCCAACAGATCTACAAACTGTGCTGGATTCTGAAATAAAGTAAGCATTAAATCACGAATTTGGTACAACATATCTCATTCCAGATACCAGGGAATGGCACTTCCGTACACTGAATCCCGTTCACAGCGCCAACAAATCACTCACGCATAACACCAGATATCTATTTTCATCAACGTAACGCGGACGAGCATCATGCCGCAATGGAATTACGGGACGCAGTCTTGCGGCTCAGGCGTGACGGAGCTTTTGTTGCAGTGCCGCTCTTCCGGGTGAACATGGACCCAGTCGGCCCACATCCCGTTGGTCAGTCCCACCGCATGGCTGTAGGATGACACCGAATTGCTTTGTTAGGATCGTATGAAATCTGGGTCCCGTCAGAAACATTCAGCTCTGTGTTCTCGTTCCTGTGCATGAATCGAGGCAATCTGAGGTGTGCACGTCCACCCGAATAGCCATATCAAGGCATAACACTTACAACCACGAAGTATCCTAGTACACCCACTTACCCGCGAAGAGGTGCGTCTGCGAGGAACTCATCTCCCTGACGGTACTGTGACTGATGCTTTTTCAGCGCAAGTTTGTAACCTTATGGTTTGTGGGCTCAACGTTTTTATGATACGCTTTGCACACAGGGATCACGAAGTTCGCAACGCCTGGATTGGGCCTTCATTTCCACTTGATCTCTCGACACTCCCACTTCGGAGTGAGGAGATCCCGCTGCAATATCCTAGCCTCCGTGCGTTACGCATATAATCGCTTCACTAGTGCCCTCAACCTGCAAATTCTAGAACTTGGTTATTCCTCAGCCAGCCCACCATTCACACTAGAGCAGCGCCGGAAAATGGGTGCTAACATCGAGCACTTGCTTATGAAAGAGAAGGGGGCCGCGCGGGCACCACCGCGGAACTAAGTTGAATCTTACTGACGCCTCATCGGGGGGAAGGCTCAAGAGAATGGTCTTCCTGGCCCAGTTATAGAATTATTGTGCATGTATGGCTGTGTACGATCAAGTTGAAATGATTCCGATTCAAAAAACGGATACATTTGAATGCTCTGCCCAGTCTCCAAACAAGAGACTGATGCTCTCCCCATTGTGTGTCCTCCGGATACTCTCGGCGATGGTTGGGCTGATATCAATGGTAACAAGTTTGGAACAGAGGTTTTCATGCTGTGTTTGGGGAATAGTGTTGGTAACCTGAGGGATGTCAGTATACCGAGATGGGATATTGCGGAACGATTGAACTTACCACGAGCTGAACAATGGGTAGCTCTTCGATTAGCTTCATGTTTGTTTCTGATAATAACCCTGCGAGTACATGAGTACAGAGGAGAAATTGGGATTCATGAACACCAACCGTGTGATATGAGAGCGTGAACAGACTTGGCACCCTTTTCATGGAGGGTGCGTGCGGCCATCATCAATGTTTTTCCTGTGTCGATCATGTCGTCCACCAATATTGCCACCTAAACCGATACAAGACATGAGCATCAAGGACGTAAGTGATGGAACGAAACCACCCACCTTATCCTTGACATCACCGACCAGTATTTCCATCCTCTCCGGAGCTGTTTGAGATTTACCATCACGTTTCCGATGGATCAACGCGAACTCGACGCCGAGTTTATCCGCAATAGCGGTAACCCTGTAGCGATGGCGATCAGGGATAAGCCATATAACCGCAAACTAGGCAAGCCCACCTTTTAGCACCACCGGCATCCGGACTGACGATAATGCCATTCTGCCACCCGCTAATATGCCGCTTAATATATGAGATCATCAAAGGTTCCGAAAATAGATTGTCGACGGGGATATCGAAGAATCCTTGAATTTGGCTGGCATGCAGGTCCATAGTAATGACATGGTCGCACCCCGCTACGGTCAGCATGTTTGCGACCAGTTTTGCCGTTATGGGAGCCCGGGACTTGTCCTTCTTGTCCATCCTCGCATATGGGAAACATGGGATGACAGCTGTAGTCCTCCTGGCAGATGCGGTCTTGCATGCCGAAATGAGAATGAGGAGCTCCATAAGGTTATCATTGACATCGCTGCATCCGGACTGAATGATGAACACATCTTCGTCTCGCACAGATTCGGATATTTTGACATTAATTTCTCCATTGGAGAATTTTTTCACGGTGGTTGGGACGAGGGGCACATTAAGCCTATGAATGCGAATAAATCACAAGCCCAGAGACCGAATCATAGGCTTGTGCCTATGGACGGCAGCTCACCGCTCAGCGACGGCTTGTGCGAGCTCAGGGTGACTGTTTCCTGTGGCATGTGTTAGTTTCTGGTTTATGAGCAACAATAAAGGGACAAACCTGTCAGGATCCTGATAGAGTTGTTGTGGTACATTGGGAATAATGATAGTTGAAGTCTATTGCATGAAGAAGAAAATGGGGAAATGGAGTTGTGGTTGAGGTGAGGAGAGGTTATAATGGCTTTGTGGTGCAGATATCACGATGTAAAATCTTGATTGTTTGCACAATACAAACAAACGCCACAGCCACAACAACCCGCAAATGAGAGACAGCCCATTGCCATTGGTCCCACCGCAAGGAACGTTCGCTGCCTAAACCACGACGAGCGCCCGGCTACTTTAGCTATACCACCAACGTGTCTGAACCGGTGCCACTCCAGTGTAACTACTGAGATGGAGGGACGCGAATGGTGATATTTTCTACCACATATTCCGAATCAGCATAGCCCAACAGCTGTGGAAGATAGGAACTGTGGTGATACGTCAGGAACAGGAACCGAACTGATCGAAGAAGACGGAAATCAACCTATTCATTCCCTTTACCCGTATGATTTGTGCCGAGTTGTAGTTGGCCAGCCCCCGGCCAACCTCAATAAGATCATCGGCATTGATGTCTGTATTTCCGGGTGAATCGGATTTCGGGACCGTTATAGTAGGGTCCTCGGTGTGTCCGAGGGACGAAGTTGATCTCGATAGTGTGTCAAGTGATGATATTGAAGAGGAGAGTGATGAGGCGGCCAGCAACATTGGTGTGCTTGGTCGCGTCAAGTCAAGTACATGGGCATCAGTGGCCCGGGCGGTACCAGCATCCTGGGATGAAACATTATCTTGCCGCTTGATGGCGATTCGTACAGCTTGTCCCGACGCAAATGCACCAACGACACCTACACACCAGCGGCCAGCAAACGCCCACCGGATTCGCGCCGAGATAAGACGTGATGGGCGCCAGCATCAACGATAACAGTTCCAGATGGAAATAGAGTGTGGCTAGTCCAAGACTTGAGATCTCGCATCGGCGTAGCTGCCGCGCGAACACGGTGTGAGGCGGTCTCGTAAGTGTAGGTGAGGCGCTGCGGCTAGCATCCATGCTTTCGGATTTTGTGGTAGGGCTGTTGCGCCCTGACGTGGACCCTTGGGGCGCTGCGGATCCTATTTTTGGTACACTGCGATGATGATATTCAATAATACCAAAAATGTTCTCTGGTCGTTTGCTCGAAGTAATGATCGTTGTCACCCCAGCGCCGGTAGCTATTTCAGCGGCAATAATTTTTGTCTCCATTCCACCAGTCCCTAGACTTGATCCCAGTGTTGTGGTGCTGACTATTGATATCTCGATCAGGACTTGCCGAAATCATGGCTGTAACGCTCCCTACCTTGGGAGCGAATGGCAGATATAGAGGTTACGACCTGTATCTGTTTTGCAGATGGGTCTTTTCGTGGATTTGTTGTATAAAGCCCATCTACATCGGTGAGTAGAAACAAATAGTCGGCATGGATCATCGATGAGGTGATCGCAGACAAGGTATCATTGTCGCCGAATTTTATTTCCTATATCAAAATTGCGTCTATGCACCAAAAATCATGGCATTGTTCACGTACGCTGACAGAAACAGTATCGTTTTCGTTCACAATTGGAACCACGCCCATGGATAGAAGTTCTTTGAAGGTATTCACAGCGTTGAGATATCGCGTGCGCTGCCGGCGTGGAAAGCGTCAGCGCTTTCACGGGAATACCACTAGTCGTCCGGGACACACATCCGATATATCTCCGCGGGTCAGGAGCACTTGCGCAATGGGCTGCCCAAGCTGGCTAAAGAGATTATCCCACAATGCTATGAGTCGCCCTTGCCCGATCGCTGCTAATGCCTGGGTACGATGTTAGATTAGAGCTGTATAACCTTCGAGCTTACTCGCCTGTTTTCCTGATAAGCTTTTGGGTCTGCTTGGTATTTCCATCCGCTTGAGGCCCACGCCGATCGCGCCAGAACTCACAAGGACCACCTTGTGGCCCTGAGATCGGAGATTTACAACAGTCTCAACTATTGAAGAGAGTGTCGAGAGTAGGGGTTGGTGTGTCGTCTCATGGACAATCGATGATGTTCCTAAAAGAGATCAACAATTAATGGCAGCTCCCTCGACGAATCCAAGTACACTTGCCCAGTTTGATTACTATAGTACATGGTAGATGGCGCGGACGAGCCATCTCGTACGAAGAAAATAGGTCGATGAGAATAGATTAAACCCAAGAGGCGCGGTACGATGTTGTGCGCTAAATCAACTGATTAGCATTAATTGAACTTGGTTGCGGGGGAGTCAGGATCGTGAAATTGACCACGCGAGTCAGGCTGTTTGTTTGTGCTATATGGTTTTGGTGCTGCAAAACATATACCAACTCAAATTTTAGGAATACAACTCCATTTGGACATCCTCGGAAATCCGCGCTTGACACGTATGGAATTTCGTGTTACATCTCACTAGCACCCTCTTTATCTTTACGGAATATATCCTACACACGCGTCGGCGCCGTGAGAGGTCTATTCGCGTTCGCACATACCACCTTTGGAATCCGACATCGTCATTACACCAATGTCGGGACATAATCGGCCACTGCGGGTGGCTTTCATTCACCCAGACCTCGGAATTGGTAGTCCAGTTGAAAATGTTATGTTTATCAACTCATGAATGTGCCCAGGTGGCGCGGAACGTCTTGTGGTCGACGCAGCTCTAGGGCTGCAAGCTCTCGGACACCACGTTGATATTTACACTTCGCATCACGACCCATCTCATTGTTTCGAGGAAACCAAAAATGGTGTGGTATGATGCTCACTCCCTCTTATCGCAACTAAACCGATAAAAAGGCAGCCTCAACGTCCATCACATTAAACCGCCCTTCCCTCGTGCAGTGAAGGGGAAGTTTCACATTCTCCTCGCCCACGCCCGTCAGCTTCATCTTACGGGATATCTGCTCTCCTCGCGAGCGCCAAGATACGATGTCTACTTTGTGGACAACTTTCAACCTGCGTCCCATGGTTGCGCGTTTTCGGAAAGACTCGCGTAGTATTCTATTGCCATTTCCCGGATAAGCTTCTCGCCAACGGAGCGTTCATTGATGGAAACTTGAAAAAGAAGAACACGAGTCTGATTAAAGCTATATATCGGTTCCCCATGGATTGGTTGGAGGAAATTACGACTCGTAAAAGTTTCACTCTCCTGATTTGGGGCATTCATTGATCCCTTTACTTATAGGCCAAGCCGATATCATCTTGGCTAATTCCAAATTCACGGCTCGCGTGTTCAAATCATATTTTACCACAATAAACCAAAAGCCTCGCATAGTATACCCGGGCATTAATCTTTCTGCGTATGACGCGGGAATTGACCCAACGGATCCCGATCTACACGCAATACAATCGTTCGTATTGGTCGAATTATTTGTGAAAATACACCTACAACCTGAAATAGAACCCGCCCAACCCTCATTTCCCTGAACCGGTTTGAGAAGAAAAAGGATGCCGCGCTTGCAATCAAGTCCTTCGCTTTGCTCAAAGACAAGCTTGTAAATCGCCCACCTCTAAATAAATTACGTTTAGTCATCGCAGGTATATATGCTCTTTTGCTTCAGATATATGCTTTTGACTGTGTGTTCAGGTGGCTACGACCCTCGCCTTGAAGATAACATGCTCACTCTGTATTCGCTCATCGACCTCGCAAAATCTCATAGCCTAACTTTCAATGTGATTACACCTTCATCCCAGAACCAAGTTAAAATTCCTCCCTTGAATGGAATGCGCCCCGATCCTGAAATCCTCTTCTTGCTAAACTTCACCACTTCACAACGCACAGCGCTCCTCCATGGTCGATCGACTCTGGCTCTGCTTTACACGCCAGCAAACGAGCATTTTGGCATCGGACCAGTCGAAGCCATGTCGTGTGGCGTCCCGGTGTTGGCCTGCAATAGTGGGGGGCCCACGGAGAGTATCGTTGATTCTCCCGCAGACCAACGGACAGGATGGTTAGTTGAACCAAACGAACAAATGTGGGCTCAAACCCTGGTCGAGATAGTGTCAATGAGCGAAGCTGATAGAATGGCACTATCGAATCGGTCCAAACAAAGGGCTACATCGTTGTTCAGCATGGAAGCGATGGCGAGTAGTATTGAGGATGCGCTCAAGGAGGTGGTCGGGATGGGTCAAGTTGACTCAAGTTTTCTGGTCTGGGTAGTCATGATCTTCGGTTTCCTTCTATCGTATGCTATTGGACCATGGGTCCTGGCTGGATTAGGGTGGATGTGATGATACCTTTTCGATTAGAATGTAAAGCAATAAAGTAACACTAATTTGATACCCCCAGTTTTCTAGGCACAAAGCTGAAGATATATCTGATTCATGTGTGACTCGAAACAAAATCTGCTATTTGCACCACCTCACCCCAGGAGTCCATTAGGAATTAGAAAGTGGCCCTACGAAAGTTAGTCAATGTGCATGATTATTTTTGGGTGACATACCAATTGGCAATCTCATAACCCACAAAAAGAGGCGGAAACCCGCTTCGATTCAACATTGATTCTCCCCAGCTTGATGCCCTGACCACCAGTCAACGAATCCATAACCGCTAGGGCAGTATTGTAATCGGTATGTGTTGCGTGATCGATGCCGAGGACATTGACACTGCGTGTTGTAGTTCCATTATTATATGAAATTTTCTAGTAGGTTCCACAATTCACGGAGTTCCCGCCTTTGATTGCGGGAACTGCGCCGATGAAGGGGAAATGTGGAAGAGACCCAAATGTCTTGAAACCCCGGGCCTGGAGTCCATGTGAGCAAGCTACGGTGGACATAGAGGTGCTGCTGTAATCGTATACAGTATCATATGATAGTGTGGAGGCGTGTACCATCATTGGTAGAAGCGAGAAAGCAAGTGAGAAAAAAGCTACCATAGTATTGGGCATCGTGTTTGAACAACAGCTGGCGGTCTTTATATTGAGGATTGGTGTGGCTTCACCGAAGCTAGATCGAAGGTCGTACCCCCAGAAGGGCGCTTTCGCAAATATCAGAAGAACAAGAAGGTTGAACTTCTTCGATCTATAAAGTAATGTAAAGTCCATGTTGCACAGTGCCAGCCACGAGCCAATGAATTCAGGAGACTGACTGGATTGATGAGGACTGTTATTGGTTACCTCCTAGTCGTATGCCTGATCACGAGTACAGGAAGAATCACCACGAACTAATCAGGCAGGGCCCAAGCTTTCGTATATTGGCACCAGGAATACAAATAATCGAAGCTGGTATTGGGGATTCTAGCCTTGTAAGTGGGCGGAGCAACATTGGGACAAAGTAATACCTACTAAGTGTGCCCAGCAGCTTCCTCCGGTACCCACGTAATTTTACCGTGGGGTGTGTAACCCGCCCGACCTCCGCTCTGCTCGCCTTTGCTTAATCGGAACCCAACCTCGTAGACACCAACGCCCACACTACCTAGGAAATCGATTTCTTCTGCGTTGGAAGGTTGGCTGAGGACTAGGAGAGATGAGTTTGCTCCTCTACGGGGGGTATCAAGCATCCATGAACAAAAAATGGGCGTGACAGAATTTGGTGGAGCCCCAACAGCAAACGTGATTTGGCGTGAAATAGTTGAAAACTGCTCCGGTGGCGCCAGGATACGGATATGCGAAATACCATTGGATGGTGTCGAATTGGCATGATCGTTCTCTACCTAAGATGAGGGACCGCATGTTGAGTAGATTGAGTAGCGAGAGAGGGAGATCGAACCCTCCAATTCCGCGGCGTTACATCCCCACAAAAGAATGGAAGCATTCCCCGATTTTCACCTTCTGGGGCTGAGATGATCCACTCGAGGGTTTTCCCATCAGGGCGTGTTCGTCCACCGCCTTTCTCCGGGAGATAAACCGCTTCACCACCCCGAGCACCGCCCGATCATTGATTATTTTTGAAATCGAGTCTGTTTTTGATCCACTCCCGAGGAACGCATAGTCCACCCAGCCGTTTTGTTTGGATGCCCATTGGTGTGCCTCCCTCTGTTCGCGCTGAGGGGATCCCGGTGGATAATATGAAACATGGTGCGTGAATGAGATGAGCTCAAGGTATACCCCGTCTGCGAAGACCTGGTCTACTTGTTGTAGCTCAAAAATGCAGTTGTGGGTGTGGGGAACGTGTTTACCACCAACGCATTCTCAGTCAACCCATCCGCGTGGGTCCCCCCTGGGATCACCCTTGGGCGGAGGAGTGAGCATATTTCCCGGACGATAAGGATAGGGGCTCACGCAAAACCAAGGCCACGAAAATCCCCGGAGGTTTCCTCCAGGGAGCCAGGAGGCGTTAAGTGTATGATGTGATCAAGGATATTCGTAGATTGGGGGACCATCTCTATATCACACAACGAGGCCACTTGAAACAAGGACCGTGCTATAGTGCTTACCGCAGCCATACACTATGAGGTTCAGCACTACGGCCCGCGCAGCGATTCCGGGTCAGACGACTTGGATGGCGGTCCGCGGCACCGGGCGGCAGGGCCCAGAAGGCTCCGCCAAACAACCGTCAATCCATAATATAGCGCAGCAGTCTTGTGCCAACTTGAGTGAACCCTAGTGAACCACAACTTCTGATGAAGTTTACTCTATTGCTCTCTCTTGTCGCCCTGTCCATAGTGCCTACATGGGGTATCCCTGCTAATGGAGACCAATTTGTTCTGCAGAGCTCGGATAACCATAGCCCTTACAGGCTGGAACTTGCCTCTGGATTGCTGAGCGACGCGAAACAAGCCATCCTCAAAGGAAAGCAGGATATGCAGAGATGGTTCCACGAAGGGAAGGAATTTATCAAACAGAATGGGCTGCTGTGTGAGCATTATAGATTATATATATCACCTATCCTCACGGCTTGTTAGATGAGCTCGTCTCTCATTCTTCATTCACCGATCATCAATTGAGGGTAACTGAGCCAAAGCTATGTGACCCAACTGTGAAGCAATATTCAGGATATCTTGACATTGCTCAAGACAAGCATCTATTCTTTTGGTGAGCTGCAACCTTCATCGACACTTGACGTTCATTTGACCATGCGAAGGTTCTTCGAATCTCGGACTTCACCCAAGGATGCCCCTCTCATCCTCTGGTTGAATGGCGGGCCTGGGTGCAGCTCGTCTACCGGTCTTCTCTTCGAACTCGGACCATGCAGTGTCGTGGACAACGGCAGGAACACAACGTGGAATCCATACAGCTGGAATACGAATGCCAATGTCATCTTCCTCGACCAGCCGGTCAATGTCGGCTTCTCCTATGCCGAGGATGGCACGACGGTCAACACCAGTCCCGTTGCTGGAAAGGACGTCTATGCATTCCTCGAATTATTCCTCAATCGATTCCCCAAGTATGCTTCTCAGCCCTTCCATATCGCCGCCGAAAGTTATGGTGGCACCTACGGTCCCAATATCGCGAATGTCATCTATCAAGCAAATAAGCAGCTGGCACTTGCTCCTACCCCGGGCCTGATCCCTATCAAGTTGGCTTCTGTGATCCTTGCGAATGGTCTCACAGATCCCCTCATCCAGATGGCGTCCATCCCCGATTATGTGTGTGATGGCCCATACCCAGTATATGACGATCCCGATGGTCCGCAATGCATGGCTTTGAGGTCCAAGGTTCCCACGTGCGAGCGTTTGATCAAGGCTTGTTACCAATTCAACTCTCGTTTCACTTGTGTTCCCGCTCTCCTGTATTGCAACTCACAACTCATGGGTCCCTTAATGCGTAAGCTTCCCCATTTACCCGCTGAATCAGCGAACATCTAATGGCGTTTGAACAGAGCTCGGGCTTAATCCTTACGATGTCCGCCGCAAATGTGATCGATCGAAGGACGGGGACCTCTGCTATAGCCAAATGGGATGGATCGACAATTGGATGAATACTCCTGGGAATAAGGCTGCTCTCGGTGTTGATCCCAGCAGGGATTTTGCGTCATGTAACATGGACGTCAACCAAGCCTTCGCAATGCAGGGTGACGGAGCACATAACAGCGCAGTTCTGCTGCCGGAGCTCATTGAGGATGGCGTGCGGCTATTGGTCTATGCCGGTAATGCTGGTATGTCGCCCACGTTAACTGTCAAAATATTTTATTTGATATTAAAGTAATTGCAAGATATGATGTGCAACTACATCGTAAGTTCCTCTACCGCTTGTCTGATCTCTACAGTCCATCTAAGGGATAAATTAGGGGAATGAAAGGTGGCTCGGGGAGTTGGACACCAAATTCCATCAAGAGTTCTCTGCCTCCAAATCTACCCCCTGGGTAATTGGAAAAACTGGACGGGTGGCTGGGGAGTTCCGCAGCGCGGGCGGTGCTGGCTTCACTGCGGGCAATGTAACTTTTGTTACTGTCTTTGAGGCTGGGTGCGTGTTTCCGCTGTACTCATCAGCTAATTTTAATTAACGGTCGCGGTAGGCATATGGTTCCGTATGACCAGCCGGAGGCTGCCTTGGTAGGCGTTTACTGTCTAGCGTAGGCATTGTTCCTAGCTAACATTCGTTTTCCAGGACTTGATAACCCGATGGATTAGGAATATCCCCTTCGTTTAATTAAATTTAGAAATGATAACAGCATGAGTATTGGTTATAGTATTATATGATAAACAGGACCGCTTGGTAAATCTTGCACATCCGAGGTGACAGCGTCCATGAGACTCCCCCAAAACCCGGCTCACTCCCTTCCCGAATAGTACGGAGGGTTTTTACCCCGCCCCATTTCCCCATCATCCAAACAGTTGTCAACCCATATGATTATCATTGCGCAGCGCCGCAGCAGTTTGGCATGAGGTAGATATTGACCTTCAAGAGGGTTGTGCCAACTCAGTGAACCACGACTTCCGATGAAGTTTACTCTGTTGCTCTCTCTTGTCGCCCTATCCACAGCGCCTACATGGGGTATCCCTGCCAATGGGGGCCAATTTATTTTGCAAAGCTTAGATAACCATAGCCCCTACAAGCCAGAGCTTGCCTCTGGATTGCTGAGTGACGCGAAACAAGCCATCCTCAAAGGAAAGCAGGATATGCAGAGATGGTTCCATGAAGGGAAGGAATTCATCAAACAGAATGGGCTGCTGTGTGAGCATTATAGATTATATATATCACCTGTCCTTACCACTTGCCACATAGATGAGCTCGTTTCTCATTCCTCATTCACCGATCATCAATTGAGGGTAACTGAGCCAAAGCTATGTGATCCAGCTGTGAAGCAATATTCAGGATATCTTGATATTTCTCGAGACAAGCATCTATTTTTTTGGTAAGCTGCAAACTTCATTGACACTGGAGCATTCATTGACAATGTCGTGAAGGTTCTTCGAATCCCGGACTTCACCCAAGGATGCCCCTCTCATCCTCTGGTTGAATGGTGGGCCTGGGTGTAGCTCGTCTACCGGTCTTCTCTTCGAACTTGGTCCATGCAGTGTCGTCGACAACGGCAAGAATGCAACGCGGAATCCATACAGCTGGAATACGAATGCCAATGTCATCTTCCTCGACCAGCCAGTCAATGTCGGCTTCTCCTATGCCGAGGATGGCACGACGGTCAACACCAGTCCCGTTGCTGGAAAGGATGTCTATGCATTCCTCGAATTATTCCTCAATCGATTCCCCAAGTATGCTTCTCAGCCCTTCCATATCGCCGCCGAAAGTTATGGCGGTATTTATGCTCCCAATATCGCGAATGTCATCTATCAAGCAAATAAGGAGTTGGCACTTGCTCCTACTCCGGGCCTGATCCCCATCAAGTTGGCTTCTGTGATTCTTGCGAATGGCCTCACAGACCCCCTCATCCAAATGGCGTCCATCCCCGATTATGTGTGTGATGGCCCATACCCGGTATATGACGATCCCGATGGTCCGCAATGCATGGCTTTGAGGTCCAAGGTCCCCACATGCGAACGATTGATCAAGGCTTGTTATCAATTCAACTCTCGTTTCACTTGTGTTCCCGCTGTCCTGTATTGCTACTCAAAACTCATGGCGCCCTTAGAAAGTAAGCTTCCCCAGTTACCACTGAATCAACATTTGATGGCGTTTGAACAGAGCTCGAGATTAATCCTTACGACGTCCGCCGCAAATGTGATCGATCGAAGGACGGAGACCTCTGCTATAAGCAAATAGGATGGATTGATAATTGGATGAATACTCCTGCGAATAAGGCTGCTCTCGGCGTTGATCCCAGCAGGAATTTTGCGTCGTGCAACGCGGATGTCACCCTAGCTTTCGTAATGCAAGGTGACCCAGCACATAACAGTGCAGTTCTGCTGCCAGAGCTCATTGAGGATGGCGTGCGGCTATTGGTCTACGCTGGTAATACCGGTATGTTGCTCATGTTATCCATCAGGATATGTGAATTAAAGTGATATTAAGATATGATGGCCAACTACATTGTGAGTTCCTCTACCGCTTGTCTGATCTCTACAGTCCATCTAAGGGGGAAATTAGGGGAATGAGAGGTGGCTTGGGGAATTGGACACCAAATTCCATCAAGAGTTCTCTGCCTCCAAATCTACTCCCTGGGTAATTGCGAAAACAGGACGGGTGGCTGGAGAGTTCCGCAGCGCGGGTGGCGCCGGCTTCACTGCGGGCAATGTAACTTTTGTCACTGTCTTCGAGGCTGGGTGCGTGTTTCCGTTGTACCCATCAGCTAATTTTAATTGATGGTCACGGTAGGCATATGGTTCCGTATGACCAGCCGGAGGCTGCTTCGGTAGGCGTTTATAGTCCATCGTTGGCGATCATTCCCAGCTAACGTTCGTTTTCCAGGACTTGATAACCCGATGGATCAAGAATATCCCCCTCTCGTTTGATTGAATTCAGAAATGATAACAGCGTGGAGAATATTGGTTATAGCATCGTTGTATGATAAACGTAGGGCCGCTTGAGAAATGTAACATGTTGCAGTGGTTTCTTATCTGAGGTGATGGTGTCCATGAGACCCCAAAAACTCGGCTCACTCCCTCCCCGAATGGTACGGAGAGTTTCTATTCCGCCGCATCCCCCCCTTCATTCCAATTATGATCATCGCTACTGTGCCGATTTTCTTGTGACCCAACGTAGCTATAATGGAACTACACAGAGGTCGCCCCCCTCTGCGTGTCCTGGCCGTCCATGCATTTCGGTGTCTACCTCTTGGGGGGCCGTGGATCTTCGTTTCCAAATTAGGCGTTTCTAGGCAACATACCAATGGAGTAAGGCCCCAAAATGCGTAACATCCAATAAAAGGAAATGTGGGACCATGCCAACTTTCTTCAGGTTCAATGCGATCTTCTCCGCCGCCTCGGGACCATGATGCCAATTTCATTAACACAAAATGGCTTACTATACCCGGACAATGAAAAACCGAAGTTCTGGCACTTGTCGTGAATGAAATAACTAACAGTTGGCAAACGGTTACACAAGGTCTCGTCGGAATTCGTAGAGGATCGTAATGTACATAACGAAACAACGTATACGGGGTATGTATATAGATCTCTAGCTAAAGGCCAGGAATCAAGCGATCAAAATGAACGAAAATATCCATCCATCTCGAGCGCGAAAGTCGTATCTTGGTTCGTAACATCAGTCGTGATTGGAGTGCACTCGTTTAAACCGATAGAAAATTCCTGTAGCGCGCTAGCGCACTCCAAATCGTCATAAATTGTCGTATAGCTCGATCCATTGGAAGGAGTGAATATCAAATCGTTCCCTAGAGGCGATGACAACATGTCGAAGGATAAAGCGGCCGGATCCCACGAGTCAGCTGGGTGCAATGGATAGCCCAACACGGACGCATTGTCGGGGCTTGTGAAATTGGCCATGGGCTGGGCGGCACTCCCCATTTGGCTCGGGCTCCACAAGTGCTGGAGTGGGGGAGAGGCGAAAACCAATGGATCGCTTGATGACATGTCATTCCAACCCGACAAAGAGGAGGCCACTGCAGCAAGGGGCGATATGTGGTTGGTAGGCGTGGGATGGTAAACCGTCGAAAAATCATGCTGGAGAAGGGCGTTCGACACCGGGGCAGCTTGCTCTGAGACATACAGTCCTGAGTCGGCGTGGGCAGATGCCTGATATACAGAGCCTCGTTAGTCTAGTGAGCGTCGAGTATTGGTAGTGAACACTTACTGGAATAATCTTGGGTTCATACGCCAGGCCCTCCGGCATCGACCAAGAACAGGTCCCGTCCTGGGGCTTCGCCACGCATCCACTCATAGACCTCGACCGCTTGAACTCGGGTTTAGGGGCGATGCTGGACGGCGGCTGGAGGAAGGGCTGCTGGCCCATCGGAGTTGGGACCGAGAAGGAACGAGGCCTGTTCCCCTTGCCGCCAGTAGTTGGCGCCTGAGGCTCTGGCGTCGGGGGAGGCTGCATTGGCAGAGGCTTTTCATCAGCGTACGAATTCGATGGCTTTAGGGCCCTCGTCGCCGACGGTTTGAGCCTGCGCTTCTGGCCAGCGGGTCGCTTCATGGGCCGGAAACGATAGTGAGGATTTTTGCGTGCGTGCTCATCTCGCTCCTGGTCAGCCAAAACCTTGAAGCGATCTTTCTCCTCCGGGGAGAGTTCGCGCCATGCCTCCGCCGCCCGCTTGGAAAGGGTCTTTTCAATGTGCGAGCCAGCCGTCCGCCGCACTCGTTTGGTGTCTCTGGCGTTAGCCTTGGAGTACTCGCAACGGAAAATGATGAAGGGGTTCCGAGGGCGGGCCACCCAAGCCGGGTCACGTCTGGGGTCGGTGTATTGATCAGGCACGGGCGGGATGTCGGGTTCGGGAAATAACGAAGAAGTGCTGGACGTTGGCGAAGATGCCTGTGGTGTGGAGTTGAGCGATTGTTTGCAGCTCGCGTGTGAGGATAAATTATCAAAATGGGGCATATGAAGCATAGGGGAGGTCATAGGAGGCTCGCCACAAGGTATATCGACTTGGTCGTCGTTTTGCGATGGCTGCCAGCCGAAAATCATCATGGGGCAGGATATAACGGAGGTGAAGCCCAAAGCAAATAAATCGCGGGGCTTTATGTCTGTTTTTTTACTTCCATTGCGAACTTCTCGTCGACGGTGGATGATAGCGTTGTGCCTATTGTCCAGGTCTGGTCCCTGCCTTGGCAGATCTCAGATATAGTTTTTGAATTTCAGCTCGAGGCTGTCGATCATGATCGGTGGGTAGTATGATGCTTCTGCTAAGCGAACTAGCTCGCGCAGATTTTCAGTTCGTGACGCGAAGAGGACAACATCAGAAATTCACCCAACTTGCTAGACCGCTTCAGTTTGCGGCGGCGAATTTGCAATAATGGATGGTCGCGAATAACCCGAGAGCTAACGAGGGTAGATGTGGGAGATCTACCAGATCTGCCAAAATTGTGACTAAGTACAGCGCGCCCGCATGGATGGCCCCTCTTCCCGCGCACGAGCGACGTGTCTAGGTCAGATAATTAAATCGACGATCCCAGGGGAAAGTCGTTCGACCTGGCATCAGTGGGGGGGAAAGGTCTCACTGGTCCGGCCAAAACACAAGACTGCACCGCTCCCATCCTTCTGATTTTGGGGTAATGATCTTGAAAACCACAATATAAGCAATAAATATCTTGGCGCTAGTGTGAAGCTGAAGCCTGAGCGAGGGTGAGCTTGACTTGAGCTCTCGGCTAATCCTACTCAAGGCCCACCAAAACTCACCCAAGGAGATCTCGAATTGAGTCAAGCATTGCTGGAAATATCACAGAACAGTTAGCTTGGCCCACTGCGAGTGGTCACATAGACGTCCGCCATCCTGGCAGCGACGGAGTCCAAAGCCAAGTAATGCAGCGCCAAGCGTATTCCCGACTCTCACGTGGGTGTGACATCCCTAATCGACAATCTTATCTCCGTTCGCCACACCACTTGTTATGGCGGTTTCATTCCCCCAGATCCCAGATCACCCAGATCAGACTGGACCTTCGGATCACCATCCGAGACCAGTTACCGCCATATTATTCGCGCCCCAGAATTCAATTGTTCCTCCAAAGAGATGCCACCACTGCACTACCAGCCCCGGTTCCCCTGATTCAAGAAAGAATTGAAAGCCCTCCCATCGGTTAGTTAACAGTTTAAAGGGGCGGAAGAGGAGGTTGGCCCCCTGGCCCTTGGTCCACCCCGATCCGCAGCTAAAGGAGACGCTGGACAGCGCGAATCGGTTAGTTGTTTGCCCAGCACGCTTTATAGTTGCTAAATTTGGGATCCACATGCGGGGGGCACTTACTATCCGGTATCATGTAGTTTATATAGCCTCTAAACCCGATGACCCAAGCCGGAGTCATCCATCATCGAAATGCCCCCCCGAACGCGTCGGATAAAGGGGCAACCCATCAAGAATAGATTCTAAAATCACATTAGATTTTGCGTGACTATATCACGGTTGTATTGTTGAGACTTTTCCATCGGAAGAATTGCGTAGGGACTTCCTTGATCATGGAAAGATTGATGCGGGCGATGGCCAAGTACTGCCCAGTGCCATCGCAGATTTTATTTAGTACAGTACGACGAGATATATAGCTCGGCATTCACGGGGAGATAAGAATGAGAGCCGTCGCCCATCGTCCCTTGGGCTCTCACATCCTGGCAATAAGACGAGTACTACGCACTCATAAGCAGTCCCCTGGAGGGAAAAAATCAAGTGTAGTACATTGGTGTGCGGAAATATTGCGTGCGGAGTCCAGAGATAAGGGGCACCGCACCAACACAGCGTTACACAAATCGGGGCGATGCAGGGCCATGATGCGAGAATGTAACTAACTGATGTGCCCGTCAAAAGTAGTAAATGCCAGTATTTTGTGTGCATATTGTTTTATAATAATGAGAATAGTCAGGTAGCATGTCGCACTACGAATTTACAGCGAATAGTTCAATGTCGAAGCAATTGGGTCTGTATTACAATCTACAACCGAGAGAGAGTCAATTATACCCAATTTTATCACCGGAAGAACTCTACACTCAATATTTTCGTGCGCGACTATGAAGAGGCGGTTGGGCCACCACTAACCACCGCATACTTCCCGTAAGCTCTGTTGGTGAATTATGTAAAATAGTCATTTCAAAGATGGAAATGGATCACTGACCGGTCGTTTCGGAGGCTAGCCACAACCTCCGCCGCGATTGAAATAAATAAGATTTATTCAACCTGAGGCGGTAGTAATACTAGGCCAGAATTTGTTGACAACAGCAGATCCAGGCTGGTTGAATGCTGTAGAAAACGATATGGGCGACCTCTGAGGTCCCGTTATGATTTTTCAAACCTGCCGTGATGCGCTGTGGCTTAAAATAGGCAAGATTGATCCCCTTTACCTTCCTAGACTTGGAAAACCCTATATTGCTCCAGCATGTCCTTAGGGCCAAAAATCTGTATTTTATTCCATGCTCCCTTTGATAGCAAGGGCCGGGCATGGTTACGCGTACGTGTTATGTTTCCTGGGTACACTTTTCGGTTGACTGTCTCGTTTTGCGTTATGTTTGTGTTCAGACTCTGTGCAGGTTGTTCCAGCGGTGAAATTTTGGATTTCAAGATTCATCGATCCTCTCTCGCATACTGGTCATAAGTGATGTTGATTTGATAAGATGTCGGTGATGAGGGCACGTTAATCTGCTTTTTTTAAGCCGTGGGAGGGGCCTCCAGAACATTTCTATATTTGGGATCCTCGTGGCCAGTAGCCATCAATACATAACATTAATACGGCTTTTCTCTTTGTGCCAGCAATCCCCCTCTCCGTCTCCGCACTTATACTCACGAGCCCGTATCCAAAGTGTAATCAATATTCTTCACCTCGTTGGCCCCGCCTTAGTCTGCCACTGGTGACTACGTCAAACACCGCAGTTGCCGATGTATACTGGTGGAGCGGCCGAAGGTAGTGTTCTAGAAAAACGTGGGAGCCCAAAAATCAACGGGAGTGTTGGCGGTATGTCGTTCTTGGCACGCCCTGGGCTGTTCGGACGCCCATACTAATTGATTCATAGGGTTCATTGGCCTTGTGGTTGCTTTAGTTGTTGTCATCATCGTGGCCTGCACGGCCGTTTTCTTTCTGCTTCGGGAAGAGGCACCATCCGGCCAACCACGCAGCCGCAATTATGACCAGGATGAAGGTCCGGCTAAACCATCCTATAGTGTGTCCGTGCCTCCTGCACCTTGGTATTCACGTTTGGGTCGCATTTTTGGTCAAAGGGGCGATTTGAACCACGGCACACGAGTCCATCCGCGCAGCCGCAATTATGAACAAGATGCGGATTTGGCTAAACCATCCTATGGAGCCACTGCGTCCGTGCTCCCTGCACCTTGGTACTCACGTTTGAGTCGCATTCTCGGCCGAAGGGGTGATCTAAACCACAGCACACGAACCCAGACCAATCGAATGAAGATGGGGAGACCTACCCCCGAGGCAGGCGGTTGGGTGCAGACGGGCTCCCGAGACGATTGGGATCCAGAAGTTAGCGGCTCTGGAAGTCGGTACACATGCCCTGGCGGCTTAATGCCTGTCCCCGAAATTTCGGAACAGGGACCGCCTTTGACATATCCCACACCACTCGAAACCTCATTCCGCACTCCCCCCATCTCATACGCCACATCTGAGTCAGGATCCAGTGTCCGTTTCGACCTGCATGGCATCAAAGGCATGGCGTACCGCGACAGACAATCACCCTCTCCTCAATCGAGTCTCCCCACTGTGCACTCGTGGCTGAATTCGCCAGCCTCATCGAGCGCTCCATCACCACTACCTGCCCGCACAACATCCCCCGAGCCAATGCAAAGCCTTTGTTCGGATATTTCGGCTGATAGAGAGCCGGAGCGGCCAGCACACTCCGGAAGCTCTATGCGAACGTTCGAAGGCGGAACCAAATTCATCGAGGGTTTTTGATATTTAAATTTAACAGATTTCCATTTCCTTATATCTCTCCATCGCATCCACTGTAATCTACGCATCGAGTTGTTTCGTTTCCCCTGCGATCCCTTTGAACCCTTTTGTTGCTATCGCTGTAGAGATATTGCACGCTTACCAGTATTAGGTTGTCTGTTGTACTACGCGTCGAATTGTTTTTGCTCATTGGGGCAAGATTGAATGGATGCGCATGAGAACTCTGCAATAAATTTTATCATGGACATCGATTGACAACTGACGTCACGCTCAACTATACCTGAAGCTTAAGGCCCCGAAGGCTGACCCTATTCCGTCGCCACATACGGGGAGGTACATAATCTAAATAACACCAAAACCCAAGCGCTTGTTAAAATTTGAAGCCAAATGGCGTGAATCTTCGCGGGCGGGGCAGGGGGAATCCTTGTGCACGTACAGGATAAATATGGGTGGATAGCCAGGTCCGAATCCCCAGGGAAATTCGATCAAGGAACGTCAGGAAAATTATATGGCAGCACCGCAACCTAAGACTACCATTCCCTGGTGCGAACCCTTCTATGCTGGAGACCGGAATCCGCGAGAGAATTCTGACGCGATAAGAAAGCTGAGGTACATGAGGCGGCTATATCTGGGCCCAGACCAGCGTGGGGATTGTAAAATGGGTATCCTAGGATGAAGGGTCGAATAAACCACCCAGTCTGAATCGGGTCAGATATACATAGGTAGGAGTACTACCCATGGCGGCCCCGCTAAAATTATGTCAGCTATATCGAGGCGCAAAATTGTTTAGTACCACCGCCTAAACATGGGCCCAGGTTATGGGAGGGGAGCTGTTTCAAAGGTTTGTGTTACTTGTACCGTGATACAGTTTGTGGGCTTCCTACTTCTTAGCCTTGGCCTCCAACAGGAGACGTGTGATCCTCACATCATGTCCGATATCCACTGCGGCGCAGATTGAATTGGTGGAGCGGTCATGTCTTGTGTGTGCATCCACGTTAGCTATATAACAAAAAATCTACCTCTTTCGTGTTAGTTCAGGCGGACGATGCGTAACCAAAAATTTCAGCTACGTAACCTTGTATTCGAGCATACTATCCGCGGTCCGAGACGGCCTCAGGCTGCGCCCTCGCCTATTGCTGTACTGGGAGCGGTCTGCAGTGGAGACCTGCAGCTCGGACTCCAGCGCACAGTTGATCAGAGCAACCGGGCAGGTTCAAATAATTCAACAGACTATTTGCTTGTAATCCATATTGATATGGATATTCAAAGAAAGTCAGGTCATTTACATAAATGCCCGTACTTGGGGGAACCAGGAGGATATTTGTGGATGCGCGAATGAGCGCTAGTGTTTGGTGGAAACTTTGAGGTCAAACATTTGATACACCCGGAACGCGCTCTTATCGACCCACGTTATACTACTAACAGCTCTAATATTTACCCTCTCGGGCAATTTGACAGGCAGATACAAAATGTATGCGGATTGTCATATGGACAATACAAATTAGGTGCGCTATAAACTAAGTATTGGTGTTGGTACATTTGGCCCAAATGCGATAGAACCCTTGACACGAGAGAGAATGGCACATGTGGAAAGCGAGAGTATCAAATCACAGAGTCTGCACAACGATCGAGGTATCATCAATCCAAGCAACATCCATATCAAGTGTCAAAACCCTTGATACACTATACCTATCTTCTCCGCCAACAGCTCTCCGTAGTAGCCGTAGCGCCATGTTTCGTTCTGATTTCGATGTCGACGGGACAACATCTTGAGCACTTGCAGCCATTGCGCGTGCCCAGCTTGCAATGATGCGTTTCTGCCCCTCGCCACTACACAAGTCTGCAAATCCATCCGAGAAAAGGAGCAAAAACCGTGGACTTGATGGGTATTCCCCCAGCCGGCGGTGGGTTATTTCGGGCTCGGCGGTAATATATGGGGGCGTCCGGTTTCGTACTAAAAATTCTTCCCATGGTGATGTATTATGAAAGCCTGGGAAAAGATTGTAGAGTATTCGTCGCGTGAACTCTGGTGGTTGTTTGAATGGGACATCACCCAAGCCTTTGGGATGAGCGTCAGTCATTGAATCAAATGAGGTATAACAACCATACATCTGAATGGGGCAAGCGCGCCGAGTACCCGCCTGTCAACTACACACTCGGGTTCTCCTGGGTGTGCAGACCGAACGCGTTCGACCTCCGCGTCATTATCCCCGTTATGATCGGTTGTCAACACTTCAACATTCCAGTCCTCGATATCCTCGTCCGGCGTCACCATGACTAAGATAGCGGGTTTAGTAAGTAATTGAATTGAATTGGTTGACTAAGTAATACGAACCTGCTTGGCAATCACCGAGGTTCGCCACCCAAAGGTTCTGGTGATCAGGATCAACGAGGGCGACGAGAGCCGTGGTACCATACATGCAAAGTCTGGCCTTCTTCCAATTAGCTCCACCAGTATGCTGGTCATTGATGATTCTCCGAATTGTGGCGTCAGAGAGTTTATCTAGTCCTTCGAAACCCCCAAAGAGATCTAGCACGTCATTGGCTATCGCGTTATCAAAGGCGACTATGGAACGGGAAAACAGGTCGGAAACGAATGCAGGGGTGAGGACCCGAGACGTGTCATCCTGCAGGGCATGTCGTAGAAAGTCGCGAATGATGATAGGCAGATGATGTGCAACGTGTTCAACTGTAACATCACCCAGATGACCTATGAGTAGCGAGATAAGCCGTTGACCACGTAGAATAAGTGTCAAACCCTACCATCAAAGACACCGGTCAGTGTCCACATGTGACCATGAATGTCGAGCTGGGTTACGACGTATCGGTCCTGAGTCTTCGTCGTTGGGGAAGGTTGGAAGTTGATGCTATCTGCTCGCCAACCGCGAGCAGCGTCGAACTGGCAAGTCTGTGGCTTGGCGAGTATCCCCAGCTCCCGCCAAATTTCTTGTTCATCGAGGACTTGATACGACCTCGGCCACGGTCCGTCGTCAGGCCCGCATCGTGAACCAGGTATATCCTCCGAGTACGCCCAGTTGTACGATGCACGCTCAACAATCATGGCCCAAAAGCACCAGGTCCAATGGCAGACGTATGCCGCTGTACTGCGGCAAGAAGCAAGCAGGTGTTGATTGATCAGGGTGCTAAAATATCTGGGGAGAGAAGTAAAATATAATCCGACTTCTGACTTTATAAAAGCGGATACATGGACACGCGTTCGGACCTTCCGATAAGTCAGACGGCAACAGAATGGCCCTGGCGATGTTCAGCCTGTTGCACAGCAGATGTGAAAATATGGAGGAAATGAGATTCATCAACACACGTGATGTCATGCCTGCAGCCTAGGACGGATCGGATCTGCCATTTACCAGCACTTTGGAACCTGGTGCTGCCTGGCGCTAGTGCGTAAATTGCGGGGTAACAGACTACCAGGATGACTAGGGCTGCCAACTGTGTTTAAATCTTGCATTGTTCAGGCCTCAGAATTCCCACATACTCCATACTCCATAGATTATAGTCAAAATGCTACGGTTACGGAGACTGGGTGGCATCGAAATCGATTTGTCTATATTAACTTGACTCCGGGTGGGTCATACGGACGCTGACCACATCATCAAGTGGAGGGGGGTAGTCACCAGACACCCATGGAACCGGAGAACACCGGAAGGGAAGGTGATGGCAAATGTGGGGTAGGTTCCATGTTTATTTAGGGCGTACCCGTGATAGGAAATGTGTGATCGAAATACAAGAGAAGGGATTATCCAGAGGGTGTCTATGGTAAGTTCTGTGACGTGGAATGAGAGTAGTAATGTCCATCCGTTCGTGTCGTATACATATATCATCAAACTCGGAAAGGGTTGCGGGAGGAAGTGCCGGTGTGATTTGGTTCCAACCGCGGTGATGTTGCCAGGCGAGGTCGCACACTCATAACGTACGCCTCGGCCTCAGTACGCGCGGGGGATATATCAATAAGCTCGCCCTCCTGGGCCCGGGTTCTGTTCGAGAACGCGGACGAGCTTAGGCTGCTTGAGGAATACCGTTCTGTATCCTTCACCGGCTGCCGGGGTTCCGGCGTGTGGCGCGGCATCCCTGTGACTTCAGAAAACATCGAGTGTCCGGAGAGGCGGTTAGAGTGGCTAGGGAGGTGGCGCATATCCCGGGCTCGATGGTCGTTCAGTGACGGCAGGGATGAAGGAGCCCTACTTGATCTGGAATAATCGTATGCGTCGATAAATTTCTCCATCTCGATTGTATGCCGCGCGCTCGCAGAGTCAAAATGCATAGCCCTCATCTTGATATCGCCACCCCGCTCAAGATCGGGTACAGATGCTGGATGGACCTGTTTACTTGCGCTATGACCAAACAGCTTCTCCCCGAATCTGACTAGCCTCCAACGCCAACCCTTCTGGTCCAATTGTTTCGCAGATGCAAACATGGCCGTGCGTTTAGCACGCTGCTTCCGGGCATGGCGACGCCAGAGTATCACAATCACTAGGAATATAAACGCACAACCGAGGGCCATGAGTAGAATTTGCCACCATTCAAGTGGCTTGCGAGAGCTGATGATGATCGGATCTCCGAGGCCGGTAATGGAAGGAAGGGGAGGAGCTGGGTTGGTGCCCGAGGCTTTAGGCACAATAACGAGCTCAGACAAACAAACACCCAGACCAGGAATTACGGCCGAGGAGCCTTGACAATTCGCGGGTGCACAGGAGCCTGCTCGAAGAACCTGATTTGAGCTAGAACATGCTAGGCAGTTGCTCGGACCAGGCCCAGAACAGCTAGAGCAGCTGGAGTCGCACGTTTGGCAGGTCGTTGAGGTCTTGTCGAAGAATTGTGACTTGCTGCATGTCGGGAGACAACGACCATTCGTCAGTACTGGGCGATCCGGGGGGCAGCTGGAACATTGGTTAAATGAAGGTCCGGAGCAGCTCGCACAGTCCGGGTGACAGGTGATGCAACTACCCGAAGAGGAGAAGGAATTCGAGGGACATGTGCTGACACATTTCCCACTCGAAGCGAGTTGGTTACCGGCACACGTTAAGCAAAACGTAGAAGCACCTGCGCATGTCCCACAGGTGCTGTCACACGCTGACAGAAGAATCAATTTAGATCATCACACAGATCAATCGTCCCAGCTCACCTGTACAAGTGAGATTGTCCTGCGGGGAAATAAAGGTGCCGCTGGGACAACGATCAACGCATTTCCCCTGCGAAAGGACGAACCCGGGAAGGCAACCAGTGCACTGGAGTTGATTGACAGTGGATGCAACGCTGAAATTCGGAATTTTACAGGTAGTACATTTAGCACCACACGCTGTTGATGGTTTGTCAGGCGATGCATATTGAGGCGGGGGCTTTGACTTACTATCACACTCGTTTTTGTTGTTATCTCCAATTAGGGTGGTCCCGTCACAAACGCCATCGCTATTGGCACTAACACAATTACCATTGAGGAGATATTGACCAGCAGCGCAGATGATACAATCGTTGGATGTAGCACCGGTGCATGTTTTGCAGGATGGCGAACATAGTGAACATTTTGTGCCATCACTAAAGCTCCCATTGGGGCAGACGGTACCAGTGCTGGTAACGCTCTGAGGTGGTGTACATTTGGTCTTGTCATTGGCATCCTGAGAAAACCCGGATTTGCAGGCGATGCAAGTTCCGGTGCCATCAGCACATTGAGTGCAACCAAGTTGACATACTAAGACTCCCAGTTAGTATGACAGCAAAACTTGCTAAACAAACGGACCTTGACAGTCCCCAGTGGAGGTGAGGAAGAAACCGGGGGAACATTTTGAACACGCTGTGCCATTAGTGCCAGTTGTCCAACCAGCGTTGCATGAACACTGCCCGTCGGAGCCGCACTGCCCATTCAAGCAATTACATGTCGAAGGCGCGCCGGTGACGGTAGTAGTCAGGCATCTTCCACTCCCAGAAATTCCTTCATCACACGACCCACAGCCACTGGGACATGCCTGGCATGTTGGGCCGAAGAATCCTTTTGCGCAAGCCTCGCAAGATGAACCAGTAAACCCAGGAGGACATGAACAGACCCCTGCCGCGGAGCATACCCCAGATCCGGCACAAGGGGGCGAACACGCTGATGACTGGAGGTCAAGGAGGGAAAGCGATTTCGAAGCCCCAGTTGGGAGCTGAGACACGTCGGGAACAGCGTCCCAAAATACAATGCGATCGTTCGAGTCTGTTCGTATGGCGGCCCATATATTCGTGGACAGTGCGATCGAATTCGCGGCAAGGGGAGTTGACGAATTCCCGGTTGGGGATGAAGGGAGAGAGGAAAATCCTGCCTGTCCAGAATAGAGCGACTGCGAATATATAGCAAGTCCTGGCGATAGGGCCAAATTTAGTGGGAGGTCGCTTGAAAAGTTTTCGAATCCGGGGGATGGTGCCAGAGCAGCGGACGAGGAGGTAAGGATGTTGTGAAGGAGTTGAGGATTTGTGGTGGATGTATATTGACCCGGTAATAGGTGGATACTGGTGGGGGCACCTGAAGCCGATAATTTTGCACCGACTTGAAACAGATTTAGCAAACTCGACAGTGTTAGCATTGAGAACTCACTGGTTGTGTTAGAAAAGCCTTGTAGGCATTGTCCCGCAACGCAAACTACAGAGGGTGATGATGTCTGGGCGACTGTAGAAATGTGGTTATTGGTTGGCGATATATGAGCACGATCAAGACTCACCAACAGAAACTCCTAGAGCTATCACGATAGCGAGGAGGCTCGAAAACATTTCGAGCTCGATCAACGAATGAAAGGGTGAAGATAGTGGGTGCAAAAACGGTGAGGGCTAGCGACCAAAATGGCAGCCCAAATAGGATTTGGTTGGCGAATCCTTTGTTTTCTCGCCATTGTTCTTCGGTGAAGGGATCTGATCAGGGTTACCCACATGGCGAGAACAATAACATTTGTCAGTGCGTACTTTGGCCTTGTTGATCAACGCGACGCTTACATACATGAGTAAACAATGCTTATCTGGAAATGGAGACGCCCTTCGGGTAGACTCGCTTGCCGTCGTTACTGTAGCTTTGTCCCTGTGTATTGTTTGTTGTGTAGCGGACTATGAAATCTGTGAAGCTACAGTAACGACTGGTACACACGGGGATGATTTTGGCGGGACCCCCCAATGTGACAAAGACTTAGAAAATTTTTCGTCTACAACTCCCCGAAAAAAGGTGTTTTGGTACTATGTGCAATATCGTTTTTAGGGGATTCTACATCGAAAGAGAGTGCCTTGAAAAACGCGAAAACAATGAAAAAAAAAATGATGTTGAACTTGCATTCAGTGATTGAGGCATTTGTGTCAGGAGGAGGCCCGGGCGTGTGCTCGCATGTTTTGGCGTGCGATTCACCGAAATTTCACTAAGTCTTTCGTCACAACCGTGACCTGCCAAAATGGCGACAGTGTGGACCAGCCGTTAGTTCAACAGCGTGTCGGTGTTTGAACTAACGGCTGGTCACGAGCCTACCCTTCGGGCTCGGTAAGGCTTATGGGGCTACACAGTATGCTGTACGCACTGAATGGAATGGATGAATAACCATGACGGAAGTAACTCAGACGGCCTGAATGTTGATACAACAGCAATTAGAGTAGAACTGGGCCAATGATTGGGTTGCTCGAGACTGACCGCCCCAAGCTGCCGCCTGTGCTATGTTCGTACGCCCGCGAGACTTCAACTTGAGATGCGGGCGCGACTAGGCGCGACTGGGATTCCGCCGATTCGCCTTGGTAGTGATTCAGCTTAGAATTATCCTTATTGGGATCCCTTGAACGATAGCCCCATATAGCACATGCGCCGACGGCTTGGCCGTCAGGTTATCGGTTCCGTCTGAATGCAAGAGCCATCATAGTCTGGTGGCGTAAAGTGATGCTAAGCTGACGCAGATACACCATACAAACGTTGTGCGGGGCTGGCAGATATCGATCAGTTGCATCATTCAGTCACGTCCGGTGGTTTCCGAGACTTGGAATTACCCGGCCGGCGCTTATTAGAATTCCGTTTCGACCTTCCTTCACAGCCGCCAGTGTCGCTCATGTCGGGACCACAGCCGTCCGGTGGTATACTAACCAGTACAAAACGTCTTGAAGGAGTCATACTTGTTTTCTTGCTTGCCTCCGTCCCCGCCTCTCAGTCCGACAGTATTGGACTTACACTGGACCTGGGCTGGCCAGGTCATTTTTGGGAATTCACCTGACAGTTACTATTCTTAGGTCCGTCACAGCCGCTGCTACTACAAGGGTTTTAACGCCATCTTCCCTCCCACGAGGCCATCTACTCAACCGCCCACCCACACACCTACCTGCCATCATGAGCGACGAACCTCCTGCCACTAGCGATAGCAATACTCGCACTCGAGTTCCCGTCAAATGTCCGCGACATCGTGATCCATCCATGAACCCAACTCGCTCCATTCTCCGTCCCTCCCCGCCGAAAATTGGGATCATACTCAATCAGGATCGACCAAATTTTTTGAGGCATGGCATTCAACTACGGTCGACAAGCGAAACACAGGCCATCGGGCTGGGAGGAGCCTGGAATCCAAGCATGTGGCCTATGTCTCGTATCCATGGTTGTCAGCCAGCGAATCCTGTCCCAGACTCTCGTCGGGTCAAATTTGGGTCTGTTCAAGTCGTGCGGTTTCGATATCGTCTAGCCGTGGATGGACAGGGTCTTGACGGTAGCGTTGCCTTTCCTTCATTTATTATTTGTGATGCTCATCCAATCAAGGCCCCTCCCTTAGCGTCCCGGACAGTTCTTCAGCATCGATGTAACAACTCGGACGCTGGTTGTATATTATTTATGCCATGCCTACGACGTCTAGATAACTTCCCCCATTATTCACCACCATTGTACAACTTTGATCATTTAATTGTATGGTACCATTTGTCTGCTTTCATTTGTATGGGCTTATGTCAGGTTCTTTTTCCACTCCACTTGCCGATCCGCGGAATTCCATGTGTTTCGATGGCTTGTTCATCATTACTTTGTTCATCATTCTTCCGGTGGTTTGTGGTTCTAGTGGCTCCTTCCCGATGGTGCGGTTGCCTTTCTCCCACCTGCTCCGTACTGCTAAACGACCATGTCCTCCCCAAATCTCGCACCGAGCGTTAACGCGCAACTCAGCCCAATAGCTTCCAGAACCCCTAGCGTTGAAGTCGAGGTCGAAGAATACGAGCTCGGGTCTAGCGATGGCGAAATAGATTCGCCCCGCGAAAAGTCTGATTTTCTGCGGTGTGTTCCGGCGGTTTTTCCATTTTCATTCCCTCATCCAAGCGATTACACCCAGCCACCAGGATGATGCAGACAGTGTGAAGAGTGTTGCAGGCAGCCACACGCCTTCGATCCAGTAGGTTATTTACTCAGCTTGGAAAATTAGCTGATGGGCCTGCAGCTCGGAGTCAAGCACCTGGGGTAGTACAATTCCTATCCCTGTGTTCCGTTCAAGTACGTTTTCCCTTGGGGATGGTTTGAGGTTGCAATTGATTGTTTCTTGACCCTAGTCCTTGATTCGCTTGGTGACTCCGAAAACCGCTCTCAGGGTAACCTGATTGGTGGTGACATTTGGTCCATCTACATGGATGAAGCTCGGGAGTGGGACAAACATGTCATTGGTAATTGGAATGACAATATGGATGTTATGCTTATCTTTGTAAGTATGAATTAAATTCTAACCATATTTTAACTTATTTATTGGTAGGCTGGCCTATTCTCTGCCATCTTGACTGCCTTTATCATTGAGTTTTATAAACTTCTCCAACCTGATCCTGAAGATGGTATCCAAAATCTTCTAGGTCACATCAACCAAACACTCCTGGCTCTTGCCTCTGGGCAGGTTGTTACTGCTTCTAATTTCTCTGCACCTATGGTGGGATTTCAGCCCCCAGCCTTGGTTTTATGGACCAATGGTTTATGGTTTATCAGTTTATCTTGTAGCCTTGGAGCTGCAATGACTGCCATGCTTGTGAAACAGTGGTTCCAGACTTATTCCAGTGATCTGAATACTGGGGATCCACATGTTTTTGCCTGTCAAAGGCAGATGAGGTTTAATTCTATAACCTCATGGTATATTGCTGGCATTGTTTCTGCCTTGCCCTTGTTTATGCATATGTCTGTGGTGCTTTTCTTGGCTGGTTTATTGATCCAGCTCTGGCAGATCAATCATACTATTGCCATTGCTGTAACCACTGTTATTGGCATATTCCTGACCTTTTATATGGTGACTTTGGTCATTCCTATGATTTTTAAATCATGCCCATATAAAAGCTCAGTGTCAGCATTTTTGTATTATTTGATACATGGGGCCCATTTGTTGTGTTTGCTTCTACTTTACAGGCTATGCTTGTTAGTGGAGGCTCCAGCATATGAGATCAACCAGGCTTGGGGCTATTTACTGCCAAAAATGAAGGGCTTTTTGGCATTCTTGTTCAGAGCAATCCATGCTTGGATTGGGGCTCAGAGATCTAGTATGGTGAATTTCTTGCAATCTCCAACCAAGAGTATTCAGTTGCAAATTACTGCTGTTCAGGCAAGCAGCCCAAGAAGCTTGGAGCAGATTGAAATGGAAAAGCAGAAACTTGACCTTGATGTTGATGCAGTCATTTGGTTGATCAGGTTCTCTGGCAAGCAAAACACAGTGGATCATGCATTAAAATACATTTCCCAGTTGCAATTTTCTGATAGCATGATTCATCAGATGATGAAATATGATATTCTTGCTATACTTGTTCAGAAATCTCAGTTGGCACTTCCCAGTCCAGATCATGATACATGGCAGAAGCTAAATTACATTGAACCAAGACATTGCCTAAAAGATCCTGGAAGGTTGAACCATGTGAAATGGTTTCTTCAATCATTGATAATGCTTTGGCATCATCACACTTATTTTTTGATCCAACATCCACCAATTATCTCTTATGCCTCAGCTTGGGTAGAATCAATCCAAGCAGTTACTCTAGATACTGAGGTAACAGAACCACCTATTTATGTGCTTGGCAATTGGCTTAAGTTTTGGAGGACAATGAAAGAAGCCAATTATGACAACTTCCAAATCATCACAGATCATAGATGGGATTTGAATTATTTTGCATTAGTTGTGTGCACTGAGGCTCATTACTTCCATCTTATGTTTGGAAGTGAAAGAATTAGTAATGATAATCCACCTTGGATAGATGTTCATTCTCTGTTAATGGCTCAGGCAGACCATACATTGGTGTTACATAACACCACTGTTTTGTGTATTTTGGATACATTTTTATATCTGGCTACTAATACTAGCCAAAGTCAGTCAAGACATCCACTGATTCAAACAGATTTGATGCTTTGTTTTTTGCAAATGTTTGAATCACATGATATGATGTATGATGACTTATTCCAAAAACTCTCTATGTGCTTGGAAATATGTATACCTACAAATGATCCAAGTGATAGCCTGAGACAAACAGCCAAGATAATTGCATATTGGCAACTAGGTGGTATAAAGTCATTTCAAAAGAAAGAAGCCTATAGAGATATAAGCCAAATTTTGGTTACAATTATATCTCAGCATGTGGATGTGGAAAATGCTATCTTCTATGATATAACCAACTTGGCTGTGAAATTGTTATTAAACATTCTGTTAATTTGGAATGATTTATTAAAAGCACTAACACCATTTGATAAAACATTCCTTACTTTACCAGATGCCTATGCTGCACAAATTCTCAGTGAAACCTTGGCTAGTATGCCATTGAATGAATGGAATTCTGAGGATTCCCTCATTTGGTTTATACAATTACTTTGCAAATGGCACTCTCATAGCAATTCAGAAGTTGTTCAGGAAAAAATACTTGAATTATTGGGAAGGCTATTATCTGTATATTGGACTGGTGCTAGACTTGAGATAATTTGTGCTCATATTCTCCCATTCATGGGTCAATTATTGGAACAATCCACTTTCCAAGTAGACCATAGAGTATGCAAATTTCTGCGCCAAAAGATTGAGTTGATCTTTATTGATCAGAGTCATCAGACTCCCAAAGATATTCTCACATATTTTATCAGATATCAAATATTTGAGAAAATCTCAAAGACAATTCAATCAGATCTGTGCACCAGTCATTGCCAAAAACAATGGCTAAAATTAAAATATAAATGGGAAAGGGCCAAAGGATATACTCAATATCATTCAGATGAGGATAATGCTTATACAATATTTGAGAATGGATTTTCAGCAATGGGACCAAGGGATTTAGATGGTATATCATCTCCCCAACAAAGCTATGCTAGTCATATTACCCAACAGCCAAGAGCTAGCCCTAGTGCATTCCAAAGAACTTTATCATCTCCCCAACAAAGCCATGCCAATATTGCCCAGCAGCCAAGGGTCAGCCCTATGACCAGGCCTGCATTCCGGAGAAGAACCCTATCACCTACATTTTCTACAAGAATTTAACCCAGTCCAAACTTGAAATTTGATAAGAATAAACAGTCTATTTGTTGATAGTCTAAATAAACATGTTTTATCTACTAAAATCTGCTACCTGGGACTTGGAGTCCCCCTGATACCCACATGATTTGTGAGCCAGACTGAACTTTGTAATTGCTAGGTAAGTGGATAAGCTTGTCTGCTTGTAAGTTGTACATCTCATACATTAGTCTATCATCCAACCTCACAAGCAGCTTGGTATACCATGTGGTCCAACTGGAAGTCATGCTTCTACTTGAAATTACTCATCCTAGATATGTTAGCCCAGCTCCACTCAAACAAAGTCCTAGAAAGCAAGTCCTTAGTCAATACACCAGACCCACAGGGGTTGATACAAATAATATTATAATATCCTATCCAAAAAATACATATCTCCAGAATTAGAAGAATCAAGTTACAAGTACAATAGCTAATGATGTGTCCATATCCCATTGCAAAATCAGACTCCTAAATGGTTATGAATTAGTATGGATGCTCCAAGTTAGAATGAGAATGACATGTCAAAAGGTCAGCAATAAGGCAATATTCAGTTGTCTCCAAAAAAGTCAGCACAGGTCTGAATTGTGTTCATCCTCGAATGACAGAGCAATGTTCTGGGGCAAAAAAAATACTCACAATTTGTGCACTATAGGGGAGCAAATGATAAAACTATAATGAGGAAGTTAGCTCAATGTTAATTAAATGAGGGCAACAAGGGATGGTTCAGAAATTTTAGGCAATATCGGTGGTCCTCAGAGTCGGTAAGACTCGGAACAGGTCTGATAGTTTATCGTCCGGAGAGCGGTAGCATTGTAGAATAGAACTAATACTCACTATTCGATAAAGAAATGTCGCCCTATACCACAACAGCGCGCATAGGCGGAAGGGCGGTCGCCACAGGCTTCCATTTGGTTCGTGCGGGGGCCGTTTCACCATATACCCATTCATCGTCCATGGGTTCGAGTGTAATACCACAGTCTTCGACATACACTCCAACACCGGAACCTTCGTGAGGTTCAAGCAGCGTCTCGACGCCCGGGTTATGCTCCTGAGTCTTGAGTCGACGCAGGGCCTCCATGAGATCATCGGCGAGCGGGCTGGAGTTGGGGGGGTCCTCCTTTATCGGTTCCCATCCAACTGGAGGAGATCCAGGCGGCGAAATTAAAAAGTTCTTCTCGAGTGCCGGAGGGCGAAGATAATTATTTTCCGGTACTGATGCGACCTCGCCGCGAGGAACAAGCGGATTGGGATCAGCACGAAAGACGCGCAAAGTTATCTGACTCCTACGTGGATACTGATTAGCCTGCGTGTCGGCAAAATAATCCAAGATCGACTCACCTTGTCTCCGATCCATCTAAGACGATAGGATCACAATATCGTTTCGCCAATTCCGCCTGATCGTCTTCCTCGTATACAACCAAAATACGGCCAAAACCGGGGAGTGGCACCCATTGATTGATTTCGCCGTAGGATGCGAGATGGCTCCTCAGCGTATCCAAAACGAGAGGCTGAAAAAATGTTTTTGGAACTGACGTTACCGCAACGGTATTTGTTTTCGGTGGTAGCGATGGCGAAGATAGGCTAGAGAGAGAAGACGTAGATGAAGCTGAAGATGACGGTCGAGAAATGGAGTGAGGCATGTTGTGGGAAGGAGGGCGAATCTTAGGGAGCAGTGGTGGATACGAATTTGTGGCTTTTTTATCTAATACGTTACATAAGCATTGAGCGGCTAGCCGAGGCAGGCGATGGCACTGCAGTCTGCAGTGGACCGCCCCTAACTTGGCGCTTAGCTCCCGGAGCGCCATCCAGGCCGAGCTTGGACCTGTGCAGACTTGACATGTACTGCGCTTTCACAGCACGCAATCAATTCCTAGGACCGAAAACCACTCGAACTGCGTATAATACACAAGGGTCAAGACCTAGTACCGTAACAAAAGCGATTCTTATTAGCCAGATAATTGTTCCCTCCAGTAGCACAAATTGATAATTCCCAGGTGCCTACCTAGCCAATCACGACTCCCGTAATCGACTCTCCACCTCTGCTTTCCTGGTCTTGAGCGCTTCAACTTTGTCTTCTTTGGAAGCGTCGTATGCCACAGTGGTCTGGTTAAATCTAGTGCACATCAAATCGCCTGAATAAGTTGAAAACGACATATTTCATAACATACGGATTGTCAGGAGATTTCTGGAATTGTTTATACAGGAGCTCCTGTAGGGGATGGCGATTCGTCAACCTGTGCATGCCAAGGAACCACCCGCGGACCAACCTTGTATTGCTGTAGGCGCAGCCCCGGATGCTGGATAACCCAGGTTTCAGAATGCAGATGAAATAAAATGACGGTCCACACCTCTTGCTTGAGATTCGGCAATTCGCGTTCTTGGTATGCTTCAAATGCAGCCTGGTAGAAATTCCCGATCGTCAACGAGTGTATTTCTAGGTTTTGAGTTGAATACCTTGTAGCGTCGCTAGAAGTAGGTAGCGTATCCGCGTGAGCTCGCGGGGTCATTTGTATTAGGGATTACTAGTATCCATACCTCTGGATGCCGCTCGATTCCTGCAGCTTGCTGGCCAACACTTGCCTTGTCAAGCTTGGCGGTTACCACGTCTAATAGATCAAGGGCATTATCGATGCCTGTCGCTGCATAGCTTTCTGTTTCAGCCTGAGGATCGCTCCTTGCTGATTCCCCATCTACAGCGCTAGTCCCATCACCAGCCGCGATCGCGCCGGGTCCGGCGGGTTTGGGATCCTTTCCTTTCTTCGCTTTTGGCGCTGCTTTGGCTTTCGCTGTTGCGCTAGCTTCTTCTTCTGCCAATAATCGCGCGTTCTCAGCTTTACGAGCAAGATCAGCCTTTCGCTTCTCCTCCTTCTCCTCACGACTGGCTTTGCCGCCTTTCACATCTGTATCTTTCCATGCATCCGCTTCCTTCTTCTCCTACATTATTGCTCAGATTTCCTGACAATCCACAAGCTGAGGTCGCAAGCGTCATACCTTTTCCGCAGCGGCTTGCTCTTTCTTCTTTGCTTCGTTTTCTGCTTTTTTAGCACGTCCGCTTTCTTTCTTCGCGTTTCCGGCTTTAGGTGCCATAGATATATTATCGAGGTGGCTCTGATACTGGGATGGTTGTCCGATCAAAGTATGGTGCACTGCCTGGCGTGCTGTATCTTATCTTATCTGATGATCCGGTGAACGCACGTGAGTGCTTTGATGATTGAGCACAGAAAAACATGAGGCAATCATTGGGCTATGTCTCTCCGTGCCCCAAACCCAACAATCAACCTCTTGCGTTGACTCTTGTATCACCTCCTGGATATACCTGCACTTTTGGAGGACCAGGACCAAACCAAGACTCGGATTAATACTAACCAAACTACTACCAATTGCAATGGCAGACTCCGTCGGAAAATGGGCAGCTGGCGCGTCTTGTGAGACCAGACGACACCTTTCTAAGCCTCCTCTGAACCATTCCCCTAGATGGGCCAGTCCTCTCACAAACAGACCTTTATTTGCTCAAGACGGATCTGGAACTCAATCCTATCATCGCTGGACAACATGACTCATTCCACCTTGTATTCAACCTTAGCACAGGTGCACACTATTCCTTACATTACGGGGTTCGTAACTAATCGCTATTTTTAGGCCAAACTGGCGGTTTCAACCATGAAGCGCGAGATCGCGACCTACAATTCACAGCTAGAGACGAGCCAGCGACGCTTCCACGCGTCTCCCAGCTTATTATCATCACTCAGCAAAGCCCCTGGTGTACAATTGTAAAGAATGAACGAGGTGTGACACTCTCCGATGTGTGTACTACCGTGTGGAAAGAGTGGGTTGGTCCGGATCCATCCTATAATGGGTCGCTAATACCTCTGGCAGCTATACGGAATACTACGTTGCCGATCCAGAATTTGCGACTCTGCCGCCTCGATACCAGGAAGCAGTTAAAAGAGCCGCTATGCACAATACACAGCCAACTGGACAGTACTATTATCAGCCACCCCCACCTCCTAATCGGTACAAGCGCATTGGTAAGTGCTCGCCTCAACTGTTACTTCAATACCTAAGGTTTTTAGATTGGTTGCGTGACCGGATTTTCTTTGAGGGCCTTAAGAAAATGGACCACTATTGTGTCTCTCGACTGGGCTTCAAGGCTCCCAATATTTTTGTGATGGAGCTTGCGGCCTAATTTATGTAATCCTTATCTGCTTCCCTTGATTGTATACTGCTATATCTAGGGTCCACCTCTTGTTGTGTCATCCATGCTATATCTACATCGACCTAGAGAATGTGCGGAACAAGTTTTCTAAGTGTATATATAGGTATTACTGTACTTACAATTGTCTGGGATCTATGTCTACATCACTATTTGGTTTTGCTACGTATCACGTCCAACAATTGCGGCTGTGGCGATTTTTCACTTTTTTGGGAAGGTATTCGCCTCGTGGCAGCCATGTGGGTCGGATCCAGTACTCGCCGCTTCTTATGATGGTCCAATCTCACAGCCGCAACATGCGTCTGAACCTCGGTTTTCGTGTATAGTTATTTCGCTGGGATATTTCTGATTTATTCTCTTGCCCTGGACCTATCTAACTCGCCCACAAACCCACGAGCACAATAGAGCTATCCGATTACTTTCCATCCGGCTACAACAATTCAAGCCTACATAGCAGGGCAAAACCAGATAGAACATAATTGTAAGTTGATATGATGTTGGTTTAATTGACGTTGATTGCTGATGTGCTTTCGAAGAAGGCTCGCGTGTTGTTATTCAATAGCTATACGCCCTGATCCATCGGTGAAATCTGGGCTAACAGGTATTGAAGTCGAGTCTAGCGGGTTTTGGTGTTTTGAGCCGGTGGCCTTCCCCGCGGTTCAAGTAATTGTACCTTGCAATCCTAATTGTCCAATATAATCCCAACTCTCGCACTATTTTGTGAGTCTAAATCATATTTTGGTCATTTGATTTTGCCTTCGTCCCGGAAGGGAACTCATTTGATTGTGTTTAGGATTCATCCTGAGTCAGATATCGTAGTGACATAGCATTCACTCCCTATTACCCAGATTTGACAACACAGTTATATCACGCATCGAATCCAGATGTCGCGCCGTTCCACCCCAAATGTCACGCCATTCATTCCTCCACTCGCTAGCCCAGAAGCATCTCCCCAGCCCCCTGTAATTCCAACACCCAACTCGAGCGGGGGTGCCCCACTACCAGCCTGGGCTACTATACCTCAGCACGCGGGAAATTATCCTGCATACCCCAGCACACCATATACGACGACCCCATTCATCCCGCAACTTCCAGGAATGACTCCCATCGGAGGGAATGCTTATCTCCCGGGATCACATCCAATTGGTCCTGTGTCGAACGACTTCACAGGATACCCCCAATTTTCGCAGCAACATACACCTTGGGGACCCCCGCAAGCTCAACTTCACCCGTCAACGCCATGGTACCCCGCAAATACGCCTCTCCAGCCAATGTCAACACCGTGGGGGGGCGGTGGAAGGGCGATACCTAATTATCCTCCACCTCCCCAGCAGGGGATGTACCCTCCGATGGGAATGCACCCTCCGATGGGAATGCACCCAGCTATGGGCGGTCCTTGGGCTGGCCAATACACTCCAGCGCCGAACCCGCTGATCCATGGGGTTCACACGCACCGAGTGGGCTCAGCCCCAAGCTCCCCAGCAAGCCCCAGGGGGTGGTTCGCTTTCGCGGCCAACACAAGATGGGGATAGAATGGATCCGTTCACCGCTGGTGACCATTGTAGGTCAAGTAACTTGAATCGAAGCACATCCTAACTAGTTTCATTAGATGGCCCCGTTCTGGATCCATTCCTCATCCATGTTGTGGAGGCGCGCATTATGATAAATCCGCTCATCCAACCTCCCCCAGAAGAGGGCCCAGATAGACCTTTTTTGAAATGGGATATGATTCACGCTGCCAATGCATGTCAGCGCACGACTGATCCGGCCAATATGTCCTGGTCAACAGGCCGCGACGAACCCGCCACGGCCCCTCGGGTATCATCCCTACGTCTTGTATCCCGGGCTTTTCCTTGGATGATCGAAGTACACGCTCGCTCTCTTGATACTGGAGTTACTTGCGGGGATGTTATTGACACCCTTGACGATAGTATGCATAAATTATCAACCGAGAAAGATTGGACTCCCCTCACGCCGGTAAAACAACGAGCCGTAAGACAAGCATACAATCACAACCGATCGACAGCCAGTGGCGTTCCCGGTGGGCGCCTCGGACGGGGTCTCAGGCGATTGGATTTTCTGGGTCACGAGTCCATGTTTGGGGGGATTGTGAAAGATGACGCCCTTGTTACAGCAGTGTGCGGGGCTGCCCTTCCTTGCACATTTGTTGTCAAGTGTATACGTCGATATCCACCAACCCCCCAGGAAGTTCGAGAACAGCAAGCGAGGCAGAGATCGGCGGCCACGTCCCGGGCACCGACAGTCACGGAGGAGACCGATGAAGACGACGATGATTCTGAGCACTGATCATGTCATGATTCCCACAGTGTTCTATTTTTATGCACATGTTGTAGTTTTATTCTGACTCGTCGTTTGTTCGTCATAGGTATTCAGATTCCCCCCACTGTAGAATCCACACATGTGCATGGTGCTGATTTATATTGGATGTAATAAATGCTCGCTGCATCGCTGCCAGTATAGGTTGTGTGGCTCGATCGGGTATTGTCCGCTATTATTTCGGGCTTGGATTATCGCGGCTGTGATGGCCCGGGAGAGTTCGGGACATGTTAACATTGACTCGCTCGCCCCCAACAGGCCAGTTATGACAGCTGCATATATATATATATAGCTTGGCAGCGCGACTAAGTATTTCACAAACTCTCTATTCTAGGTGTTCTGTATGGCCATCCTCCTTCTTGAATCGCTTTCTGCTACCATTCTCATCTATGGCCTTGGCCAACTATTTGCTTTTGCCTATCGTGAAGTGGTCTCTCCGTTGAAGAATTTACCTGGACCAAAAAGCGAAAGTTATCAGTTGTCCAACGGCCTGACCCCAAGGGTGGTAACCAAATGCCGCTATTGGTTACATCTTATAACCGGGAGTCGGGGGTTCTGCAATGATGAGCCTAGTCAAGGATCGTCATCCAGTAATGGGGAACTCAGTATATAATCATTTTGGATTCTGATGCTCGGCAAACCGAGCATGCAGTGTCTTGAGATTAATCACACAATGGCGCCGCATCACGTTTGTATTTGTATTTGCACAGTCGATGCACTGTATGTCCCCTCAGGCTGTTACCAACTTTCCTCCTGGAGACTCTTTCTCCTTTTAGCAACATGTCCTGACATATGCGCAGTTACGGCCGTGACGGGGTCAGCTGCAGATCTCTAAGCTCTAAACCCGACTTTTGTTGGTGTCAATGCGTGACCTCCTGCAAGGGCGGTTCCCTGATGCACACTGCTGACTCGGCCATCACTGCGCAGTAGATCACTGTCCACCCAAATATACACACCGAACTTCGAAGATACGCCGTGTCCCTCACAACCCACGGCGGAACGGTTGATGCAAACACGTTGAGCCTAGCAACAATCTGGCTATATATTTTTCGTGCAATGGTCTTTAACGTTTGACCCCACAACTGCACGCTAGACGGATGTATTTTAGCTTGGCATTCCGTTCTTTACTCGTGGCGCTTGCCACTCATGGGCTCTATCGACTTTCTAAATTACTCTACAACATTTTCGCTTCCCCAATTAGGAACCTCCCTGGCCCGAAGCTTTATAACCCAATTCTTGGAAACGTCTGGAAAATCGTAAAGGCTGTGGGTGCTTGTATCGTTCCGATGCTCTCCGCTCTGACAGTCGGCGATTACATGGCAGGAGGATTCCGTCCCCTTTGAGGAATGGATAGGGCAGTATGGACCGACCTTCCAATATAGGGGGTTATTTGGTGTGAGTTCATTCACGATTCTGGCCAAAACCCAGCTTGATAAGTAATTAGACACGCCAATTATTTACCATGGACACCCGAGCATTAAACTATATCCTGGCAAACAATTACACTTATCAAAAGTCAGACCTCGCGCGCAGTTCTCTAAGTCAAATGCTTGGACCAGGTACTTCGGCAATGTACTCGCGGCGTCCTGGTAACTCATTCCAGTGTTATTTAGGTCTCGTGGTTGTTGAGGAAGACCAACACAAGCTGCAGGTACTTATACCCTGGCTATCAAATAGTTCCAAATTTAATCAATTAAATTATTTGCTCAGCGGAAGATTATGGTGGGTCCCAAGTTTACGTCCACCTGTGGAATCCGGATACCATCTAAAATGGGTAGAACCCGGCCTTCGGGGTAGCCCAGATCCGTGACTTTACAGAAATATTCATCCAAAAATCTATTCAAGCAAGTACCTAGCGTCGACTGTGAGCCCGTGAATCCTAACTCCTACACAGCTTCGGGACCATTGGGCACACGAAATCACAGAACAAGGCGAGAAGGGACGAATCGACGCCCTCTCCGGGCTGAGCCGAACGGCACTCGATGTCATCGGCCTTGCTGGTACGTCCCAGCTAACCTTCGTTGTCAAGCTCACATTCGTGGGCAGGCTTCCACTACGACTTTAACGCGTTTAAATGGCACTACAAAAACTGAGCTTAGCAGCGCATTTGAAACCATCTTCAAAGCAGGGACAGATTTGGAAATTTTCCTTCTACTACGCGCCATCGTCCCGTTATTTCGCGCAATAGTGAGTAACGTTGCTTGGATGCGTTGATCCGGCTAATGCCCAGCCTCATAAGCCGAACAAACGAGATAGGGAAATGAAGGCAGCTAAAGACACGATGAACCGCATTGGGGAGCAGCTCATCCGCGAAAGCAGACAAGCCATGTCAGACACCAGCGGAGGGGGGCGTGACCTCCTATCGCTCCTGCTCCGCGCAAATACATCAGCCGGTTCATCGGAACAACGCATGAGTGACCTAGATATACTTGCCCGTGTGTCTCCTCGTATCGCCTCACGCTTCCTATAAAGCTTATCGGTATTTAGAGGTCCCAACGTTCCTGGTGGCTGGGCATGAGACAACGAGGTATCCCATACTACATCCGCGCTACATAACAAAATTAACACTAAGCCTAGCACGGGGACCATGGGCACTCTATGCGCTGACACAGAATATGGAAATCCAGAACAAACTCCGCACGGAGCTCTGGACGGTACCGTCAGACAACCCAACGATGGAGGAGCTCAACTCTCTCCCCTACCTTGATGCTGTGGTTCGAGAGACAATGCGTGTCCATACTCCAATATCTGCCACGGTGCGGGTCGCAATGAAGGACGATATTGTGCCTCTCGGTGAGCCTTACAGAGGCCGCGATGGAAAGCTATATCATGAAGTCAAGTATGGTGCTCCACGGCTGCCCTTTCACTACCTCTGATCAAATTTCGGGCGCAGAGTCACAGCGGGCAGAATATTGTTATACCTATCCTCGTCGTAAACAGGGCTCAATCAATCTGGGGCGAGGACGCGCGTGAATTCCGGTACGTATTAATTAAATGTAGCCCAGTCCCATGGAACCCATCGTCCCTAATAAACAGGCCGGAGAGATGGGAAAAACTTCCAGAGGCTGCGGCGGGAGTCCCTGGGTCTGGAGCAACATGCTCACTTTCCTCGGCGGCCCCCGCGCTTGCATAGGCTACCGATTCTCCATCGTCGAGTTCGTTTTAAATAGCTCTATACAGCCTTCAACAGCTAATTTGCCCTTTCAGGATAAAGGCACTGCTATTTACTTTGGTTCGGGCGTTTGAATTCGAGCTGGCGATTCCCGCGAAAGACCTTACCAAGCGGACTGTCCTCACCCAGCGGCCAGTGGTATTGACTGATCCTAAAAATAGCAACCAAATGCCTCTTCTGATCAGACCATACCAGCATGCATCGAATACCACGGACGGAGGTGAATAGCTGCCAGTCATAGAACTAGCAACAAAACGAAGTACATAGATAGCCTCAACTCAAGATTTAAAACCAAATATCACCTTGCTTGTCAAGGTCATTCCCCGGTCGATAATTGCCTAAATATAGTAACCCTGTGCCATTCTTTGTCCAAGACAAATCCCGCAAACTTGTATCAACAGTCCGACAATGTGCGATCTGTCACAAGTCCATTCATGCAATGAAAGCTTAAAAAAGCAAGGTGTTGTCGCCGAAGCGACCTTTCGAGTATCATATCCCCGCTTACTTAAAACCGCTTAGACCCAGCGCTCAGCGCCCGTGTGCGTGTGCCCCAAAACTCCCATTGCTGATTGTCATATAATTATCGCCAACCCTTCCGATCCCGCCTCATGCCCTCTACTACTAACCTCAATCCACCTTCCCGCTCTTTGCCCTGAAATTACGACCAACCCCCTCCTTGACCCTCATCATCTTTACGACTCCCGGTGGTAAGGTGTGATCAATAGCGGCATTTGGTTACCGCCCTTAGGGTCAGAGGCGACGAGTGGCCTTTGGACAATTGCTGACTTTTTGATTATGTCTTTCGCGGGGACCGCAAGCTCGAATTCGAACGCCCGGATTAGGGTGAACAGGAGTGCCTTCATCCTAAAGTGAGATGAGTTGAGCAAATGCAATTGAAATTGAAATTCGAACTCGACCTACTCAACAAGAGAGAATTTGTATCCAATGCAGGCACGAGGACCGCCGAGGAACGTGAGCATATTGCCCCAGATCCCAGGAATTGTCGATGCTGCCTCGGGCACAGATGCCCACCTCTCAGGACTGTCCTGGCTGTCAGATCCCAAACAAGGTTGTATGATACCCATTCTCACCGGAATTCATGCGAATCCTCACCCCAGATTGACTTGGCCCTGTTCATGGCAAGGATGGGAATGATGATCGTTTGCCCCGCAGTAATTCTCAAACCCGGCGGGGGCAGATTAGTGGGAAACCAAGTGGGAACGAAAGGTTACTCGTACCTTACTTCGTCGTGTAGAATCCCATCATGTCCCCTGAAAGGCTCATTGAGGGGTACCACATCATCCTTCATCGCAACCCGGATCGTCGAAGGGACGGGCGCATGGACACGCATCGTCTCCCGAACCACAGCATCGAGATAGGGGAGGGCATTGAGCTCATCCATGGTCGGATTGTCAGTTGAGACCGTGAAGAGCTCCTCGCGGAGCTTGTTCTGTACCTCGATGTTCTGCGTCAATGCATATAGTGCCCATGTTGTCCCAGTGCTATGTCTTGTTCACTACCCCGTCGCGAGAGGCAGGATATCTGCTCACCTCGTGGTCTCGTGCCCGGCCGCCAAGAATGTCGGAACCTCTATGTCAATGTTCAGTATAATTGATACAATAACAGGTCGAGAAAACGCACGAGCGAGAATATCCTGGTCGTCCAAGCGCTGACTCGCTGGGAGGTCAGTCGCTGTATTCGCGCGAACAAGGAGGGACAGCAAGTCACGAGTCGCCCTCTTGCTGGCGGAGTCACCCTTCTCCATCGATTCGGACATGGCCTTCTTGCTGCCGTCGATGAGTTCCCTCCCAATGCGCGACATAGTGTCTGTAGCAACCTTGATCTCCGCATCCTTCTCGGCAGGCTTAGAAACTTCATCAACTTATGGTGCGCGCGCAAGTAAGACGAGAACGCACGAGGAATCGGAGGGCGGGAATCCAAGCTCTTATGACCGGAATGAGACTCAAGGATGTCCCTGATCTGAAGCTCGTCGCAAATGCTTCATTGAGTTCATTGGGCTTGTCTCCATCAAGAGCATGAAATTTGTAGTTGAACCCTGTTTCCAAGTTGTTAAAAGCCCAGCCACCTGATGCAATGAATTCGAAGGAATTACCAGCAAGACCAATGATATCAAGTGTTGTTCTGCTTAGCCACGATAGCACATCGACCCTTGCGGTCCCCCCTTGTTTCGAGCTCTCATTTGCCCACTTCTCTCGAAGCTAGCCGGGGACTGAGCACCACCAACGATCCCGAGGGGCTGATCTTATGCATACCTGTATTGATTTCTCTACGAATATTTCAGTCAGTTCACGAACTTGAGCTGCCCCGAATGCGGGATTCTGCCAGCGAGCTCCTGTGAATACTATTTCGATCAGAGGGGAAGGGGGAGCTGTTACCATGATCTTTCGCTGGAGAAATTAAATATTAGACATTCGACATTAGACCATATCCGGGAATAGGATGTACCTGCAGCTTGTGCTTATCCTCTTCTACAACCAGCAAGCCTGGGTTCTGAGGTCAGCACTACCTTGTGCACGAACCCACTTTGGACCAACCTGGGCCCACAACGCGACTGAGGTTATAGCGCGCGGCTGCCGGTTTCTGGTAATTATAGCTATTCATGAGAACATGATTGAGGGCTCTGGTGTCCATGGTGAATAGACGGCGCATCTATCATGGACTCGTTCATCATATTGTTTGATGAATATCGATTTACTCACTCCGAACAATCCCTTATATTGAATGGTATTTCCATACTCTTCAACCCATTTCTCGTGGAGAACTGAGTTTTCCTGTATACGAAAGCCCCAGGTTGCGGCAATGAATGAGAAATATTGAGAGTTGTGCACTCACTGCTTCCCAGATTTCCTTGAAATGCCCATAGATGATACTCTTGCTCTTTGGACCAGGCAAGTTCTTCAGCGGAGAGACCAATTCGCGATATGCGAGAGCACATAGTCGGCCAAGGCCATAGATAAGAATGGTAGCAGATAATGAGCCCAGAAGGAGGAGGATAGCCATATGGAACACCTAGAATAGGGATTTTCTGAAATACCTAGCTACGCATGCGCAGTTCCCAAGCTATATATACAATGCAGCTGTCATCTCTGGCCTGTGTGAGCGGCAGGCGAGTCAACGTCAGCACGTTCCGAACCATCACAAGGACCATGTGATAATAACCACTGCAGAGCCAACGATAGTGAACAGTAGCGAGCTCGAGCCAGGTTGTGCAACCCACACTGGCGGCAAATATCCAATATTATACGCATGAGCCAGGCTCCTAAAAGTTAGGAGCTGGCACAAATGGAGATTCTATGTTATACCTGCACATTAGGTTAGCGCATGACCCAATTATTTCTCGTCATCATATTTTACACGTTCCGATGTTTGGCATTTGCTGACTAACGTTCGCATAATCCCGGTCCGAGTTACTGATGCATTGATGAGCCGTCGCGATGGCCGCCATATGCAAGTGCCCGTCCACACTGCACCCCCGCCCACACCCGCATCATCCACCTTCATCCACAGGCAGCCCGCGACGATGCACATTATACCCACGGGGCATAGTAGACAACAGCGATGCCCGCTGGACTACAAACGATCACGATTCACGAACGGCGGCTCGCAAGTACGACCGATACAAATAACCAAACGAAGGCTTAGACGCACGTCGTCTGCTCACACGCTCATCCCGTCGTCTCTCGCCATCCCTCGCCATCAACGGGATCCTCACCTACCCCAGGGTTTATCCATAAGTACTCCCTCGCCCTCTCGCAAACGAGAGAGTATATAATGTAGGTCCGCTATACGTGTAGCGCTTATCATCCTCCTTTCTTGCGAGAGCGATGGAACAGCTCGTTTTGGGCACTCGGACGGCCCCTCTACACCCTCGGAACGTCGTTCGCCGCGTCATTTGACGTGCGCAATGATGTTTTGAGGCCATATGGGGGGGAATACGATGCGAGAGGCCTGCAATTAATCCGTGTGGTGTTGTACCCATCGCGGATATGGTATGCATCCTTCATACCCGTGGTATACCCGTATTCGACCCTATTCACACCAAAGGAGTTTCAAGACTTCGGAAGGTAGAGTCAAATGCGTTCGACGTCTTGGGCTCTCTGCGACCAATGGGACACGATTATCATGCGTTAATAGAGGCGCGTTTGTAATCCCCAAGTCACCGGTCACCGGTTGAAGCACTGGATTCACGCGGTACGTGGATTGTCAGCTATCGCGTCCTTCCCATTCCTATTTAGATCGAACTCCCCTACGGAAACTTTACGCTTCATACAACCCATGCAAGCTTCAAGTAGCTACTGTATCTCGACATTCTGGGCCCGACAGCGGATGAGCATATGCGTTATAGCTCTCGTCCCACCAGCTGGAAAGGTGGGAGTGATGGGAAGTTCCAGCAGTGACACTGGAGATGGCCCCATCGGTGCGGGACCAGCAATGGGGCTATCAATAATATATTGTCCCTATACTTATGTGGGAACTGACACTGATATGCGCCGCATATTGAATGATACGGAAACGAATATAGTTCATGCGGCGATGGGGCAACACACTTCGAACGGGATACAGGATATGCATGCATAATCTATGCTAACTCCGCCTGAGACCTGTTTCCCACTCTGGAAAGCAGTATGCACGTCCCTACGACCAGCGCGCCATCACAGAGAAGCCAGCCACCCTGTCGACCAAGGGCCTGAGCCTTGGTTCCGCTACAAATGTACATATGGTACTACGGTATACTGTTAGACATATCGCAAGGGAGGTGTCTAGTGAGACGAGTAATTACAGTCGAACTTATGCTTAGAGTTCAATCCTCTTTGCCCTGGAATTACAACTCCCCTCCTCGACTCTCGTCATTGCAAAACTCCTTATAACTCCCGGTGGTAAGGTGTGATCAATAGCGGCATTTGGTTACCGCCCTTGGGGTCGGAGGCGACGAATGGCCTTTGGACAATCGCTGACTTCCTGGTTATGTCTTTTGCGGGGACCGCGAGCTCAAATTCGAATGCCCGGATCAGGGTAAACAAGAGCGCCTTCATTCTAAAACAAGATGAGTTGAGCAAAATTGAAATTCGAACTCGACCTACTCAACAAGAGAGAATTTGTATCCGATGCAAGCACGGGGGCCACCGAGGAACGTGAGCATATTGCCCCAGATCCCAGGAATTGTCGATGCTGCCTCGGGCACAGATGCCCACCTCTCAGGACTGTCCTGGCTGTCAGATCCCAAACAAGGTTGTATGATACCCATTCTCACCGGAATTCATGCGAATCCTCACCCCAGATCGACTTGGCCGTATTCATGGCGAGGATGGGAATGATGATCGTTTGTCCCGCAGTAATTCTCAGACCCGACGTGGGTAGATTAGTAGGAGACAAGCGGGAATGAAAGGTTGCTCGTACCTTACTTCGTCGTGTAGAATCCCGTCACGTCCCCTGAAAGGCTCATTGAGAGGTAGCACATCATCCTTCATTGCGACTCGGATCGTCAAAGGGACGGGGGCATGGACACGCATCGTCTCCCGAACCACAGCGTCGAGATAGGGGAGAGCGTTGAGCTCATCCATAGTCGGATTGTCAGTCGAGACCGTGAGGAGCTCCTCGCGGAGCTTGTTTTGTATCTCGATGTTCTGCGTCAATGCATATAGTGCCCATGTTGTCCCAGCGCTATGCCTTGTTTAACATTATTCTGTCGCGAGAGGCAGGATATCTGCTCACCTCGCGGTCTCATGCCCGGCCGCCAAGAATGTCGGAACCTCTATGGGCATCAATGTTCAGTATAATTGATACAATAACAGGTCATGGGAGCGCACGAGCGAGAATATCCTGGTCGTCCAAGCGCTGACTCGCTGGGAGGTCAGTCGCTGTATTCGCGCGAACAAGGAGGGACAGCAAGTCCCGAGTCGCCTTTCTGCTGGCGGACTCACCCTTCTCCACCGATTCGGACATGGCCTTCTTGCTGCCGTCGATGAGTTCCCTCCCAATGCGCGACATAGTATCTTTGGCCACTTTGATTTCTGCATCATGTTCGGCGGGCTTAGAAATATCATCAACTTATGATGCGCGCGAGTAAGACGCGAACGCACGAGGAATCGGAGGGCGGGGATCCAAGCCCTGATGACCGGAATGAGACTCAAGGATGTCCCTGATCTGAAGCTTGTCGCAAATGCTTCATTGAGTTCGTTGGGCTTGTCTCCATCAAGAGCGCCGAATTTGTAGTTGAACCCTGTTTCCAAGTTGTTAAGAACCCAGCCACCTGATGTAATGAATTCGAAGGAATTACCAGCAAGACCAATGATATCAAGCGCCGTTCTGCTTAGCCATGATAGTACATCGACCCTTGCGGTCCCCCCTTGTTTCGAGCTTTCATCTGCCCACTTCTCTCGAAGCTAATTGCGGACTAGATTCCAGCAACGATCCCGAGGGGCTGATATATGCATACCTGTATTGATTTCTCTACAAATATTTCAGTCAGCCCACGAACTTGAGCTGCCCCGAATGCGGGATTCTGCCAGCGAGCTCCTGTGAATAATGTTTCGATCAAATGGGGGGAGAAACTGTTACCATGACCTTTCGCTGGGAAATTAGGTATTAGACATTCGACATTAGACCATATCCGAGAATAGGATGTACCTGCAGCTTATGCTTATCTTCTTCTACAACCAGCAAGCCTCAATTCTGAGGTCAGCACTACCTTGTGTGCGAAGCTACTTTTGGACCAACCTGGACCCACAACGCGATTGAGATTATAGCGCGCGACTTCCGGTTTCTGGTAATTATAGCTATTCATGAGAACATGATTGAGGGCTCTGGTGTCCATGGTGAATAGACGGCGCATCTATCATGGACTCGCTCATCATATTGCTCGATGAATATCAATTTACTCACTCCGAACAATCCCTTATATTGAATGGTATTCCCATACTCTTCAACCCATTTCTCGTTGAGAGCTGAGTTTTCCTGTGTACGAAAGCTTCAAGTTGTGGCATTGAATGAGAAATATTAAGAGTGGTGTACTCACCACTTCCCAGATTTCCTTGAAATGCCCATAGATGATACTCTTGCTCTTTGGACCAGGCAAGTTCTTCAGCGGAGAGACCAATTCGCGATATGCGAGAGCACATAGTTGGCCAAGGCCATAAATGAGAATGGTAGCAGACAGCGATCCCAGAAGGAGGAGGATGGCCATACGAAACACCTAGTAGAATAGGGATTCTGTGAAATGCCTAGTTCCGCAGTTCCGCAGCTATACATATACAGTGCAGCTGTCATGTCCTCGATCATCTCTGGCCTCATCAGCAGGTTCCGATTCAGAGCACCCCATCACAACTTGGACCATGTGATGGTCTGGGCGACAATAGTAGATAGTAGCAAGCCGAGTTATGCAACTATGTGGCGAATATTCGATATCAGCCATGCTCCTAAAGGTTAAAACCAATCCCGGAGCTGGCGCAAGTGTTTGAGATTCACCCACATCGGTAGCGCACGACAGAATTATTTCTCGTCATCAAATTTTACATGTCATACAAATGTGTAATATCCGAAATCAAAGCCGGATAAGAGGTTGGTTTGAGGAGCTTCAGCCTCTGAGCCTGGTAGCGAATATCCAATATTATACGGTATATCCTCACATTTGTGGCGGCCGGACACGAGATAATAAGGCTCCATCTTGTCTGGAAGATGCTATAAATGATGGGTTGAATGGTACGGGAACATGGGGCCTCAATATGTGCGTTGACACATAACTTGGCGGTAAGGAGCTCGGTTGGACAGTGCCAATGGGCAATCCAACGATGGAGGAGCTCAACTCCCATACCTTGATGCTGCCCGCGCGTATGCATCAGTGCCCTCCATGATTCGGGTCAATGAAGGGCAAAATTTTACCTTTGAATGAGCCCTACAGGAGCCGTGACGGGAACCATACCATAAAATAAGAGTGGTCCTTCATCTCCGTTCCTCTGCTCTATCTCGATGGTGGTTATAGAACCGTTGTGGGGTAAATTACCGCCATCCTGTTCCTCGCTGTAAACGGAGCCCAGCCAATTGATTCGGAGCGAGGACTTCCGGCAAAATCCCAGTGCGCATCTGAACGCAGGCCCCTTCTCAATATTTATCGACCTCTAAATAAGCCGGAGAGACGGAGGTCTGTTCCAGAGGTGGCATCGGCAACTCCTGGTGTTTGGGGCAATACGCTCACTGTGGCATGTATTAGTCCCCGACCCTCCACTACCGAGTTCGTCTCACAGTAGCCTGGTTATACGGCCTCGCATTCATGGCGCTAATTCTTGTCATCCAGGGACCGACATCGCCAACTGATCTTGAGGGTAGCGATCAGATGCCCATTCTTATCAGGCCGTACCAACATCCGCCGAATGTTGTGGAAGAGGCAGTTGGAAGCACAAGATCAGGACCGACCTTCGACTTGTACCATGGAGATGAGGGTTCGCGACTTGGAAAATGTGTTCAATTAATTCATAGTTGGCTGAAATTATCGATGTTATTAGTATCTACAGAACAAGCATCCAAGAAGATTATGGAGATGATGTGCTAGTTACTTGAAATCCCGAATTACCTCGGAGCGTCGCCTGTTGTGGTATTCCACGCTGGACCCGGCGGCACCGTCCAATCACCCTCACAATCATGGGTCCAATCCGTCTGCCGGATGATCTCCCTCTGGGCAGCAACAAATGTGTCAACAGGACACATCCCATCCTTCTGCTCTGGGCAACCTCTGATGCCTGTCAGAGGGGCGACACCATCATTGATGATGATGCGGATTTGAGGACCAGGCACCGCTGTACATGCAAGAACTAGGGGACGTCAGGTCAGACAATTCCAAGGGAATGAAGTTGACACCCACGCTGAAATTGGATATTTGTAGCAAATGGTGCCAGCTCCGAGGTCTTGAAGCTACGGTTTGCTGGGATGTGGTCAGAGGGCAGTGGGCCGGAGGCAGCGAATGTTGTCAAATTTAGGGCGGTGATAACTTGGGAGGGGTTAATGTGAAAATCATTTAGGTAGGCAAGGGGGTCAAAACGCACTGTTCAAGACGACGACCTCATGGGTGGCATCGACGTAAAGACTCTGGCCAAGTGGGAAAGTGATGGGGTTGTCGTTCAGAGTTGAGTTGGTTGATGAATTGTGATGTTCAATCGGGGTATGTGTCAGGCGCGCAACGAGCTCTTGGATATAGCCAATCCCTTGGACCCGGGCAACAGGTGAACCAAATGCGGAGTTATACCTATTCACCAAGAATATGAATATTTACGATCATTGAAGGCATCAGCTACGAACCAAAAGCCTAGATCGAGGCTGACAACGAAATATATTCATCAATCTAGTTGATACAAAAACAAAATAAAAAATAAAACTTACGCGTAATCGAAACCATCCCATTCTTCCGCTGTGAATAATTCACAGAACTTGGAATATCCAAGCGCCACGGTCTGGGCATTGTTAGTCTAAGCAGGGTACATCAATGATTAGGAACTACCTCATAAGGGCACATCTGCTGCATTGTATAGATATCCTCGATCGTGAGTTCGAGGCCAGAGATCTGGGCTTGCAGCCGCTTACGAGCGTTCTCTAGGTAGATCGCCACCCATTCCTTCTGATAATACACGCCGCGGTCGCTCTTTTCTGGGACCCTGGCATTTGGACAACTGGAGCCAATGTCAATTCACGAATTCGCCATAGGATTGACTGTTAGACATACGTCTTATAGGGTGCCAAGGTGTTGTTGAACTTGGCGTGGGATCAGCAGGCGTCATAATTTCAAGAAAAAACAGCTTACTCCTGGGGCCTCGATGGTGATACTCTGTTGATACTTGCCCTCGAACGGGTAACCGAAGAACCCAATAGCGAAGTTGAGGGCCGACGCGAGCATCCGATGCCTGTAAGGGTTGATTTTCTCGAGCCGTGGTCACCCGTCGAATTTGCTCACTGAGATTCAGTCCTGAAGACAGGAATAGTATTGGTCTCCGTGAAATTCTAAGACCATAGTGAAAATGTCGGACATGGAGCTAAATAGGCTACGCTTACCTTCAACAGGAAACCATATTTGAGCCGCATCGAAATTCCGAGGTCGACTGAAAATAGAAATGAGCAGCCAGACCCCAATTGATAGGATTGACCTACACAGTTGTTGCCTTCCGAATGGTGTTAACACTGGCCGTCATCAGCATTAGACTTCGATCAATGAATGTGCAAGGAAGGAGACATACACTCTTCTCCAAGTTTGTATGACCTGCAAAAGGATCAGACACGCTGCAAAGAGAAGGGGGAGGGCAACAAATACCATTCATTCAAGAAATCGAGGTTCCCAGAGGCATTCCACTTCGCCGCATTATCATTAATCTTCTTCGCGAATTTCGCCGGTCCCCCATAGGATGCTGTAACACCCTCAGCATCATGATCATAACTAGGGTGCGCATCTTACCCCATTGTGTAGGATATCGAGCACCGTGCCGATGCAGGAAATGAAGGCCCGTAACGCGACACGTATCGGGCACTTCGGGCCCTGAATCCAATCCAAACGCAGTTCGGTCGACGCTGAACCATGGGGACAAGTTGCCCCACTTCTTGAACATGTCGAACTCCTTCGGAATCTTGCCCACCTTCTTGCCCAGGGTCGCCGGGAGGACGAGCTGGGCGGCGCCAGTGTGAATCGGATAGGCTGGGGCCGTCGCAATCACGGCTGGCTCAGCCCCGGTCGGCGTGCCACCCGGATAGCCGACATTGGTGGGGAAGAGGGAGGGGAATGCGTTGGTGGGGGCCGCAGGTGGAAAGTTGTGGACTTCGGTGGACCCAACATATGGTGGTGCAAGTGCGTTATCATGATTTGAGCTCGGAGTGACAGAGTCACCAGAGGAGGTGGATCTGAAGCGCTCGGGTCCACACACGGCATATTGGAGTATGAAGCAAGCAATTAGACCGGAGAGGAATGCTGCAGAGACATGTAGCCATCCAAATTGCTGGCCAGTTATCCGTTTTGCCAGGGAGTCCGGGGGCATCCGTATTCTGTCAACATTTCCTTCCTTGGAGAGGAGGGCATCGCGTTCGTTCTCTGCCTCGTAAGCTTTGTATTCTCGTCCTGCCTCAACATCACTAGCATCTGGGTCGCTCATTTCGAGGGACGGTAGAAAGACCGACTGACACCGATTTGGTTCAGCAACCGAGCTATTATAGGCCAATTATGTAATAATATTTCCAACATATCCTCCGTCTTCGGTTCAGCTGGTTTGGCTTCGGGATCGATTAGGACGATTTTCTGAGACTCCCATTATCCAGAGACATGGTCATTGACAATATTGTAAAGTAGCATTCGAAGCTCAGGCCGCGCGCAAACGCGGTCATCACATGATAGGTGACGGCTTGTGACGAGGCCATCAAAACAGGACATGACCGTAATTGGCGAAACGAATATGCTCAAGTCTACGACCCGGCTGAGTACTTTCCTTTGAAATTCGAGGCTCGGTTTGAAGTTTAGCCATCTTGAGAGGCAAGGTGGTGGTTTAACACACCAAATATGAGTTGAACAGTATAACTCTGTAGTATATATTTTAGGGCCCGTCCAAGAAGTGCGCCCCCGACTCCGCTCGCGCACCCCCAGCCAAAATTAGTAAAAACAAGGCGGACTCAGCTTTCGGTCGAATTCTTATACTTGGTAGCCTGCTTGTACGGCCCCACATTCATGACGCTAATTTTTGTCGTCCAGTGAGTCGTGGCTGACATTGCTGACTGATTCCAAAAATAGAAATCAGATGCTTATCTTATCAGGCCGTACCAGTAGCACCATGAAGGAGGCGGTTGGGAGCCCAAGACGAGACCTTCAACTTGCATCCGTAGAGATAAAGATTTGCGGCTTGGAAAATGTGCTCAATTAATTTAACCGGCGTTATTTTAATAGTATCTATATAACAAGCATCCAAGAAGATTATAGAGATGTTGTGCTAGTTGCTTGAAATCCCGAATTACTTTGGGGCATCGCCTGTTGTGGTATTCCACGCTGGACCCGGCGGCACAGTCCAATCACCCTCACAATCATGGGTCCAATCCGTCTGCCGGATGATCTCCCTCTGGGCAGCAACAAATGTGTCAACAGGACACATCCCATCCCTCTGCTCTGGGCAGCCTCTGATGCCTGTCAGAGGGACGACACCATCATTGATGATGATGCGGATTTGGGGACCAGGCACGGCTGCGCATGAAAGAACTAGGAGACGTCAGGTCAGACAATTCCAAGGGACGAAGTTGACACCCACGCTGAAATTGGATATTTGTAGCGAATGGTGCCAGTTCCGAGCTCCTGAAGCTGCGGTTGGCTGGGATGTGGTCAGGGGGCAGTGGGCCGGAGGCAGCGAATGTTGTCAGATTCAGGGCGGTGATAACTTGGAAGGGGTCGACGTGAAAATCATTTAGGTAGGCAAGGGGGTCAAAACGCACTGTTCAAGACGACGACCTCATGGGTGGCATCAACGTAAAGACTCTGGCCAAGTGGGAAAGTGATGGGGCTGTCGTTCAGAGTTGAGTTGGTTGATGAATTGTGGTGTTCAATTGGAGTATGTGTCAGGCGCGCAACGAGCTCTTGGATATATCCGATCCCTTGGACCCGGGCAACGGGTGAACCGAATGAGGAGTCGTACCTATTTGTCGAAGATATGAATATTTGCGACCGTTGAGGACATCAGCTACAAACCAAAAGATTAGATCAAGGCTGATGACGAAATACATCCATCAGTCTAGTTGTTGATACAAAAAAACGGAAACATACGCATAATTAAAACCTTCCCATTCTTCTGCTGTGAATAATTCACAGAACTTGGAATATCCGAGCGCCACAGTCTTGGGCATTGTTAGTCTAAGCGGGATGCGTCAAGAGCAAGAAGCTACCTCATATGGGCACATCTGCTGCATCATGTAGATATCCTCAATCGTGAGTTCGAGGCCAGAGATCTGGGCTTGCAGCCGTGTGCGAGCTTTCTCTAGGTAGATCGCCACCCATTGCTTCATATAATACATGCTGCGGTTAGCCTTGCCCGGGGCATTGGCATTTGGACAACTGGAGCCAGTGTCAAGCTTAGGTCATTGGAATTGATTGTTAAACATACGTATCATAGGGTGCCAAGGTGTTATTGAACTTGACGTGGGATTAGTAGGCGTCATAATTTCAAGAAACAATAGCTCACTCCTGGAGCCTCAATGGTGATACTCTGTTGATACTTGCCCTCGAACGGGTAACCGAAGAATCCAATGCGAAGTTGAGGGCCGACGCGAGCATCCGATGCCTGCAAGGATAAGCCTTCTCGAGTTATGATCACCCGTTAATTTTACTCACTGAGATTCGGTCCTGAAGACGGGAATGGTATTGCTCTCCGTGAAGTTCTAAGACCATGGTGAAAAATGTCGGACGTGGGGCTAAACAAGCCACACTTACCTTCAGCAGGAAGCCATATTTGAGCCGCATCGAAACACCAAGATCGACTGAAAATAAAAATGAGCAGTTGGATTCCGATTACGAGGGTTGACCTACACAGTTGCTGTCTCCCAAACGGTGTTAACACTGCCCGTCATCAACGTTAGCATTGGACTCCGACCAACGGGTGTACAGGGGGACATACACTCTTCTCCAAGTTTGTATGTCCTGCGAAAGGATGAGACACGCTGAAAGAGAAAGGGAAGGGGCAACACATACCACTCATTCAAGAAATCGAGGTTCCCAGAGGCATTCCACTTCGCCGCATTGTCATTCATTCTCTTCGCAAATTTCGCAGGTCCTCCGTAGGATGCTGTAACGCGCTCAGCATCATGATCATAACTGGGGTGCATATCTCACCCCATTGTGTAGGATATCGAGCACCGTGCCGATGCAGGAAATGGAGGCCTGTAACGCGACACGTATCAGGCGCCTCGGGCCCCGAATCCAATCCAAACGCAGTTCGGTCGACACTGAACCACGGAGACAGGTTGCCCCACTTCTTGAACATGTCGAACTCCTTCGGAATCTTGCCCACCTTCTTGCCCAGAGTCGCCGGGAGGACGAGTTGGGCGGCGCCAGTGTGAATTGGATAGGCTGGGGCCGTCGCAATCACGGCTGGCTCGGCGCCTGTCGGCGTGCCACCCGGATAGCCGACATTGGTGGGGAACAGGGAGGAAAATGCGTTGGTGGGGGCCGCAGGTGGAAAGTTGTGGACTTCGGTGGACCCAACATATGGTGGTGCAAGTGCGTTCTCATGATTTGAGTTAGGAGTGGCAGAACCACCAGACGAGCTAGACTTGAAGCACTCAGGTCCACATGCAGCGTATTGGAGTATGAAGCAAGCAATTAGACCGGAGAGGAATGCTGCAGAGACATGTAGCCATCCAAATTGTTGGCCAGCTATTCGTCTAGGGGTGTCGGAGGGTGGCGATATTTTGTCAACATTTCCTTCCTCGGGGAGAAGGGCGTCGTGTTCGTTCTCTGCCTCGTAGGCTTTGTATTCTCGTCCTGCCTCGACATCACCAGCGTCTTGGCCGCTCATCTTGAGGGAAGGTAGAGAGACTTGACAGCGACAGCGATTCGGTTCAGCAACCGAGCTATTATAAGTTAATTATGTAATTACGTCAAGTCAAAGATTTCCGTCTTCCGTTCATGTCTGCAGCACATCAGGGATTGACACTTTGCTGGGAGTCGGAACTCCCATTATCCAGACATGAAACAACAGTATTTATAAATGAAGTGCATAGGGAAAAACTGATGACGAGTACAATTGAATTGTGTGGTCTTCATCTTCTACCACCATACCCCTATCCCTTTCTCTACCATTATCCCTATCATCTCGCCTGGATGGCATGCGGTCATCGCGGTCTTGGTGACGACGGTCGACGGAGCGATCTCGACGTTTTTCATCGGCGCGTGGGCCCCGTGGGAGGGGAGGGGTACCCACGGAGCGACGGCGTTCACGGTTCATGTGGGGCGGAGGCGAACGCGAACGCGAGCGGGAACGGGACCTAGCGTACTTTCCACGGGGCGGCGGGGAACGGGACGGGGGTGGTAGCCTGCGGCTGCGGTGATCAGGGGACGCATCCCGGCCGTTCCTATTGCTTCCTCGGTGAGGAGGCGAGTCACGACGGGATGGTATGCTGGGTCGGCGGTCACGAGGGGGAGGGGAGCGCTCCTTTCGGGTTGGTGGAGGTGGAGACCTCGAATCACCACGTCGCCGATGCGGCGGCGGACTGATGTCCATTCGGCGTGGGGATGGTGACCGTTTTCTGGGAGGGGGAGATCGGGAATCATCTCGCCCACGACGACGGATTGGGGACGGCGAACGGCGCCTCCGGTGGCGACTCCTAGAGTCCACAGAGTCTGAGGAGTCTGAGTCTGAATCCGAGTCCGAGCTGCTCAAATCAGATGAATCTGAATCCGAAGAGGAATCCGAGTCCGAAGATTCAGCTTCAAGCATGGCACGTCGCTGTTCCATGATCAACCTTGGTGCATTCTAAGGGATGCAAAATATGAATGGTTATCAAAATGCACAGTTGGTAAGCTCACCTTCAAATACTCTCTCATTTCTTCGGTGATAGCACCCAGCCCAATGCTTGTGAAGTAATTGATTGCAAACCTTGTATTTTTTGGCACATCCATAGGAAACATATTCTCGCACCCCCGCTTGACCTCCGGGTCCTTGAATCGTTCCGCAAGGACTTTCAATCCCATACTTTCCATCATCTCATTCATGAGAATTTTAATGAAGATACGGCTACTTGAGGTAGTATCATCTTCGTTGATTTTGACACACTCAAACACCATCCATGATATGGCATCTGAAGCAATCAAATGCCCAAAGAACCGGGCAATGTTACGAAGGCGATTGGTTTCGTATCGATGGATGGTTGTGTAATAGTTGCCGAAGGCAGTCTCCAAGCTGTCGGTCCATACGCGGTTGATTCGGCTGAAACGCTCTCCCACAAGCCCGTAGAAAGTAGAGTATGATCGCTCTTGGGAACAACACTCGATAATCATGTTGATTAATTCGATCTAAAGGGGCGTCAGGTGGTCCTTAGTACCGAAGCCCCACACACACCTCTTGTCCCTCTTGTATCTGGACTTTGAGAAGCTTGTGGACGGCCTCCTCATAGTTCAAGGCATTCATGATCGTCAAGTATATTATACGACGAAGATTGACGAGATTCGTTTCAGTGCGATCTTCGATACCTTCTTTTGTTTCGGCCACTGATAAATGATCAGTGTCTGCTCGGAATGCCAAGAAATAAACTACCTTCATCCTCATCGTCCTCGCTTGATTCTTCCTCCGACCCAGACTCATCATCCGAATCCTCACCCAAAATTTCGGATTTGATAGCTTTGTACTTTTCCTCGTTCTCCAAATAGTTGGGGTCCAGTTTGAATATATCTAGGCGTATAGGTCAAACAAGTTCGGTAACGAGCTAGAATCGACGTACTCAGTCCCTCTTGGACTTGGAGCTCCTCCTCAAGATGTATTTGATGTTGTATTTGCTCCTCTTCCTCCACAAGATCGAGCCCTTCAGGCAGTATGGGGTTATCTTTATATTTGTCCTTCCGGACCTGCATCAAGACTTCAATCATGTATTGCACCCGCTGACTGATAGTCCCTTCATTTAGGACTGCGCGAAACCGTTCAAAGACATTTGCGTTGGCCTTTGGGGCGTTTTCAGAAATGAAGGCCCCAACTTCACGAGCAAAGCCAACGGCAATCTCAATGGAATCATCCGTCGGGCGTTCAAGGAGGAGAACGAGGATCTGCAGTGCAATTATTTCATGTGCCATGCCTTGGTTCACGAGATGAGCGATGAATGTTGTTGTGGAATGGCAAACAATCTAACGAATGTATGGTTATATGGCTGGGTCAAATCCACATGAATATAATCACATACCTTATCATTCCGCTTGAATGACCGTCGGAACTGGCTAATTAGCCGAGTGAGAACCAACTCGCCGACTTGCGGTAGTTTTGTATTGATGATAGCCACTAGCGCCGCAAAAACGGGTGTAAAGGGCAAACTGGCTGCCTGGGCTTTCATGACGCTACGAGCGAACAAACCGCGCCCACGTATGAGATTTTCGGAAAAAAGCTCTGGCACCACCTGCTTGATATTGACGATGTTGACTCGATTGACAATACCAGTGATAGATTTTCGTAGAGCATCCCACGACATACGTTGATACTCTGCACTGGATTTGTCCGAGGATGCTGCTTGCTGGAGTGCTCGCAGCCGAGCTGGTGGCATATAGACTCCGCCAGACCTCGAGCCCACGAGCTTGGCGAATTCTGCTTGTGCGTCCGACACCTTATCTTTGGGCTTCTCAGTTTTTTCCAATTCCATAGCGGCAACACGGGCTGCTAATTGTCGCTCCCGCTCCGCTCGACGAACAGGATCTGCTCATTACCCGAGGCAGGCTAATACGCGCCGACGAAGGAGAGGCTGACCTCCTTCGGGTTGAAGGTGGTTCTCCGTCAACTGCTGAGGATGACCTGTGATACTAGCATGCGCAGCAGTTCAAATTGGTTGGGATCCGTCACATACCTCTTCCTTTTATACGGAACTTCGTCTGAATGAATTGGGGGTGTCATGACGGCGGCCGACATCGTAGCCAATTAATTCCTCGACCTAGGGTAGCTTGAGGCTTGTTCGAAACCCACAAAAGGGCGAATTATCAGCATAGCAATAGTTTGAAAAGGAGTATCAAACGCACTGTCAGTGTCACAGTGTCTCATTGTTTGAGCGTGACAGACATGCCCTCGCCTCCGGGTTTGAGAGCGGCCCGGGACGCTGTTCCCCACTCCCCAAATAACAAATTGGCGATCGCACTTGAAGCCGCCCAACACCAAAACCCAACCCACCCTCATTCACTGGCGATAATCTACCATGGAAAAGCTGGAAGCTCTGGCCTCTGTTACTCGGGTATCTCATAACATTAATATTATGCTTGCATCATGCTGATTCGACCTACCAAACAGATCAGTAAGAATGTAGTGCGAGTGCTTGGTCAGGCATGTTCCAAATTTGATAGACCGTTCATTCCCTAACGAATAAATTCGGAACAGAATCCAGGGAAATTTACACTCCAGGGTAAGGCGATTCATATATAGTGCAGCGACCCCCAACTCATTCGGTTACATAGGAACCAATACATATATAATTGGGAAACAGAACCCGTACACCCTCGTCGACACAGGCGAAGGGCGCGAGGAATATATTCCGATCCTCGAGTCTGCGTTTCAGGATGCGGCGAGGCCGTCAAACCCTGACGAGCCGGATGTATCTGATATTATAATATCACACTGGCACCACGACCATGTTGGTGGCCTCCCAGCCGTACTTTCCCTCCTACGCAGTCTATGGGAGCGGCGGCGTCCTTCAACGCCATACAGACCACCGCGATTACACAAATACCCGCTCCCGGAAGGCGCAGAGACCATATCTCACAGTTCGCGGAACCCACTGCCGTCTATTATCAAATCCCTGCGACCAGATTTATACTCGCCTGCTCCCTCGGGGGGCCCATTCCATGATCTTCACGATGCCCAGGTTCTTTCCACATCCCTAGATATCCGCGTATTGCATACGCCGGGACACACCTTAGATTCCATCTGCTTGCATATCCCTGATGACCGTGCCCTGTACACCGCCGACACCGTCATCGGCCAAGGCACTGCCGTCTTCGAAGACCTCGCGGCCTACATAACCAGCCTTCAGAAAATGCTGCGTTTTGCCAATCTGTCAGATTCGGAAACCCCGACCCCCATGGCGGTGTATCCTGGACATGGCCCGGTTATTGATGATGGCCCCGCGGTAATTGGAATGTATATCAAGCACCGCTTGGAGCGCGAGGAGCAGATCCTGGTGTTGCTGAGGTCAACACCACCTCCCTCGTCGTCGCTGTGGACGACTTGGTCTCTTGTATCCCGTATTTATGCGGCATATCCAGAGTCCCTATGGCTTCCCGCAGCGCACGGCATTAATCTTCATCTGGAGAAATTGGAGGGAGAACACACAATTGTAAGAGTGGCTGGAGAGGGTCAGGATACAAGCTGGAAACTTTTGTCGAAATTGTAACGATAACATGTATTACCAATGATCATGTCATGCTGGGTGTAGGTTCGAGCCGGTCTTGAGTTCGAAAATCAAACTATCGTTTCCTACGGTGAAGTATTGAACAATTTCCCCCAATCAACCTGGGGACTGGTTCGAGTGTAGGCTGAGCGTGTCTCACAAGCGACAGATAAAGGCGCGAAATAGATTATGCGATAGGTGGTAGGCAAGGTACACGAGACAACAGGAATGAGGATAGATGACACACAAGACACACAAGGTATTACAGAACATGAACATATGTACGATGAAGGAAAAAGCTCAACAGTGAAGGATGAAATGACTTAGAGCTCATCATCGGTGACATCTTCTCCTCGCTTCTTGCGGGCCATACGTTCCTTCTTGAGCTGTTGGTGTATTATCATCAGCTGAGCGCGAGTGGGTGTGACAAGAAATAGACAACCTTCCTGGCCTCACCCGAGGTGAGCTTCTTCGCCTTGTTGTTCTCAACCTTGTTGCCCATGGCATCGTAAGTGGCATCTTCCTCCCCATCCTTCTTGTCAATGCGAGGTCCTGATCCTTGACCTTCAACCCAGTTGTGGCCCGAGGCCTCAAGACGACCATCACGCATGGCCCACACCCTAAATGAATCGAGAAATCAGCGGTGAAAATATCGTTTAACAGGTTTTTACTTACTCCTTGCAGAGCGACTCGGAGAAGTCACGGTTGTGAGTAATGACAAGCACACCACCCTCAAACACTTTGAGAGCCTCGATAAGAGCAGCGAGTGATTCACGATCGAGGTAATTCGTAGGCTCGTCAAGGCACATCACATGGGGGCGGCGCCATGTTGCAGCACCGAGAACGATCTTAACTTTTTGTCCTCCAGAGAGACCCCTCATAGTGTTATGGGACACGAACTCAGGCTCAAGGCCGAAGTCAGCAAAGTGCTTCTCAATCTCCCGACGAACGAGGGGACGGAGAAGACCTAAGCGCTGAGCTTCGCGGGTATCGACCTCAAGGACTTTCTATAAAAGTATTTCGAATCAATAATCAATCTGAGGCGTTTTGACCCAACCAACCTTCTCGAAACCACGCTTGATGAGGTCATCACGGGGGAGCCAGATATTCTCGGACGAGCTGAGCGCCTTGAAAGAGACTTCATACTCATATGACTGCTTGAGTTTCTTGCGGGCAACGATCTCGTCAATGAGCCTCTTCTGTCCTTCAACAACAACGATACCACCATCCTTCATCTTTTGCATCTCTTCTTCTGAGATTTGACGGTTGGCTTTGGTCATCTCTTCCAGATCTTCACCAGTCTGGTAACGCCAGAGCATATACTCGAGGGGGGTCTTGTCGAGGTGGTGATCGATATGGTGGAAAGCGTGCTGGGCGACGTATCCGATAACCAAGTTGGGATGTTTCCAGATCTCTCCGCCTTTATTGGCCTCCATGTCTCCAATCAACAATTTGACCAAGGTCGATTTCCCAGAGCCGTTAGGGCCAAGGACGGCGACACGGGACGAGAGCGATACTTGAAGGGTGATATCGTGGAGTTGTTGGACGGATTGGGTAGGATACTGGAAACCAACCTTTCGCCTACAGAAGTTGATGAGTAACATTAGATACGAACAACGGTAAGCACATACATCTTGAGAAGCGATTTTTCCTTGGTCTTGACACCCTCGAGGAGGGGTGGGTCAGGGAGCTTGAACTTGTAGTCCTCGGCAGCCTCAAGGGTATAGTAGGATTTGGCTTCGGGAACTTGTTGAACGAATTTTTCAAGATTGCCACGGTATCTGCGAAGTTTGAATCGGTTCAGATGGAGAACGTCGGTGATGGTGTTGTTCAAGAAGCTGGAGTCGTGGGAGACAATAACTAGGGAGTCGAACGCATTAGTTTTATGCAGCTATCGAATAGTTGACCTTACTTGATGTGCAGGTCTTGAGATTTGTGAGATAGTTCTCCAACCAAGCAACGTTGATAACATCCAAATGATTGGTGGGCTCATCAAGGAGAAGGATATCAGCTTTGAAAAGCATTGCGCGGGCCAACGCGAGCTTCATCTTCCAACCACCAGAGAGACTGCCAATCGCGTGCTTTTGACGTTCATCATTGAACCCGACGGAAGCTAGGGTCTCAATGACTTCGGCTTGGTCAGCCAGGATGCGCTTGTCGGTGAGGATAAACTCGAGAACGGAGGTGTCCTCCTCGCTTCCATCAATGTCGTGTTCAACGTAGAAAGTGCGAACCTCGTCGGGAGATGGGAAACCCTCGACTTGTCTGATAGGAAGTTTATCTCAGTAAATATAACGAACATGAAAATATAATCTCATACCCATTGGTAATGGCACGCATTAATGTCGATTTTCCAGTACCATTCTTACCACAGAGACCGTAACGGTGGCCGCGCTTGAGGCGGAGTGTGGCAGTGTTGAGGAGAATCTTGGCGCCGTAGGCCAAAGAGAATTGGCAATTGCAAAGGTCCTCCCCTTCCTCCTCATCCTCAAGAACCTCTTCTTCGCCGCTGTCCTCGGTGGCGGAGCGGACAACCCACTCACGAGCAATAGTGACGGGCTCTGGTGTGGAAGCAAGGAAACCGAGGAAAGAAGAAAGCGTGTCCCATTCCGGAACATCGAAGTTCTTCGCATTGACGAGGTTAGCCGCGAGGGAGGATACGTAAATGGCATTGACGTCAGCAACAGAAATGTTTCCACCGAATTTCTTGTAGATGGCGCCGAGGGAACTGGCCAACTGAGAGCCCTCCGCGAGTTTAAGGGGGGGTAGGTCGGAGCCGTCGCCTTCAGGAACCTGTCCAACTTGGCGCAAGGTAGCAATGGCCCTGCCGACTACACCGCGAGCCTCGGGATCAGCCATGGATGATTCGACTTTGATGAGGCCGGGGAGAAGCTTGGGAATGAAAGGGCGAACAGTGACTGGGGAGTCAACGAGCTTAGCCATGTTGTCAACAATGCTAAATTAGTTAGATTAGAGAGGTACTGCCGGTTATTGGATATGATCGACGTACACAGCAACCTTGCGCTTTGTGGCGGTCAGTTTCTCAGAGAGACCTCGGGACAGGAGGGGGACCATGAGGGAGAGGGTAGGAGAATCTACTTCGGAAACGAATGTGGTAGCCGAGAGGAGGGCGATAGTATTAGGCACTTCCTCAACGGGATTAATAAGAGCCTTGATAAGAGCTGGAATAAAGCGTTCTATGTCCTTGTTTGACACCAGTGCGGTGGCCTTCGTAAGAGATTCACGGGCTGCCTTCTTCACGTCTGCCTTGGTATCCCAAATAACGTCGGAGAGGACGGGAATAATTTCAGGCATGAGACGGGAGGTTTGGACAGGGCTACTCTGAACAATGTGATTCAGAATCGTAAGGGAACCAGTCTTGATTTGCCATTTGCCGGCAGTTTTGATTTCATGAAGAAGAGCAGGAAGAATGAGGGCTGTTGCCCATGGGTTCATCGCAACGACGAATTCCCGGACGGCCTCGATGGCAGCTGTCCTGACAGCAGGCATTTTGTCGGCGAAGGTCTCGAGGAGGGCAGCATAGATGCCAGAGCTAACGAATGTAGGCTCAATTGCGGCGATAGCACCAGATTTGACGAGCAGGGCGACGGCATCAGCAGCACCCTCACGGGCTGCGGGTGATTTTTTATCGGCGAGTGCCTTGACAACGGCGGCTTCAAATCCTACGGATTGAAGGGCAGCATGGCCATCCCTTTGGGCGATAGCAGATAACGATTTTGCTGCGGCTTCGCGAGCGGATTTATCAGCTACAAAAAGCGCTGAAACGTCGATTTGACCATCAACGGGGGCAGGATTTGCAGCTGCCTTGAGGGAGGCAGGGGAAGGGGTAGCAACAACAGAGGCGGTAACAGCAGGCATTCTAATATCTAGACGAACCAAAGGTTAGAAGAAGGTTAAGCTTTATATTGATTAATGAGGACCTTGGGTGATAGTTTGGTTGAGAGATGTCTATGTCGTGAATGGCAGACGATGGCTGGCAAGGAACAAAGGACGCTCTATATCTATGGGTGGCAAATTTGCCTGCAGGTAAATTGTCAGTATCAACGTGGTTCGCTGGCCGTGTTTCGGGCGTGCTTTACCTCTATGTGGAAGGGGTGAAGTGGAAAAAGATGGAGGTAAGGAAAGGACTGATTATTAGCTAGACACAGGTTTTTAATACCCGAGCGGAGTCTGAAAAAAAAATCGACAGCGCGACAGGCGGACCTAACATATATGGGGCATTGTTCATCAACCCGTGACGGTTGGTGGCGCCAATAGGCATGTGTGGGGTAACAAATGGTTGCCATTGTATTCATAAGATACAAGCGGACGGTATTTGAAATGGAAATATTGCGAGCATCAATCCTTAGACTCAAGATCAGCAAATGTAAGTGGGGTGAACGCCTAGGAGAAACAGGGTCGCACGTTAGCTAAAGATAGATGGATAGGACGATAAGGGCGGGGAAGTACGCACATGTCCTCCTCCTTCGAAATGTTTGCTGTTCGCTTCAACCCAATGCAAGCGGAGCGCGTGTAGGAAAGCCGATAAGCCCTAAGTGTGTAATCAATCGATCAGCACGGTAGAGCCTCCCTGTGAAAAAATCACGAACCTCCATGATGCAGAGGATTCCGACAGTTGCACAAAACCAGAAAGAGCCTATCAGCAGCAATCCGATCCAGCCGAACAATGAGGTCGGGCCGAGAGAACCCTCGATTGTCATCGACCACAGCACCTCCGAAAGTTGGGCATGCGCAAGCGAGAGTGCCCATAGACGCAAGTACGATGCAGTATGCGAGATGCAGCCAAGACAAAACTCGATTGTGTGAATCACCTGGTGAATAACAACTTCGCCAAAGTCGTGCTCCTCCTACAACACCAAAACGCATTAGTGATCGAGGGCGAGGCAAAGAAAGAAGGGGCCCTACATGTTCCTCATTGGCGTCTTCGGCAATGGCCCTCCCGTTACCTTCTTCCTCACCTTCAAGGGCGTCATCCGAACTATCTCTCGGTCCATCATCGCCATGATTCAGACCAACATATCCCTGTCCCTGTATCTTTTTCATCTCTCTCCATGCAATGTAAGGCTTGGTGATCAACAACCATGGGACACAAACACCGGCCAAAAGAAGTAAGACGACTTGAATAAAACTCTGACCGCGATAAAGCTGGGTTTCTTTATCAACACTCCCAGGAGACAGGAACATCGAGATTAACATGTTCAAGAGAGAAGGGGGCTGGGTGCTTGATGTCGACCAATCGATCGACCACTTGTACAGGATGCAGATGACCAAGTACCCAAAAATGGATTGTAAAAACAACAACTGGGGTATGAAGTTGGCGTAGATATCGATCGAGCGTTTGAATCTGATGTGGTTGGGAACTTGCAGGCAGAGGGCGAACGTCATCTGGGTAGCCATAAAGGGTTGAATCAATTGAACACCAAAGCATGATTTAACGGCGCACATGAATAACACCTAAAACAATGGACATTTTCATCTTGTATGAGTTGGTAAACACGAGCCCGTTGTCCGATCCGTGCCAGCCAGGATCAAGGCCGAAAGGGTACGTGTGGCCGTTGGCAGTGCCGGTGATCGTACCGTTACTCGTAGGGAATGTCCAGCCGGAGTGCCAAATATGTAGCGACTTTGAAAAGATGTCGTTGTAAAGAAGGCCTGTGTACATTGAGAACAGTCCCATAAGAAGGATAATATAGCGGCCACTATGACACAAAATTAACCGGGTATATTCAAGGGTAAAAGTTTGGGACGTACTAGAAAAATTGGCCGATGATCTAGGAGGAAATATAGGTAATTCGGATATGAAGCATAGGTGGGTACTCACTTCGCCTAGATCAGCTTTGGCCAGTTTACGCTCCTTCATGATCATATAAAGCGCAGCACAGAAAATGATTGCACCATGACCAATATCACCGAACATGACTGCAAACAAGAATGGGAATGTCACCACGGCGAATAACCCAGGATTAACTTCCTGATACGCAGCAGTGCCATAACTGTCCATGATCGTTTGGAACCCCTCCGTGAATTTGTTAGTCCTGTGGAAGGTGGGAGGAACCTTATTGGTGCGAAGCTCGTGTAAGATGGGTGGAACACTGGTTCCAGATTCCTCCTGGTTTCATACCATTAGCGAAATAAGAATAGGATTCACCTGGACTTACAGTCGCATGTCGCAGAGCGAGCTGAATTGTGGCGATATCTCTCGTGGGAACCCAACCCTCTGCGATTAACGTCTTCCGTCGAACATCATAGTTGAAGTAGTTGAGAGTCTCATAAATCAGTTTCTCCTTCCTCACGACATCTTGCCAGCTGCGGAGGCTCTCCCCAACCTTCACTAATTCACTACGCCTGCTGGAACCCGTGCTGTATAAAACAGTTTGCAGGTCCTCAAGCCGGGCTAAGACTTCTCGAAGAGAGTCCGAGCGCTTGTCTGCATTTGCATCGATAGGGTAGATGGTTGCCCCCATGGACTCCGAGACCTTTCGGATCTTGGCAAGGAGAGCGTCCCCATGTGCGAAAATAATGAAAACATTCTTCCTTGATTCAGCCCCCGTAACTGGGTCGACGAATGGTTCGACTATGTCGGTGTGGTTCATGAACAGATTACCCCGCAGGACACGCCAAAGGACACGTTCAAATGTCGAAATCCTTGCCCGGTCAATGGTACCAGCAACAAATCTGCAAAAGTCAGAAAAACACGGAAAGTCGAAAGCATATCACGCACTCGAGGTCGAATTGGACATTCGAAGAAAACTGATTCTCGCGGTCTTCGTGTTGCAGTAAGGGCGCGCTGCTTTCATCGAAGGATGTCCTAATATCAGTTTGTTGATTATGCGCCTGGAAATTAATTAGACTAGGTGCTTGTTGGGCCGGGTGGATGACAAGACAAACCTTATCGAAAAAGACCGCAGTTTCTTTCAAAACTTGTCGAGCTTCGACTAGCTCTTTCAGTCGTTCACTGAGTGTCTGATAACTATCATTCATCTTGACAAGTCGAGATTCATGTTCGCCCAGCATGACATCGAGCTCATCAATGGTTTGAGCCGCCCGAGGACCAACGGTAATTAAGGGCGCAGAATCATAGAGAGGACGAATGGGTATCACATCTCTCTCTTGTTGGATTTGTGTCGCAAAGAAACGAACCCTACGGGCCATTTCATCAATACGGCGAATTTCCCCAACAAACGAGCGTTGGAAAGGATTAACACTTGGATTTAACTTAGAAAAAACGGTCAGAAAAATGGTCAGAGAAAGTTTGGGTTCGGAGATATACATCTTTGAACTGGACATCCCCTAGTTCTCCTAACTCTGCAACAGTATCATGAGCAACCTCAGCAGGTACGAAAAGCTGCACAAGGCTCATCTGCTCCGAGCCTCGAAAGTTTATGAGATGGAATATTCATGAAGTAGACAAAGGGATCGCTCACGGAGCAGACTGGGATAGTCGTCGGACATGTATGTTTCTATGATTCAGACGGTTGGAAAGATATTGCTGAGGAATGTTCAACGACTGCGCCGGCCATCGGACCATTGGCTCTCAATGTTCTATATTTGGTCTTGATTGCACTCGTTTGTTTCCAACCACTAGCAACCAAATACAGTCCAAATGGCCTCCGAGTCGACTCTGAGATCTCCCAGTGAAAACGGGTTCTGCGGAAAGATGCACAAATCCGCGCAAAACTGCTGAGAGCAGGGCCATGCGGCATAATAGCGGAGAAGCGCAGTTACAATCTAGATCTGGGTTCACGTTGTTCTACCCTTATGACATTTCTCGTCGATACCTCTCCTTTCAATTGCAAGTCTGAACGCGTGGAGAACAATATTCCCTGCTGTTGAACGGCACGGCACCAACACGGCACACGAGTAGGCCGACTGACCCGATTGTGGCTATCTGTAACTTGGTCCTTCCCATCATGTCGAACGCCGAAAATACCCTCTCCTCCCTCCTCCTCCTCCTCCTCCTCCTCCTCCTCCTCCTCCCCTCAAGCTCAACCCATCTCGATTAACAGATGACTTCAAGTTTGCACTCCCACGACCGCACTCCATCCCCGCGAGGGGTTCTAGGGCCTGGCGAGGGATCCGGGAGCCCTGGGTTGCCAGCTGAAATTCGAGCATCGCGATATTGAAACTTGACACAGATAACAGCTAGTGAGTAATCTTAAAGCCCTTGGCCGACTCCAGTGCTACTGGTACGCCTAGGTCCCTTTGCTCGGGCAATCGACCCATCCGAACGCATACCAGACGCTTGGTGAGTTGGAGGGTGAGTATATGCTGCATTTTTGACGTATTGCTACATTTTTACCCTTGGATCATCGTACGCAATTCCTAACCATTGATCGTCACACCCGGGCCATTAAAATCGAGTTCTATATAGTTAAGGCACATCACGAACCAAGCGCGACACCCGCCATAATACTGGATATACGCCCAATGACCAGCTCCCAGCAAGTGAAGAAAAACGCGCTCGGCGGCACCAACACTGATGTCGGCACCGAGAGGATCTCGTGGTACTCCAATATAGCAGTCCTCTTATTCTCACTGAAGGCCACGTCACGATCGTCGGCGGCTGTCCTTTCTACTTCAAATACCTTTCCTGGGTGGAGTGGTAATAGGCGCGGAACCTGGCGGATCGATTGCAGTATTGCTTAGAAGTCAGCGGAGGGCCGTAGCTTTAGGGAGGAATAGAATAACAAAGCATCATGTATTAAATTGTCTGCAAAAATACAGTTGACCCCAGTAATTCACGGATGGACGCAGATGCAATCTGCAATATCATTTTTTCGTTGCAGTTCATGGCGGATTTACGCAGAACAGGATCTGCATCGGGGCAAATATTGGGGGATTTCAGCGATGTTCGGAGGTTGAAGAGACGTTCGGAGACAAGCGGATCGACGCAGATTGACGCAGATTGACGCAGTCTGATGCTGATCAGCGCCGAGCGGGTTTTCACTGGGTCTGAGAGTCCAAAGGTGGCGCTGCAGGATATGTGCCAACAGCCGCAGTATATCACCAAGCTGGGCGTATAGAGGTAAATTCCCCCAAGCTTAACATCCGGCTAGAGACCGCAGCGACAATAGCTAGTCCGATGACAATATATCATTGAGGCTATGGTTCATAACAAAATCAAATATATCCCAAATCGAGCCCATCTCAGCTGATGGTAATTTAAAGATGGCTGAATACTATTCTTACACATTCCTATCAACTCTGGAAGTCGTCACTGCATAGAACCACGGCGCGCGATCATTAAGACTCGGATAATTCGACTCCTTGGAGTACTGTGTCTCGGGACCCCTGCTTCCTCTAACGTTTCGCTTTGCCTTCGAGGTCCTGGAAATAAATATTCCGAAGTTTGACGTCCGAGACCATAGCTCCAGCCACGCCATGAGCAAGAGCTGCCGTTTTACCCCTCTTGAGCACAGACACATCCCATATACGAGCATTCTTTATCGGGCCAATAAATCCTTTGACACCCTCCTGGACGAAGATTGCAAGCCAAGTCTGGTGTTTGTCGTTGCCGCCGTGGAGGCTCTCAACTACGATATCAGTGAATTCCACACCATTAACCTCAGACTTGCCCCACTAAAAAAAGGTATGCTGATCAATAACACTCGTGAATGAAGAAGGAAAATACTTGTGATGTATCCCAGCCCGACAGCGGCGGAATATACCGTTCCACCCTCAAAACGCACGTTCGACTGAGTTTCCCAAACACCCTGCCCAACCTTGAAGGCGTAGCAATGCGTCCAAGCAATGTTATTTATAAACGTGACGTTGTTCAGAGGCTGCGCAGATCCCGGATAGTTAACGGTAATTCCTTTTCCCGCGTTCCATGTTTTCGTGGTGAAAGTGTCGTCAAGAGCTATTGCGATAGAATTTTTCACTTGAACACTGGACAAAAGTGAGTAAAATATTTTGCTTCTTCCGATAATAGAATGGCTCACTGTTGTGATTCCTGGACATTGATACCATCGTTCTAGGAATACCAGATTCAGCTTGTTATCCCGAAGGTGTGGTGACCCTTTACCTCGCTTAGGGACATCCTATTGAAAACTTTGGTGTGGTCGATCAAAACATTACTCGAGCGGGTGGGCATCACAGTCCAGGAGCCCCCATCGCGGATGATGGGTCCATCCAATACGAAATTTCGCGTTCCGATGGGTACCATAGCATGACAAATAAATTTCCCGACTTTCTGACCATAAGCCCCGTTGGCATCGATTGTCCCATAACCAAAAACCTTTACGTTGCTCGATCCATAATCTGTGCGGATCCACTCTGTCCCGTCGAGGCCTTGCGATTTCTTCTCCCAGTCATTGGTGTAGTCCTCTTTGTTACCAGTGAACACTAGGACAGAGCCCGCGGCGAGATATAGTGAGGTGGATGATGGAAGGATAATGTTGCCGACCCTGTAGATTCCTGGGGGGACATAAATGATTGCACCTTTCCCGAGAGCTCCCGCAGCTTTAGTGGCTGCATTGAAAGCCCCGGTTGATAGGGATTTCCCCGAATCGTCCGCGTCGTATTGGCTACGAACATTGAATATATTCTTCCCGGAGCTTGGTGGGGGGTTGGATTCGATTGGATCAGCCGCAATGACAATGTGTCCAGCACCGCGAATATAGGCGATCAGGTAACGTGGCGAGTCCATATCGAAGGAGATGGAGTTTCCAGATGTTTCTGCTTTACCATAACCGTATTTCTGAGGACTAACTTTGAATAATGTGATGGACGATATGCTTGTCGCAGTGAGTTTGATCTTAGCGGCACCACCGCTAAACATAAAATGGGCGTAAGAATATCCCTCGAATGCTGTGTTACCCAGTTCAGCTTTTTATGCGCCAAGGTTATGAGACACACACACCGGTTACAGGCACCCCCTTCCCGTCCACCTCGAGCGCAAACTTTTCGGATTCTAGGTAGATTGGAGGGCGTGGGTAGGTTTGGACAGTGGTGGCCGCCAGAGAATGGGTAATAGCCAATAATATCACAAAGAAAACACCTGTTCACCGCAGCATGGTAAGAAAATCCTGATATACAAGAAATAGCGCTAACCATATAAGTTCGGCGTTCCCAACATAGCAAGTGAGTGGGGAACTGGGGGAGACTACTGTATTTGGGTGGGGCAAGGAACGAGTTCATTTAAATATGGATTTTCATCCAATGTATTTCCCATATCAGACGTGAGGTCTGGGATCAATACCCACTATCTGTAATGATGGCTACTGAAATCGCATCCAAGGGTATGTGATGGCGCATCATAAATGGGAACGCACCTGGAGGGCCCGCGCCTCGTGATGGTGCCCTGGGAGATACATTTAAATTACACAAAGTGGTTGCAATGTTCTCGGGATCTGACGATTTAATTGATAACATATCATATTTGATCAAGCTCTGCATACCTTATAGGTGGTTTAATCAAAATATGGATATGATATTTCGAAAACCTTACTGGTAGTCGCATCAGTCAATTGCACATGGCCAGCAGCAGCCAACAGCGAGCGTCTCGGCGGTCGGCAAGTCGCTGTAGCGCAACGCACACCGTTGGTGGGCTGACATGACCAACACCAGAAGTTGACCCCCTGTCGCCAAAGTCACATGGTCATGAACAGTCAAATCGTGGGCAGTGGGCCACCGGCCAGAGGTTTCCAACGTCTGACGCAGTGGAACACACGCGTACCGTCGCACTGGGTTTGGCAAATTCAAGGATCATGGAAGTTAAAATTTCAAATTGAAAGGCCAAGTCAAAAAAACCTGGAGAAGCATCCCCGAACATTGTCCACGTGTCAGATAGACCCATGCAACTACCAATTACTAGGTGTGGGGGTGTATAAACGTCGCGCAGTTTTGTGCGGTGCACGCACACTTTTCCAAGAATTTGTTCACCCATGACGTATTCGGAAAGCGCTGTAACACAGTTGATGATCATAATTAGCCGTTTACGGAGAAACTACATAGTGAAGCACAGGTGGCTTTCTACTGTGTTTTTTTCGCTTTCTTAGCTTCGCGGATGTCCCCCGCCAACCAAAGGGCAGAGAACAGGAAAAACGCAACACTGGTGCTGATCGCACCAATATAATAAGGCCAAGCAGCGCTGAGGAACCGAGGGTACCCGTCGTGACGAGGAGGTACAACAGGGACGGTTGTAGAGCTGTGAAGATGGGTCCAGCTGAAATGCAAATTGAGTAAGTGAATGTTTGGCTATAGTGCTCAGGTCTTACCCTTTGCGCTTGTAGTTGATAATGAATTTGAAGACACCATGACGGTCAGGCGCACGGAAAGTGGCAGAGTATTTACCAGGGGCTCCAAGAACTGGACGTAATGCGGTGCGGATGTGGGGGTCCAACATGGTGAATTCTAATTGGAGGTCTTGTATTTTGGAGTATGGTACCCATTTTCCTGTAGTGGGTGTGTAGCTGGAGATCTTGGCTGTGAAGGTCTTAAGCAAGAGTAAGCCCAAATGAATTACAATTGAAACGATAAACCCATACAATCTCATCGTTTGTAGTATAGTGCTCTTTTGAGAGTGTGGAATTCACAATATGGTGCGAAGTTTCGTCAATACGCAGCACCAGCGACTCTTGGAATGTCCAGGCGGCCAAATCGCGGGAGAATTGGGCGTTCCCCGATTTTGCACCACTGTGTTTGTGTGAGAATCGCGTTCGGTGGAGGTGTGTAGGTGGGAACCTACCCTGGAAGTTCCTTTTGCGCGAATTTGTCGCTGAAAATATCAACACCGCCAATCCAGGCGACGCGGGCACCACCATGCGCTTGGAATCCAGTAGCAAGACCCATCTGACTTCCCGCCCAGAGGCCCTCTCCGCCTTTCTCCGCCGAATCGACCAGGGCCGTGGCTCCAGAGTCACCTGCCGAGTCCGCCGCAAAGCTTTCGGGTGGAGCGCGTAAGATAGGTACAAGGAGAGGGTTATTTCCCAGGGCATGCGGGGTACCAGAAAACCAAACTGAGGCTGAGTTGGCAGAGAGCATAGGCGCTGGGGAAACATTGACCGGGACAACGGTGGCAGGATCGTCTCTCTGTGGGAAGTACGACATAAGAGGAGTGCCTGGAGGAGGAAGGATCAAAGAGAATTCTTGAGCCAATGATGTTAACGGGGTTTGCTTTGGCGAGAGCGCGATGAGCAGGTTAGTATTGCTTGAGAGTAACCCAACGAGGGACTGGGGCGTGATATCCTTCGCGTATGCTGTAAGAGGATGCTTTCAGATCAATAATTGCATGAACCAGACCCTAAACCCACATTTGCTGTCTGGTGAGAGCATAATGACATGTGCAAAGGCTGGGACGTCGTGCTCAATGATGACTGGAGTCTCTGCTCTGGGTGCGCGGAATGTAAGGTCATAGCCGCTATCTTTGAATCGTCGTTTGGTCGGAATAAGAACAATAGTCCGAAAAAGAACGTACCTTTTAGGCCATTGAAGAATATGGAATAGTCATCCTGGCGTGCTGGCTCCACCACGACAAGCACGGAATTGCCTGTGCTGGATTTTGCATATACAGAGGCCAGAACACTGGTGGACAGCAAAAAGAAAGTGCGAAACGATAGCATGGTCATCCAATTGTGGTCTCAGCCACGTTGGAAGGGTATGAGGATTTAGATTGACTTGCAAATTTGGGTTCTCTCACGAAACAGGACCACGTAGATGGGTCTATTTCCGGACTACTTGTACATGTATGGCAAAGACTTGGGTCCATCGAATCCACGCCATCTCACATTTATACCACGTCTGGTGGAATATTTTTTTGACTTTCATAAACCTATTATTGCGCTTCTACCACAGTTGTCGATTTGGAGTACTAGTAGCCCAAGAGGAATACGGCGGTAGCAGTCCTCTTGAGTCTGAGACGGGTCTTTCCGCATAAACTCCGACCAAACGCGACCAAACTCGAGTCCATTTTTGGTCTTGCGACGTTGCGAGAGAACTTCACCAAGCTCGAACCGAGCTATCCCCTTCCCTTCAACTTATTGTCAATAATGGGCGCCTCGGAAGAACTGGAATACCTCAAAGGCCTCGTCGCCCAATTGAACGAGAAAATTCATGCCTTGGAAGGAAAGGTCAAGCCCCCCACCCCCCCAGCGAAGACACCCGCTCAGCAACTCCGGACAATCTTGGTTGGTCCCCCGGGTGCCGGTAAGCGAAAAAAAACGATGTTATACGCTCGGGCTGTTCAATTATGTCCCAGGCAAAGGAACCCAAGCACCCAGAATACGGGACGAGTTCTGCGTATGTCACCTGGCAACCGGAGACATGTTGCGGGAGCAAGTCGCGCAAAAGACTCCCCTTGGTGTTCAAGCTAAAAAGGTTATGGACGCCGGTGGCCTCGTTCCCGACGAAATTATGGTTGGCATGATTCGGGAGCAGCTGGAGAACAACAAGGAATGCAAAAACGGGTCAGAGCCAAGCCTAGTGGAACTCTACTCGCCAATACTGACATCTCGTCATAGTTTCGTCCTTGACGGTTTCCCCCGAACGGTTCCCCAGGCCCAGAAGCTGGACGGCATGCTTGAGGAGCGCAAGGAGAAGCTTGATTCCGTTATCCAGCTCCAAATTGACGACCAACTCCTCATATCGCGTATTACTGGTCGCCTCATCCACCCCGCTAGCGGTCGGACTTATCACCGGGAGTTTCAGTATGTTATTATTGCTGCTTCACAGTCATCCTGTCTCATTCTCCTTTCAGCCCGCCCAAAAAGCCAATGGTCGATGACGTGTCTGGTGAACCACTCATTCAACGTTCCGACGATAATGTCGAGACATTGCAAAAGCGTCTAGGTGCCTTCCACTCCCAGACGGGCCCGGTAATTGACTACTACCGGTCGAAGGGTCTTTGGCACGGTATTGACGCCGCCCAGTCCCCGAGTGTTGTATGGGATCACCTCCGCAAAATTTTCGTCGCCAATAAATAGATTTATATACTTATACAGTGTTCATTCTAATAGAACACACATCTTGTGGTTATCCCGCATTCGTGATATTGTAGCAATACCCTCTTTGGGCCGATAACACTGGCACAGTATATTCCATCAGCGCCGGAGTCAACCGACAAACATCCTGTGCTGTTGGTGGACCGCCTTGCTTGACAAGATGTCAGTGTTTAAATGTTTACTCGGGGTGCTTCGAATTCGAACATTGAATTAACCTCATCCAATGGTGATTGCACAGGTATACCAAGGGGTAATTGGGTCATCACTTGGATCTACACTACTAATCACAATTCAATTATCCAGAGCCCAGCATGGTTAATGGGACCAGTGGCTTAGGCGATAAATCGATAACCGCTGGAAACTACGATGTCAGCGATGTTACCCATGACCCAAAGGGGATCAGTCCTGAACAGGACTACATTGACGTCAACCACGTTGTGAACCAGATACGATCAAAATATGAGGAGCGATGCAGATCTGATATGACCCAAGCACGCTTACGCCAGTGGTGCTACGCATAGCTCCTTCCTTCAGATACTCCTTCGTCGAACGGCGTGGTATGAACATTGAAGCGGCCCCAGTTATTGGATTGGAGCGAGCTTATGGTTGTCTGAGCATAACTAGGAGGCCGTGGGCGGTATGCTAGGAATCTAGGATGTAACAACTTGAAGTGGACTACTGGGTAGGTGGGAACGAGAACTAGACGCGCCCTGCGACCTGAGCTATGGGATGTTGCCAGTGCAGTGTAGCGGAAGTGCTGAAGCCCCGGCTTAAGATTTGTTATCCCCCGATGTCTTTACCTTATGCAGCGATGTTCCATTGCGACAATATCTCTGCGCGAATTTGGGCGATGCCGTCGCGGCGGTAGAGGTGCGAAAATAGGACATGCAACATCGAGTCATACTTTCTAGTCAGCGATTGCTGGGATCTAGATGTTATGCACCGTTCCTCTCGGCCCCCTATGCAGCCATATCATAGAGCTGAATGGAATCCAGTGCGTTCGGGGTTGTCGGTCCGTGTCTGTGGGTAAAATCCCGGATGTCTATTTTCCCGATTCCCGATAGATCTGCTATACACTGAGGATTCATAGAGAGGGATAAGGATGGCCACTGTAACGAGTTTAATGCATCAGCCATGTGCTTGCAATAATGAGAACGATTGTCTTTTATCATAGCAGCTTACTGGTAGATCTGATCAGGTTCATCATATTGGGACGATCACGAGGCCATTGCATCAGCTGCTTGCAAAGGTAGTGCGCGTCCAGCGGTTCAAGTTGGTTAAATAGGAGCGTGGGAACTTCTGCAACGACGGAAAAACTAATCAGAGATGATCGATGATCCCATGAAATATACATTACTTATTCGATCTACTAATTTCATCTCCTGCATTGAACGTCGCCAGCAGCTGGATGCTAATGGACATTAAGCGATGTCAAGATTCGGCGCACTGCAACTCTCAATCCCGCTTCCGTCTGGCACGAGTTTATCAGATACGCTCACGTCGCATACCAGGCTACCATCTCAACCTAAACACCTAAATTCTTCTTCCAATCTTGAATCTATTACCATATCAGGAAACCCGGTTCGTCTGCCATGGGGTGCGAATGAAGGGCTTTCGTGGAAAATTTCCCCATGCGGCAGGTAAGCCGTGGTGGGCTGCAGCTACAATGAAAGGTGCGGCACGTAGAAGCGTTATTTGTGAAGCAAAGTTGGTGTCCGAGCCGCGGCTCAATATTGAAGGTGTGGTGCGGATTGAATATTCCGAAGGTGCTTGCTAGCAGATCTGATACGACCCAAGCGCGCTCGTGTGGTGCTATGCATAGCTCCCTCTTTCAGGTACTCCTTCGTCGAATGGCGTGGTATCATATGAACATTGAAGCGGCCCTAGTTGTTGACTCAGGGTGAGCTTACAGTCGCAATATAACGAGGTTGCGGGTGGTACGCTAGAATATAACAACTTGAAGTGGGCTACTAGGTAGGTAAGAATGAGGACCAGGTGCGCCCCGCGACGTGGGCCATGGGAGCGCCGGGGATAAGGTAGTTAGTGAGGGTTGCCAGTGCCATAGCGGAAGTGCTGAAGCCCCGACTCAAGACTTGTTGTCCCTTGGCGTCTTTACTTTGGGTAGCTATGTTCAGTTGCGATAATGTTTCTGCGCGAATGAGGATAGCTACTGGGCGATGCCGTCGCGGCGGTGGTGCGCAAATAGGACATTCAACATTGAGTCATAATTTTTAGTCAGCGCCAGGATCAAGATGCTATCGTTCCTTCCGGTCCCTATGCAGCGAGCAATGTCCATTCAATTAATGTAATGACATCACCGAATTGAGCGGAATCCAGTGCGTTCGGGGTCGTCGGTACGTTGTGTTAGTATTAGGGCCTGTTCGGATAGATGCGAGTAGCACATGTACACACATTTTACATTCTTGCTGTGCCTGCCTAACGGTGTTTCAAACTATGTACCTGACCCGCCCAAACCTGATAACAGATACCAATGGGCGATAAGCTACCAATGCTGATCAGCTGTCTCTTCTTGGTCAAATTCTCAGCGCGTCGCATTGGCAAGGCCTGTGAATATTTTCTACCACGTTCACTGACCCAACCGCGACATAGAGTATAATACGATCTTGGATCCAGTGCATCGTATTGTAATCTTATCAGCAACTGGGGCATTGATTAGGCCTTATCACAGCAGTTTGCAAAATAATATAGCGCTCTGTGGAAATGATGTATAGCCGGAGTTCCAACTTTATTGGGCTCCATCCAGTTATTCGAGCAGGTGCCCATAGGCGCTCAATGACAAAGACGTGGAGTTTCCCTCTTATATCATGATCAATACATGTACTTTAAGGAGGCCACGAGCCGACCGGCGGCAACCGGCACCATGAACAATGAACATGATTAGAGTGAGAGTGCATCGGGAAAATTCAGGACACGGCTACAATGCTCGCGGCCACTCAGTATCTGCTTTTGTGCTGATGGTATGATCTCAGTAATATGTACCTCAAGTATATTGTTGCGGCAGGTGGAATAAATTAGGTAATGTAATGGTATTATTCAGGGCCCAAGCCTAAGTGGTGCCTATTATAGAATGGTGGGGCCGAAAAGCCTACGGCAGCGGGTTTTATGCAGCTAACCCGACAGACTATATGTTGAGGATTCATAGACAGGGGATGATTGATTATCACTTGTAACGGGTTTAATACATCAACTATGTGTTTGCAACCACGAGAACGATTGTCTTCTATAGTATTAGTCTGACAAGCAACTTACTGACAGACCTAATCAGTTTCATAATGGTATCATAGGTGGTGATGACCACGAGGCCATTGCGCGGCTGCTTGCAAATGGTCGTGCGCGTTCAGCGGTTGATTAAATAGTAGCTTGGGAATCGGTACTGACTGATTCTGCGAGAGAGTCGCAACGAGGGAAAACTAATGAGAGATGGCTCCACGGGATATACATTATTTGATCCGCTGAGATTTCGCCATCCCGTGTCGGAGCAGCAACATCGTTAGCAGTCAAATGCCAATGGTTTCCTCAGCGATAGCAAAGTGATGTTGAAATTCGACGCGTCGCAACTGCCAAATCCCGCCTCCGTTGTTGGCATGAGGTGCATTCCGGATAACCTCTCCTTCTTTTGCGATCTTGAATCTATTGCCATATCAGGAAACCCGATCTGTGGGGCCGTTTAGTGGCAATGATGCGAATGATGAAGGGCTTTCGTGGAAAATCATCTCACGCGGTAGGTAAGCCATGGTGGGCGGCAGCCACAGCGAAAGGCGCGACACGTAGAAGAGTTGCAGTGAAGCAAAGTTGGTGTCACGGCTCGATATTGAATGGGCGGCACGCTTTGGATATTCCGAAGGTACTTGGTATCCTAGCCTGCTGCCTGGTAATCGTTGCCTCGGAATGTGTTGCGGCACCGAAAGTTGGCATCTCCTGCTTCCGAAATGTAAAAATTTCCTTTCTGGCCTTAAGGGGAACCTCTTTCTCAGAATATCCCAGGTCTGGGGATCGCGCATCATGCATGCATCACCGGCTGCGCTACTCGACTGGAGGAGCGAGCACCGAATCTCCAAAAGTCAGTTTTACGCCCCGGCGCTGTCTATTTCTCGGATAGCTCGGGGAGGGGGTGTAGAGCGTCGGAAGGCGATGGCAATACCAACTAGCATGGTTATGTCAAGAAGACACAGCCACAGTGCCGCACATTCGATTGGCGCGGGAGATAGCAAACCGAAACATGGAAGTCAGTGGGGTAGTGAGTTTCATAGGCGCGGCTACTGATCATAACCGCACCCAAAGTTGGAATAAAGACTTAGGTCCCGATCTATGGCGTTGACATTGGTCATTGAGGGATTTTTAGCCACGAAGAACCCCGGGGCGGCCTATGGCTGTAGTATAACCCCAGCTGTTCTCTTGCTTACTGGAAGTATTGTCGATGTGTGCTCGATTGTGTGTCAATGGAAACTGGAATGTGATAGAGCGTTCTCGATGCACCATGGACCAAAACAGACGGAATGTTTGGCTCGATTTGGTATCAAATAATCAGCACCCCAGAGTCCAACCGCTCACCAAACGCTGTCATGGATCAGTAACACTGCCGGCAACAGTTTCCTAAGGGCCAAACACGTCACCGGAACATCACCGCAGATGTCATTGTAATTCCCGTTTAGACCGAAGCTTCAAACCATGAGTCGTAGAACCCATACTTAGAACTGCCGACTTGGGCAAGGAGGCGCTACTGGTACCCCATCCAATAGTAGCCCGGAGGGGCGGGCTGAAAGGATAGAACCAACCAGTCCGCCCTATAAAGCAACCCGAATGGGTCCCTTCGCCCCACCGATCTATCCTTCTACATTCACGCTATGTTGGTATCGAGTGCGAGTGCAGCACTGAAGCGGGGATCCGCATGCCTGAACTGCAGGTACGCACCTACCGGCTGCCGCAACCACTGATCCGCTACTAACCTTGCTCTTTCCCCTTTCCGATGGGTTGTCGCACAGGCAGAAGAAGATGGTGAGTATGGAGATGCTTAATGTGACTCATGCTAACATGTCGCAAGAAATGCGATGGCGCCCAGCCGGTCTGCGGTCAATGCAGCAAATCGAACACTTCGACCCCATGTGTATACGATGGGCGGAGGAAGAAGAGCCGTACAGAGAGACTAACGGAGACGGTGTACAATCTTGAATCTATAATACAGGAACTTGAAGGGAACCCCTCCGCACCTGCCGATGTAACCACAACCAGCCGGGCGGCGATCATCACCCCACAATCTATTATGTTACCAGCCGAGTCGATCCCACCCGCCACTCCCGATTCTGGATATAGCGCCATGATGGGGCCCCAGACCGAGGTCCCGTCGTCATCTACCTCCGTCATTGGTATGGACAATTTATATGATCGTCACGGTTTGGGGAGTGTGGACGCTTCAGTTGATGCTGTCGAGGCGAGATCATTCCTGTTAGTATCCTATCTGATAACGTGTCCATCTACCACTAAGCAGTAACAGCGTGAACACAGCCATGTCGCACAGGTATGAATTCTACTTTGAGGAACGGACAGGGCACCATCCAGCCATTACAGATGCCTTATCTCTCCTCGGTTGTTACTATGCACGTTCATACCAGTACACACATCTGGAGCCTACACTCCTTACTCGAACTCAGAATGGGATCACCTCCGCACTCGCTGCGCCCGACCAACTTATCGACGCGGTCCAGGCTTCGACATTGCTTGCTGTCTACTTCTACTTGAACAACCGTATCACCGAAGGCTATTACTATGCGTTTCCATCGGCCCGGCTTGCCGCCGACCTTGGCTTGCACCAAATTCCGCCGCCGCCCGACCGCCACTGCCCTGGCTCGGCCTTAGTTAGAGAAAGGATCAGTGTATTCTGGCAGGTTTATATGGTAGATCGATGCTGGTCTGTAGTAACCGGCCTGCCCACCGCATTTCCAGCCACCGAGCATCCGGGGGAGCACATCCTGACGCCACCGTGGGGTACCTTACCTACGAATGAACATTCCCTTGCAGTACGTTTGATGTTTTTGGATAAGGTGTAATAAATAGCGATTGTGCAGGGAGCGCTAGGCCCGGACAACCCGATAGTGCCGTATGGAGATGGATTGAGCCTACAAGAGATAAAGTCACATGCCGCAGTCCTATTCGAATGGAGTGCACGGCTGACATCTGGTAGGCACTGCCTTCGTTTATTATTGCGGTCAAGATTAAATCAAGTAGCGCAGCCTCCGCCAGGGATGAAGATTATTTCGCCAGCATTGCCAGTGTCACAGCCGCAGTCAGGAATTTATCAGCCACAGTTCCACCCTTCCGAGGATACGAGCCTCTGCGCGGCCAGGTGTCCACGATGATATGGAGCTATTCACGATCCATATGTTTACCCAAACATCACAGCTGCATCTGTGCATGTGTGGGGTGTTCCCGATCCAGGAAATCCTCCGGACCGTCAGCTTCATTACCCAATGCATTCGCCAGCTGAGCATCGCCGACTATGAATTTCTGGACCGGGTTGTGAGCGTGCGCATTTCCTAGGTCAGCATTAAAATCATTGTGCTGACGTCTGGTGGCAGTATTGCTGGCTTACCGCCGCTAGGGTCTGCATATGTACCCTGCGCACCGATATGCAGGGGGATTTGAGTGGACGTGCCCCAGTAGGCGGACTAACGGAGGTGCTTAAGGGGGAAGTTGCCACCCTCGCTTCCGCCGTGGAAACGTTGGCTACGCATTCCCCATTGTCTGGTGAGGGTTTGTTTTCAATTTGCAGGATAAAACTCACTTAGGATCTTACCTGGGCAGCCCAACACCTGAGGATACTAGAGGATGCACGTCTGACTGTAGGAATCTAGCCTCGAGTTGGTTTCCCCTCATTGACTTTGTTATATACCATGTCAGGACCTTGATTAATCGATTTATTTGTTCTTAATAATGCAGAAATGCAGATGTCACCGGCGCTGACATGCGCTGACATGACATCTGGCATTAACGAAATGGAAGCCAAAAATCAATCTGTGGTGAATGACAGAACACAGTGCGGGAAATACACTTTATTTGAATCTTCATTAAAACGTCCAGGTAATCGTTGAAGCTGAGGCCACGGGCGCTGATTGAACCTGCGTCTAAAGGGCCAGGCTGGTTCAGCAGTTTTCAGGAGTTGAATTGAGATCTCGGCGCGTGAAGGTATCGCACGGAGCATGACTCATGGGGTTAAGGATCTCCGTCGCGCTTCTGTCAGTAGTGGTAAGGGCTGCAGTGTTTTCGAGCTGTCTGTTTCGGCTTGGAGGATCTCGTAGGTAGGTAGGACATTTCTGGCGGGATAAAGCATAAGCATAATTAAAATCTAACCCACTCGCTAGATCATGGATCATTTTGACTGCGGTCACAGGGTTTGACGTCGGGGGAGGAAACGACCAAGTTAAATAGCGCAATTCACGCGGCATGTGACTCAAGATTCCAGTAATGATACATTTAGATGCCCGGTGGGGTCGGGCGAGGCGCGGCTCTGATGAATGCTTTTGATCATCGACGTCATGGCTGACGCGGGCGGTATTACTCGATAGTGTATTCGACCTTGGATATGCAGGTAAATCAACAGCAAGCGACCAACCCGCAGCCAGCGAGCAAATCCAATTTTGGGATCGATAACTTCAGTGGTGTTCAGGAGGCTAATAGGAGGCTTGGCGAGAATAATAGGGTGAGTGTAAGCGGTGGATGAATCATTGATGACCTCACAAGAGTATCATCTAGCGGTAACCAGGATCACTACCCCCCGTTGTCTATCACCGCTATTATGTGATGAGAAGGGTTGTGAGAAATGTTTTGCCCTAATTTGGGGCCATGGAGCTAGTGTATTCGATTCAAAAAATTGCTGGTCTTTGTTGGGTTGTGCTCATCGTGGCCCATAGGGTGAGCTGAAGCAACGGTCATAAGGGCGGGTTCGACTGGGGAGGTGTGCAAACAGGTGGAAACAAAGGCCAAATGAAAATAAGCTTTAAGTTTCAAATTGCAGGAACCGTGAGATTACGAGATTACTATAGCCGACGGCTGACATTTCCATCTTCGGATTTGGCGGTCTTTCCGATAAATTATCATCCACCAGACGGAAAGGCCTGAGGCCCTCCCTATCTGGTGTCACTTTCTCGATTACCCTGCTTATATTTTCTTGACCGTCCGCACGGCTCCTACATACCATTATACGGTTGTATTCTCGACAGAGGTTCATATTAAGCCACCAACTCGAATTCCCAATTCGTGAGCACTATCAACGCTGCCCTCACAAGTCGATAATGATAACTCTTGCAGTTCTTTTCACAGGAAACCCCCATTTGTTGCGGAGGTCAGTTTCTTCCAAGCTGTGAACAGCTAGACCGTAGTGCGTTGTTCTACTTGTCATCCGCCTGCTTGTTTCTCATACCCCTGTTTACGCCAGCAGTCTCGCCCACCTCGAGAACCAGCGATACCCGGATTTTTATTCTATAAAACGCGTGTACATTCCATTCTGCTGTCCGGGTTGGTTTTAGCTTTCGTTCTGCCCGCCATGATCGGGTGGCTGACATCCCTCAACAGCGTCCCATATTTTGGTTTCAATGCTTGCTACCATCACCATTCAATCTCACGGAATGAAAGAGCAACAAGTTTGCCGGAATACCAACACGGCGGGTTCAGCACTTCCCCTTATTCCACGTCGTACTCCCTCCACCTCCCGCACTCCCTCTGTCAATGATCTCGCTCCTCTGCCTCCTCGCGTTGTTAAACCGTCCGCGGATATTGATCTTTCTGATGAGCCATCGACTTGACTTCCTTGGAGGACTCTGACTCTGCATCATCAAGCACATCGGATAAGTCCCTGCCAATGATTGCCGTTCGGTCTAAACGGGTACGCGGGATTCGTCTTCCCGCTGTATGTCCGCCAGAGCAATCGACCCCGGTCCCTCCACTCCCACCCGCGAAATGCGATGGTCCCAAAAGCCACCGTCCCCAGATAAGCATCACCCTGGCTGATACCCCCGGGCGTGGGACAACAGATGACCTGCCGAGTGACAGTACGCCTCGTCCTATTGCACCACGGCACTTGATATACTCTCCTGGAGTTCCTCTACGAGCGACCACCGCGGCTCTCAAGGCCAGATATTCTGAATCATCAGCCTCACCCGGATTCCATGCGAATGAAGCAGCTATCAAGTCAGCACCTCTTGAAACGCCGGAGCACCCAAAGATGATACGCAAGAAATCTGGCCAGCTGGTCAAATCGTCTCTAAAGTCGTCCAAACGAGCACCGAGGGGAAGTCTCTCCATTGTTACCCTGGCGGCTTTAAGCAAAAGCGAACCAAGCACACCCACCCACAAGGCGGTCCATTTTGACTCTCAGCTCGAGCATGTTAAGCTTTTCCTTGCAGAACAGAAACCACTTGCCGTTTCCCGAGATGGTAGTCCCACAGATGATACCAGCGGCACCGATACCGATTTCCCCTCATTCATTTTCGGGGATAGCTCCCAAAACAACAAGGGAAGGTTGGATATGCGTATCGCTAATATGCCTCGCAAAATCAACCTCAACGCGGACGTCGCATTGGAGGCATTTACACTTTCTTCCGACCTCGCGAACATTGTTGGGCGCGTACGTGTGCGGAATATCGCGTTTCATAAATGGATTGCCGTCCGTTTTACCTTTGACTCTTGGCAGACGACCAGCGAGGTCGCCGCCAAGTACTTCGAGTCTATTGACCGTGATTTCGACCGCTTCACATTCAACATCAGACTGAACGATCTTCTCCCGCGCATTGAAGGTAAAATGATGTACCTCGCCGTGCGGTACTCCGTGTCAGAGAGGGAAATGTGGGACAATAACGGCGGTCAGAACTATCTTGCCACCTTCACCAAAGTTAAGGCGGGACCAAAGCTTGGTCATCTCTCACCGAAATCTGATGATGAAGATAACCTGGAGGTGAGCGGTATGGAAAATCTCCGAAGCAAATTGGAGAGGGTGGCGCAGGGGCGGGACGCAACCACCAGTAGCCAGGCAGTTCGCGCTGGGGTGGCAGAGAAGGAACGCGAGTTTGTCCTCAAAACCAATGCATCACTGGCCTCGCGGTATGATTTCGGAGATCGCAAGAAATCGTGGGCAGTGGATACATCGCCGCCCGTTCGGCACACTCGGAACCATTCTTACCCCGCACCTTCCATGCTTGGTCCGAGCTCGGTGGTATGGCCGGAGAAAACACCCAGAGTTGCGCGCAACATAATTGCACCGCCGAGATCAAAAGCAACCTTGGGGCCCCCCCGGGACACGGGAGAAGACTGTCACTCTGCCCCACCCCAGCCTTCTGACACACGAGAATCCCATCACACACCTCAGGATGAGGCAATTCGAAACCACCAACGCGGCTATTTTGACCTCGATGTGTTACAGGGATCAGGAGTAAGAAAGACACCCCCTGGAACCCCTCATTCAAGATCATTCGACGATATGACTCCTCTTTCCACCCGTTTCTATTCATTCCCGTCCCTCGATAAAGTTCTATCGCCCACCCCACAAAGAGCTCACGCTCACGTTGGTTCCCCAGTGACTCTAACGCCGATAGCGACAATCGACGCCATCCGCTGCTTATTCTCCAGCTCAGGCTCATCGCGCTCGGCTTCCCCTTCCCCACACGCGAGTTTATGATAACCCAAATGACCGGACAACGTGTAGATGATGTTTCTATCAGCCCCAATGCACATTACCGTCAATTTCTCAATAAGTAAGCGATTGTCCAACCGTCCCCGTTTATATTCTCATTCATAGCCAGATTTTGCTTTTACACTGGCCCCGACTCTGGATCAGGCACGGCGCCTGGGTCCATTCACCGCACCCAGTCAGAATCGGACGTTGAGAGTTCCTCGCTGGCACATCACCCAATCTCCGCAGCTTTTCTCAACACATTTTGACCACACCGCCCAGGTCCCCGCCCACCCGGAGCGGCTCTTCTACGCCGAAAGCCCTCAAGCTGAATACAGCATCCGCCCAACCACAAGCCACTAAGGCATGAGGGACTTTATGCTTCCGGATCACCCCATCCTTCAAAATTATCACCAACACATAACATGTACCTCCACCAGTCTACCCATAAACCTATATCCAACATGTACCATATAATCACTACAACCACATCATGGCCTGATACACGAATTTATCATTATGCCTCTTAAATTACTTTGTTGTTGAGTTTACTCTGACACAGTGTGAATGTCAAGAATGCGAACAGCTTATGAATTGACCAGCCGTCAAAGGTTTTACACAAGGAATTGAGAGCAAGAAATAGAGCTAATACCTTGCACCTCCTCTCTTCGAGCCCCATCGACTTGGTCGGCCTCCACCCCCGGCCCCTCGCCCCCAGTCCCCGCCACCGCCACCGCCACCGCCACCATTACCACTGCCACTACCACCACCACCACCAAATCCATGGTTCCCAGGTGCCCATTCGTCGGGGCCATTTCCCGTCCCGAACATATCCTCCTGAGAAGGCAATGGGCCGGTCTGTCTACCAGCGACGCTAATTTCAGTCGATCCAAATCCAGGGATGAAATCATCATTGGCATTGTCCGAATACCCGCCTGCCCTGTATGGATTCCCAGTCTCCGATGAGGGCCCGCCCGACCCAGCACCAGCGGCATCAGCGCCGTCTTCATCCTTTCCCCACCATGGGCCGGCGCCGGCGCCACCACCACCAGTGCCATAGCTGAAGCCCGGGACCATGGCATCTTCGTCCTCATCCTGGCCAGTGGTATCGACGATCTCAGGTGGTTTCTCGCCGCCACCGGAGAACACGGACGACGCGTCTCCCGGCCGCTCTCGGGACCAGAAGCGGGTGGTATGTCGTTGGAGGCGCTGACGAGGAGATGGCCGAGAGGGTGGAAGGCAAGGGACCAAACGTTTGAGTCATGGGCCTGCGACAAGGTTGCGCGCGGCTGGGACACAGGTTGACTGAAGGTAGGCTCGGGTGTTGTGAGGTCCCAGTGGAGGATTGCGCCTTCGGATCCCCCAGAAACCAGGAGAGGGTGGACGGGATGCCATGTGACGGCTTTTATATAAATCAGGATATGCGGTATCGAGGGAGTATGGGGTTGTCTTACAGCAAACTTCCTTTTTGTGGCCTTTCAGAATCCGGAATTCCTTCATTGCACGAATATCGAATACACGGACTGTTTGGTCCCGAGAGGCACTCGCGACTTGATCACCATTTGGTGACCAAGACAACGCTTGGATAGTGTTTTTGTGTTGGTGCCTATTCAAAGTAAGACATTGAAGGTAGTCTAAAACTCGGGAAGACGAACAAAGTTGATAAAACTGTCCCAGTTCGAGGATCCCAAAACTTGATTTGGTTATCTTTGCTTCCAGAAACAAGCAGTCCCTTCGTTGGATGCCATTGAACGCATTTCACATCCCAGCCGTGACCTGGTAGAATTAGTTTAATGCAGGATTTTCTAGCTGGAGCTCACCAGTTAGGACACTCTCCACTCTACTTTCTTGGAAGGACCAGATCCGGACACTGGAATCATCACTCGCAGTGGCAAACCGACGATCATCTGGACTGAAGCTGAGACCCCTGATTGCCTCCCGAGAACTTGAACCTTGCCAAGCGGTTAAGTTGTTCATGTTGGGCTCGAAGTATTTAATAATGCCACTCTTATCAGCAGACGCAAGGTAAGCCCCAGAGTGTGTAAACGCGAAGGTACATATTGCGGTGTCGTGTGCCTGGAGGATGGTTTCAAAATTGAACGTAAGGCCGTTCCAAAGCGTGAATTCGCCACTTGTTGAGCCAGTTAGAACGCGCCGGCCTTCGGGAGTCCACTGTCTAAAACTGAGATGGGCTGTAGAAGACAACGGAAAAGGTGGGCATGCTGACCGTGACAACGTTGACGGGACATCGAATCTTGTTCGTTGAAGTATGCACAAACTTGGTGCAGAGGGAGGTCGACGCGTTCGCAGGGTATGCCTTGGGTGGTAGCAGCTAGATTATTGCATTAGAATAATAATATATGAATAACTCTTTCCCAACGCACATCGATTATGTATGGCGGACTGGGCCGCAAGTGAGGTACATGTGTAGGATTAGGCCGTAATTTTCGCAACTGATAAAACAATATTATATTTGAACTGGAACGAGGTAACTACAACAACGTACAAGAGCCCAGCGCCCCAAGCCACCGTTATAATCCACAGTCCTCCGGGGCCGCGTTTTCTTCACAATCTTCCCGTCTAGCATTTGCCTCGCATTCGCCATTTCCTGCTCTTGCACCTTGCCGTCATCTGTGGGTGGGGGTTGGGGGGCCGAACGATATTTTTGGGGTGTCCATTCCAGATGTGACTGGGTTTGAGGGTTTGAGATAGCAGTCGGGGGGAGGAGAAGGGGTAATGGGGCCATGGTACCGGGTCTTTGGTCGGATACAAGTTGACTGTTTGACAAGGTCTGTTTGGATCAGAGACTTACCCTCTGTAGCATCAACAAGAAATATTATGTAATACTTGTGCATGTTACACGGAAGGGCTTTCGTTATGCTCTGAGATACAACGTCAACGAATACAACATTTTTTTGAGGCGACATCCAAAGGTTACAAATAAGAGTGCAACAAAGTGAGACAGTAGGAGTTGATGACGAGGAAATGGATAAACTTTATCCATTTCCTCGTCATCAACTCCTACTGTCTCACTTTGTTGCACTCTTATTTGTAACCTTTGGATGTCGCCTCAAAAAAATGTTGTATTGTCGTTGTATCTCAGGTCTGGATTGCTCAATGCCTACATGATGTGTCTACATATATACTGTCTGTAGGTAGGGTCCGGTCAGGTGATGTCCTGGAGTAGGCACCCTCCTACACCGTGGGTGGGGGTTGGGGGCCGAACAATATTTGTGAGGTGTCCATTCCAGACGCGACTGGGTTTGAGAGCTTGAGATAGCAGTTGGGGGGAGGAGAAGGGGTAATGGGGCCATGGTACCAGGCTTTGGTCGGGACACAAGTTGGCTGTTTGACAAGGTCGATTTGGATCAGAGGCTTACCCCTTGTGGCGTCAACAATAAATATCACCTGCGGTACTACTAGGGACTCAAACTTTCATCAGCGGTAGCCGTTCGGGGTACCTAAAGACTTGAATCACTTGACTGCATAAACCCGACTCAGAGACCATACACGCGCGCTATGGATCAAAATCATGACCTGGGTGGGTTCGCATCCAGGAATAGAGATTATTTCAATCGTTTAGCCTTGGAAGGCTCCGATAATAACCCAAATGCTCTGGAACTGGCCCGCAGGTGATGTCGTAGCATTTTTATCCCAGCTAGATTATTTATACCCTAAAGATCCGCCAACGCTTTTCGGAAGGCGTACAACTTTGACGATGGCTCAACTATTGCCATGGATTTCGCGTGTGGCTCAGGTTCATTTTATTTGACCATTTGTGTCCCCCCAATAATCTAGGTGCGATATGAGGTCATGTCTCGAGGCAATTGGCCCCCTACACCAAGTCGATTATTGGTGTAGACATAAGCCAACGCATGGTGGACCAATTTAATGATCTGTCCGAAACCAGGGAGTATCACCAGATGAGATGCGTGCCGTTTGTGCTGAACTGAGAGGGGAGGATCACGAGCTCGGTGGTGCCAAATTTGATGTTATTGTGGTGGGTAGATACACCAGGGACAGTTCACGGCAAGACTCATTTCAAGTTCATCAGTGTGCTTCAGCCTATCATCATTTCGCCGACATCGATAAGATGACGCAAGTCCTCTGCTTTTCCCTAAAGCCAGGGGGTACACTGCTCGTCATCGATCTCCTCCGAACAGATGCAGTCGACGACAGTTCGATCTTCCCTGAGCACGCTGGAAATATAGTTGCACATAAAGGGGGGTTTAAACCAGAGATAATACAAAGTGCGTTCGAGCACGCTGGACTAGATAATATTACTCTCGGGGTTGCAGTAAATGCGAAAAAGGCTGGTCACAATGTTCAATTGTTCATTGCCAAGGGGATAAAATCGGATTTCTAATATGGTTCACAACTTGGTGCATGTATGTCGTTAAATTCAGTTCATGAGTAGTTGTGTCAACATAATTGTCCAAATACAACATAGTCCAACAATTCAAGAGATAAGAATAAGGTATATTATTCTGTGAATCGCACCATGATCAAAGCATCCCTAGAGCCCCCACTCCCAACGTGAGTAATTGCATCATGAAAACATTCGGAGAGCTTAACATCGCGCCGGATGTTCCTGGCACAGGAAGGAAGTGTGAGGTTTGCTCCTTTTGTTCTCCTTCCGTTTGCTGGCAGAGATATCAGTCGGATACGGAAAGCGACTAGTTTAGTCACTAGACCTTAAATGCGACCAATCCGACGATGAGACCCAAGGCGAAAAATATCAGTGCTTGAATAAGCCAAATAATCCCCCACACTAAATCGATGTAAGAATCCATTTTCAATCGGCACCAGCATTCAAACCTTGGGATGGGAAACAACCGCAGATATCCGCGAAAGCCGAGGCGTCTGATGTATTGGTCTTCCTGGCGATTGTATCGTCTGCGTATTCCTCGATGCATCAGAAATGGAATAGGGGGCGCAGACTTGCGACGCACCGATGACGTCCCAGAGGACATACATACAAGACATCACGCCAATGAAAAGAACCTAATGAAATAATCAGCAATAGGAATGGCTTGTTTCAGAAAGGCTCACGAAGAATCGCAGGGCTATGCTACCAGCCACAAACCAAAATAAAATAACAAGTCCAGACATTCCAGCTACCAAGAACCATGTCCTATAGAGCAAGCGATAAAAAGTGACATCCCCAAGATATCTCAAATGGAGCTTACACCATACTTCTCCGCGCCCACCAGAGGGTAAAGAGAAAAAACACCGCGAGCACAAGAGATGCAATTTTACTGGCATTGGTATTGAATCCACAAGCAATTAGGCAAGCTCCGATGAATGAGGAACCTAGATATCCTGCAGGCAATGTAAGCCAGGATATTCCTCCCGACATACTCGTTGCTCCCCCCTCGTCCGCTATACGGCGAGCATTAGATCCTTTCTTTCTCCGGGAGCTGGAAGGACATACGATCAAGTTCGATGGAGTGTATCGTCGCGCATGTCAAGAGCCCCATAATCGCGTGGCTCATCTACGGGAATCGTTGGAGATGATAAGAAACATGTTGCTGATAAGGTAAAAATAGCTACCTCGTGAAATCCAACAGTTAAAAGCCTAAAAGCGTGGCATTAGACAGAAAAAGGAAACCAAAGGAACTCACTTTACTTAAATGGATAAACTGAGGGAGGAATTTGTTAAGCCGCGCTCTCAAATCACGGAATGGATCGTGACCTACTTAATCGTGAAAGATATGGGGCGTGCCTAGAATCCAGACATTGCATTATAACTCCATGCATTCGCAACGATTCACGTACCATAGTATTGCAATAACTACTATGTAACACCCTGCGACAATCAATGTTGTTCGTTGTGTCGTGTTGGGCGTAATTTGTGTCCGGAAATCGCGCGTCAGGATGACATCAGTCGCGGCTGCGACTGTGATGGGCATAATCTAATTGGGCGTTTCTGAGATTGTGGAGTACGTTAACGTTGCAATTGTGGTCGTGAACTGTCGGATGGATGGTTGAGGTTTGAACTGACCCGAATAGGCTCCAAGGGTGCCGGCGGCACCCTTGCTATTCGGTAAAGATTTCAAATACCCCCGAACACAACAACCCCAAACAACTTCGTCATGGCTTTGGGCTGGACGCGCCGTGCGGGAAACGACCTATTTTTTCTAATGATAGCGCATCGCACATCATTGATAAACTCCAGACGAATAAACTACTTGCCTGGACATGCTGGGCGGATCTTCTCCAGGGTACGTGCTGTCGCAGTGCCGATCCTGGACCTGGGAAAAGGAGGGCAGGGTGTAGCATTTGCTCAGCCGCCGAGTCGGGGGTGTGGTTGATTCTGGGGATTGGTATCACAGTATTAAATTTCATATTACGGAGGCGTTGGTATGTGGCTTTGTCTTCGCTTCCCCAACCACCCGCCCCAAATTCCATGAAACGCTGATCAGATGTTATTGTCGTCATCACCAGTGGTGGTGACAACAGCATTTGTATACCCGGGCTATGCTTGGAAGTGTGTCACCAATCGCATGGGTTATGTATCCCGTGGCTCTCCATCTGGAGGTGATATGTATCCCATCGCCATCAGAAGTCTCCACGAACTGCGTGATTCTGTACAACGCTCTTGATCGCCACGCGATTCCGGAACACATGGTAGGTCTTCTCCTGGTTTGTCACGTTTGCGTTGCTCCATGATATAATACGGGAGTATGGGTCTGGTTACGAACAGCTAATGTTCACAATCCGATGTTTCTGCATCACCTCCAGGGTATTTTGCCCGCTTGTAATTCTGCCTTTGCTAACATTTTTATAGTCGCATTTCTGCCGGTCATCCTGGCCCTAGGTGGTTTCGCAACCACTCTCCAGGTTTATAACCCCGTCTCCATATATCCAAGCTCGGGGAAATTTAGCCTCACCGTAAACGGGCAAGCTGTACCTGTGACTGGTGGGTCGAATCGCATATCCGGTTACCGCATTTTATTATTCCAGCAGCATTCGACGGCTATGCGTACACACACTTTGCTTTCGGCGATGGGTCTGCCGCCCTCAACATTACTTCCAAAGGGCAGTCCTCCATTAGCGCGTTTATCACTAGTCCGAACAAGTACGGATATGACGATGCTGGTATTCTCTCTGGAAATACTCTTGCTTTTACCATGAAAACACCGCAGTATATTATTGTCCGGCTGGCAGATGTCGGAGAGCTTGTAATTGCCGCCGACCCGTTGGAAACAGATATTCCCAGCAGCTCCGGCTCCGGTATTTTTAATGTGGCCTCGCAGTACGGGGCCGATAGTTCTGGAGGCACCGTCACGACGAAGGCTTTCACAGCAGCGATCAAAGATGCGGGAGTGCGGGGACAAGGGAGTATCATTTATGTCCCCCCGGGTATCTACCAAGTCGGAAACCTCATTCTTCCCTCGAGCACATCGCTCTATCTTGCCGCAGGTTCTTCACTGCGCTTCACGGGAACAGAACGGATTACACGAAAGACTGGACTAAGGATTCACAAGGGTTAGACGGTACCGAGTGGATCCGCACTGCCTTTGATACACATGATATCAAAATTTACGGCCGAGGTACTATCGACGTACTTGGTGATTATGGCCAGAAAATTGGAAAGTTTATCGCCCACGCTGTTGTACCGATGAACACAACGCGGTTTACTTTTGACGGGCCTATCATCCGAGATGGTGGATCGTGGACATTGTTGCCTACGCGGTCTAGTTATGTAACGATCGACCATGCTAAGGTGTTGAATAGGATGGATCTTGGGGAGGTACTATTATGGCACTTATTGGTTGGGTCATTCCTGATATTGATATGCATGCTTTGTCTAGAATGACGCTATCGATGTCCAGGAATCACAACAGTGCGTCGGTCCTTTGCCAATTAAAGCACTCTGATACTGATTTTTCCCGTAGTGTGATCGTCCGGAATTCCATTGGTATCTCACTCGATGACTCGTTCAGTACAAAAACCTGGCCTGCCGCGACAGGAATCGCTATATTATATCCAGGACCAGCGCAAGCACTCTCCAATGTCACATTCAGCAATAATCTCGCTTGGACTCTTTGCTATGGCTTTAAAGTTGGCCAGGGTGTATATGAAGAGCAAAGTATAGTGCGGTTTGAAGGTGGTACAGTATATGGTGCAGCCGTTGGGCTCGGGATACACCACAAAGTATATTCCCAACTTCGTGAATCACATTGGTACTAAAATGCTTGTTCAGTGGGGCACCGACGCTGCAAGGAATATCCAATTTACAGACACAGTCATTGAACATCTACAAGGAGATAATGATGGCCATCAAACATGGCTGGCAATATTTGTGCAAGAAGGAACTACAGGGATATTTGGGCCGATAGACACTGTCAGTCTGTGGGATATCAGCGTCCGAATCCGTGGGTCCACTGCTGCCCTTGCGCGTGGGGTCGCAGGCGCATTCGTGTCAAATGTCGGGCTGCGGAACATATGGTTCAAGGACCTTGGGCGCGCGGCTGTGTCCCTCTCAGAGATGAGTATTACGGATACCAATTTTTCTTCAAATGTCGTCGTAAAAGGGTGACAGGATTGGTTCATGTGGTACATAGCCATGTACATGGTATTATTTCTTAAGCTCGGCTTCTTTTATCCATCATATCTGAATACTTCCTCCAATTCCTTTATGGGATAAATTAAGGACAGTTGGGGGATTAATGTCGAGAAGAAATACACACCGTCCACCATGGTATATCTTTTCCACTTCCCTGTGCCCCCTCGATAAAGCTCTCTTGCATCCCATCGGTGAGGGCCCACCATCTTTGCGTCTCAGGGTCATCTGCAACCTTCTTCATGTCTTCAGCATAGTTGTCTCCGGTATATTTAAACGTCGCAATAAGGAGTTGGAGTGGGGGATAGTGATGAATTGAATAATCAACGATGTGCGCCTGCTTTAGGGCGGAAAGCACTGCGGGCCATACAGCTGCATGAATAGCTTTGTACTCGTCCACGCAGCTCGGCTTGAGCTGTCCAAATGACGAACGTCAACAATGCTAACGGTCGAACACCGGGTCTGCTGCGCACCTTGATTATTTGACAGATGCGTTTGCTGTCCATGATAAACAGTGGGATTGGGAGCTGTTTTGAGATGTCCAGGATATGATCTAGCGGCCCGGCGGCCCGGGCCCTACTTCCACCCACAACTTTCAAGATTCCCATGCGCGTAAAAGGTGATCCCAGTTTTTTAGAGGTAGTATATTTTGATGAGTGGGTGTCATAAGAAGCTGACGAAGCTCGAATGGCTGGTGATTTGTGCGGCGCTTGGCGGCAAATATCGCGATTACTATCGCCCTCAGGGGTATAAATTTAAAAGAACGATGACGGACAAGCCCAGGAAACTCACGTTCAGTAAATCCAGAGACTGTATTGAGTACAGCCTTATCCCCGCAATACTCATTATAAGAGTCAAGGGGACATCGCAGCAGGAACAGCGACCGACCTTTGGTTTTTGAACTCCGCCTAGAGAACAACAACTTTGTGCAGAACCACTTACCAACACCATACCACCGTCACGCCCAAGCAAAACCGCCAACGACCTCTGTACATCTGCTAATAGCCTTTATACACTATGACTGAAGGAAGCAACTACGATTATCTCTTCAAGGCGAGCCACAAGTCCTTTCCTGCCAAACCTCAACTAACACCATACCCAGGTCGTGCTCATTGGTGACTCTGGTGTGGGGAAATCGTGCGTTTGTCCTTTTCTTTGTGCTATATTTCTTGAGAGATCTCATACTTCAACACAGAAATCGTGCGTGCATCTGCTTCAACCAAAGTAGCCCAGTTTGACTCATGAATCTTGACTAGTCCTGTCGCGTTTCACCCGCAACGAATTCAATCTCGAGTCAAAGTCGACCATTGGTGTCGAATTCGCAACTCGATCTCTGAAGGTTGATGAAAAAATGATCAAGGCTCAGATTTGGGACACTGGTGCGTCGTGGTCTCCCAAACATTCAACAGGCGTGAAAATTATCCCCTATAGCTGGACAGGAGCGCTATCGAGCCATCACATCTGCGTTAGTTGTTCTCATCTCATAGCCGCTTCCGCTTATCAATTCTTCCCCAGTTACTATCGTGGGGCTGTTGGTGCACTATTGGTCTACGATATTGCAAAGCACGCCAGCTATGTCAATGTCACACGTTGGTTGAAGGAACTCGGGACCACGCTGACTCCAATATCGTCATTATGCTCGTTGGGAACAAGAGTGATCTCAAGCATCTGCGGGCCGTTCCAACTGATGAGGCGAAAGCCTTTTCTAGTGAGTCCTACGCTAATATGAGCACGAGTTGGATGTTGATGGATGCCGGTAGCCGAGAACAACTTGTCTTTTATCGAAACATCAGCGCTGGACGCATCAAATGTAGAAGGAGCATTCCAGACTATCCTCACAGGTAAGTCTCCGAGTTTATCCCGTGGCCGCCTTGCTTACCCGTTCTAGATATCTATCGCATTGTCTCCAGCAAATCCCTTGAATCGTCAACGACAAACATTGAACCCCCCAAGGACAGCATTAGTGTAGGGCCCAGCGTAGACGCAAACGCGAACCAGAGTAGCAAGTGCTGCTGAGCAGGATATAAGATATTGGTCGTCATAATGGGTGTCCCGTCATCATCTGGATTGTTATGAATCCGATGGAACATTTCCCGCGCTCAGGCATTTTAGCTTTCTTCGTACCCACTGTAATCTTTGTCTACTGCCCACTTCTTGGAATTTATGCGCATTATATCCACCATGGATGTTTATGCGGCGGTGGCGATCAGATATTCATATATAAAACGGGGTCCATGCACCAGCACCACATCTAAAACCCAACCGCGGACTGCTAAACCAACTCCATCGGACCATCCTCACCTTCAGCCGCACAGTGTCCCCTAAAGTACATGCGTTCCTGTAGCCCCGTACGTCAGAATCTTATGCTCGGGGCTGAGCGCCCTGCCTCTATTCAAGTTCCCGCTCCCCCACGGGGAGATCTTTGCGGGGCCCGACTCGTGGTTCGTCTTCAATATTGGCCCCGTTCAGCGCAATATCACACCAGATCCTCTGTTCTTGGTGAGCTGGATTTCCACTAATGAATCTCTAAATGTGATCATGCTGCATGCATCGTAAATAGACAAGATTTTCATGATCATGCTGGCACTGGTGGTACCTGGGCCTATTAACATAGTACATCTAGTGCTATTTCAGCACGATCAGCACCACACACGGCCAAGGGTTAAAACCGAATCCAAAATAGTGCCAACAGCAAACAACTGATGCCAGGTGGCCATCTGTGACGACTGTTGCATAGCAGATTACAAGACATACTTTGCGCTATTATCATGAGGGGCGCCGTGCCTAGCGAGACGTGGGGACGACTATGTACCAGGGTTCCAACTTCTTATGGGTAACTCAGGGTGCTATACCGTATAAAATGCGAGGCTTCCTCGGGGAACATGTACAACAGCCTCGTGCAGGACGGCTTACCAGCACTATACCACCCACCCAAATAGAACCACCAACGACCTCCATACACCCGCTAATAGCTCTTATATATGACTGAAGAGAGCAACTACGATTATATCTTCAAGGTGAGCCCTAAGCTCTTTCCCGTCAAGCCCCGACTAATACCATGCCTAGGTTGTTTTCGTTGGTGACACTGGTGCGGGCAAAACGTACGTCTCCGAGTCCCCTTTTGCTCCCTGGTGCTATATCCCTCAGAGATATCATCCTTCGATATAGAAATCGTATGTTAATGGTTCAACTAAAACGGCCTAGGTTGACGCTTGAATCTTGATCAGTTCTGTCGCGTTTCGCCCACGACAAGTTTGATCTCAATTCGAAGCCGACTATTGGTGTTGAATTCTCAAATCGATTTGTAACGGTTGATGGAAAGGTGATCAAGGCTCATATTTGGGACATCGGTGTGTCATGACCTCCCAGCTTCATCCACCAAGCGTGAAAATTACCCTTCTATAGCTGGACAGGAACGTTATCGAGCTGCCACATCTGCGTTAGTTGCTGTCATTTTATGGTCGCTCTCACTTATCAACTCTGCCTATACCAGCTACTACCGTGGAGCTGTTGGCGTGCTCCTGGTCTACGATATCACGAGATACGCTAGCTATGTTAATGTTACACGCTGGTTGAAGGAAATCCGAGACCTCGCTGATTCAAACATATTTATTGTGCTTGTCGGGAACAAGAGCGATCTTAAGCATCTACGGGCTGTTCCGACTGATGAAACGAGGGCTTTTGCTGGTGCGTCCCTGTATTGATGTGCATTGAATGTGTGTTGACGGATGCAGGTAGCTGAGAACAACCTGTCTTTTATCGAAACGTCGGCGCTAGACACATCAAACGTGGAAGGGGTATTCCAGACTCTCCTCACAGGTAGCTTTTTCGGGATTGGCTCACGATCATCCAGCTCACCTGTTCTAGATGTTTATCACAGGTTTTCCAGCATATATCCTGAGTTACTCGTAACCGACATTAAAAAGGACCGCGTTGGTGTGGAACCCAGTGTAGATGTGGGCGCGAGCCATAGTAGCAAGTGCTGTACCCAGTAGGACACAGGATATAGTCCGCGCGGAATGGCTCTCGCGTTTCTGGGAATCACATGGGGGTACAATTGCTCTTTGAAATTTGAGACAAGCTGTAGCGGTTGTGGTGACCAGTGTAGTGACATCCTGAGGATTTTATCAAATAGGGTCACGACTCCCGCAGCGTTCACTGTGTACCATATTGCGACCGCGAACCGTCAAACCATTGAACTCTCAGTCACCATCATCGGATCATCCCCAGCCTCAGCTGCGCTCCCACCATGCAGCCTCAAAGCACACACGCGCTCTCATAGCCTCATGTGCCAGAGCTCTATGATGGTGTGTGTGTTTGCCGGCTACCCTGCCTCCGTTCAAATTTTCGCGCCCCGCGGCGGGGAAAATTGGAGGACGCGACCCTCAGTGGTTTGAGGTGATCTTTACTTGATGTGTCGGGTTTCTACTCCCAGCATTGGCAATAGGATCCCGGATCTGGTTCTCGACATGTTGGCCCTCACCGCGCTTAGTTTATGACAGCGCCGCCGAAATTTTGAATTCAGCCAACCCCTGCAACCGCCTGCAAACAACCAAAACCAGCACACATTTGGGTCCAAACTCAAGGTTTTGTGACGAGGGATTTACGTAACCAGTAACAGTTACCAGTTGATCTCCTGGTGTGTGACGCCAGACAGGTGCGGTATTTCACATGTCACGCCCCGAATGGTACACTGTACTGCCGCCCAAATAGAACTGCCAACGACCTCCGTACACCTGCTAGTAGCTCTTATATGACTGAAGAGAGAAAGCATGATCATACTTTCAAGGCGAGTCTCAAGTCCTTTCCTGCCAAACCCCGACTACTTAATACCATACCTAGGTCGTCTTCGCTGGTGACTTTGATGTAGGGAAAACGTGCGTCTCTCCTTATACCCTGGCGCTATATTCTTCAGAGATCTCATCCTTTGATATAGAAATCGTATGTTAATGGTCCAACTAAGATGGCTAGGTTGACCATGATCTTGGCAGTTCTGTCGCGTTTCGTCCGTGACAAGTTCAATCCCGAGTTGAAGCCGACCACTGGTATTGATCCTCACATCGATTTATAACGGTTGAAGAAAAGGTGATCGAGGCTCGGATTTGGATGCTGGTATGTCGTGACCTCCCAAGCATCCACCAAGCGTGAAAATTATCTTCTATAGCCGGCGCAAGCGTCTTCGAATTCTCACATCTGCGTTAGTTGCTATCATTCCATAACCACTCCCGCTTATCAACTCTGCCAGTTACTACCACGGGCCGATGGCGTATTCCTGGTCTACGATATCACGAGGCGCGCCAGCTATAATAATATCACGCACTGGCTGGAGGAAATCCGGGATAACGCTAGTTCAAACATTGTTATTATGCTCGTCGGGAACAAGAGTGATCTCAACCATAGCGTGCTGTTCCACTGATGAAGCTCAGGCTTTGCTAGTGAGTCCTGCATCGATATGTACGCAGCGCCCTGACAGTGTACCGGTAGCCGAGAACAACTTTTCTTTTATCGAAACGTCGGCGCTAGATGCATCAAACGTGGAAGGGATGTTCCGGCTCTCCTCACAGGTACCTTTTTTTGGATTACCTCGCAGTCATCTAGCTTACCTGCTCTAGATATTTATCGGACGTTTTCCAGTAGACCTTCTGAACTACTTGTAACCGATATTGAAAAGGGTCTCATTGATGTGGAATCCAGCGCGGATACAGGCGCGAGCTGTAGCAAGTGCTGCACTCAGTAGACATAAGATATTGTTCATATAGGCAATTCCATCGTCATCTGGACTGTTATAAGTCTAATGGAATACAGTTCCTGTGCTCGGGCGTTCTAGCTTTCTTCGTCCACTATAACCATGTGGTAAAGGGTGGCGAATAGGTCAGACAGAAGGAAGACAACAATTGGCAGCCTGGGGGCAAGCCGACGGGTGGAGAGGATGGCGACTGGGAGTCGGAGGGAGGGTGAGCGTTAGAGACTTCCTAGTGCACACTCTCACCGATCCCGTCCGCGGCGACTAGCCGCCCGCACGCCTTCCTTCACCACCAACGACAGTGCAGCCACATTCGCCTCACACGCTCCGCCTACACCGAGCCCCTACTCGCGCCTCCCGCACGTGGCTGGGACGGGGCCCTTGCCGATGGGCGGCGCGTGCGTGACGAGGACGACGCCGCATGCCCATACATCTGTCTCATGACGCTCTTTTTTCTATCTCGTCTCCGGGCTGCAGGGCAGTCCCAGAAAAGATCCGAGACATCATATAACCCCTATCCAGATTTCGTGTGTGCATTGGTATGTTGTAGCCTCCCAAGCGTGACAATTATTCTATAGCCAGGCAGGAGCACTTTCGAGCCGCCATCTGCGTTGGTCGTTGTCATTTCATGGTCGCTTCTGCTTATCAATTTTCTCCCCCAGTTACCACCACGACGCTATTGGCATACCTGGTCTACGATATTACGAGGCGCTCCAACTATGTCGATGTCACGCTGGTTGAGGGAAATCCGGGACTACGCTTGTTTAGGTATTGTAATTGGTGCGCTCATCGGAAGTAAGAATGATCACAAACATCCGCGAGCTGTTTCAACTAATAGTGGGGCGAAGGCTTTTGCCGGTGAGTCTTGCACTGATATGTGGCGCGAAAGGATTGTTGAAGGATACGGGTAGCCGAGAGCAACTTATCTTTTACCAAAACGTCGGTACTGGACGCATCAAATATGAAGGGGACTATTCTCACAGGTAGCTTTTCCGGGATTGCCTCGCGGCCATCTTGCTTACCCGTTCTAGATATCTATCTATTATGTCCAGCGAATTCCCCGGATCACCAACGACCAATATTGAACCTCCAGGGCCAGGTAGCCATTAATGTGGAACTGGATTGTTCGGAATGCAGTTCCTGTGCTCAGGCATTCTAGCCTTCTTCGTATCCACTGTAATCATGTGGCAGGAAGCGGTGAACGGGCCGGACAAAAGAGAGTGCAACAGTTGGTAGACTCGAGGATGACGCGGCTATGGGCGAGCCGGTAGGCGGAGAGGATGGAAGTTGGGTGCGAGGAAGGGGTGCAATAAGCCACCCCGCACACCCATCCTTGCCACTGCCAACAATGACCCATAGCTATATTTGTCTTACACATAGTGATACATTGTAACGTTGGATTCTTATCCATACCACTATAATGAGTAGGTTGTCGTATTTCTTTTATTCCAAATTACAATACGAAACTGGGAAGTGAGCCCACCCCATAGCCGGTGGTCCTTGAACTTGGCTCTCCAGAATTTGTTGGCGCTGTTCATCACAAAACAAGCCAAACAAGTCCCTGATAGTAAGGGCCTCGTTACACGACTCAATATAACTACCATTGGTATTATATACGCTCCCTCGTAAACAAATCCTGCAGAAGAGCATACCTTGTGGAATTGCGGACGGGATTGGTGACCGCTGGCAATTACTATTAGCGGGCCATACATAACTGTGAACCCTCACGTGCAACTTGAATTCCAATCTGAGTATTATAATGATTTATTTGATTATACTTGAACCTGAACTACGATGGCCTATCTTCCAGAAATCCAATCTACTTACACAATGTTCCCAGCCCGGGAGCTCGATTACCCCTTTCTACCGCTAAATATTATTTGGGATGGATTTGTCTGAGGGGATCAGTGCGGCAGGAACCTGGAACACCTGAGGTGTTCCGAGTCCTTAAGGTTCGGGATCAACGGATAGTGCCATGAACCCATTTTAATGTTGAGGCCCTCAACACTAAAATGGGTTCATGGTACTATCTACTCCATTATCTAGTGGATACCCAATACTGAACAAGTCGCTATAACCCAGAAGTTTACATGGACAAGGTTGTGAGGGCCGCCCAGCAGCAGGCGTCAGGTGTTCGAGCTGGTCGCACGTATATTGCTCCGCGTAGTTGAAATGCAATTACGCAGGCTGCGGATAGAACTCGAAGCCGTCGCCCACCACGAGCAGCAAGTCGTTACCATAGGAATAACGAGATGATGGTCCGCCAATACATGGAAACGAACGATGGACTCTGGAGCCATAGCTGCATTGGAGTTGGGGCACCTGCAGGGTCGAGTCGCCAAGAGGAACTTGTTGCTCAATCTCCAAACTACCGAGCGCCACCCGTGGGCCTCACCACCCACTCCAAAGATGGTGAGCTGGCCGCCATGGTTGTCAAAATACCATGCTGATTTGGTCCCGTACTTGATTCCGGGACATGGTCTCGACCTTGCACGGGCCGTAGCCCATTCCGCTCAAGGAATAAATTACTTGAACGGGATCCACGATCTTGGGCATGTGGTCTGCATCTGGAAGACGCAACCACATGCCCGAGATCGGGGCCTCTCCAAACAATTTGAGCCATATTCATCACAAAGGGGGCACGAGCATATTTACAACATGATAATCTTCTACAATGAAGATTCTTCGATCCTGCAAACAGACACCCAGTGCACCCAACAGGAGGCAAAGTTATCCTCCCTATTAGAAACGAGTAGAATTCTACTCGTTTCTGATAGGGAGGATAACTGATGAGCACTAGGCACCTCCATGAACCTTTTCAGTTGTTTTTATACCAGGTTATTACGCATAAATTAATACTTGTACCCCATACCAAACAGAACTCAAAGTGGTGAATCTCCGATCCATCACGACCTTGCCACTGAAGACTCGTAGGAAAAGCTAGAAATGTTGACAATGCATCCCAAGATACAATTATACATTACAATGGGATTCGGTGGAGTGTAGAATCGTAAGACCCAAAAAAGCGGAATCTTTCGATTACACTAACTCGCGGACGCTGGACGCGCCGCTATACACGTGACGTTTGTGAAATAAGACTAACTCCTATCCAGATTCCGTGCATACCACCAACCTACAAAGACAAAGTCGATTCCCCACTCACTGTTCGCTTTCGCTGGAATGGATTCTAACGTTGAATACGAAATGGTATTCGGTGGAGCAGAAAACCCCACTTGTGTGTCTCCAACGGAAGATATTTGCTTTGATCCCATAGGGGAGGTTCCCCATCAGCGTGCGTCAATTCAGCGTGGGTCATGCAGTATGAATGTCTCTATATACTCAACTCTCACAGAACATGAACTCGGTCCAACGACTCCCCTCACCACTTCAGAAATAGATCCATTCTCGCCCGCCAGCTGGAAACCACAAGTACGCGCTTCTCCAACTCCTTCTGGACATGGCGGAGGAGCGCGCGATGATGTATAATTTCACCGCCATCATCCGTAATCAAACATCCCCAGAGCGGACCGCTGTGCCTGCTGCGCAAAACGGTGCGCCCATGTGCGGGAATCTGAGCCCCTGCTTATTGTATCGCATTCCAGGTCGACGGGTACGGCTACGCACTCGCACAGAGTGTAGTGCACTCCCCAGAGGGTGCGCACGACATCGAAGGGATACAGATCCCGGGAAGGGCAGGGTTGGAGACCTGCCACGCAGCGGCGCTATATTCCCGCCACCGGCGGGCACGAGCTATTATTATTTCATTGTGTTCTACAACGAGCTGTTTGGAATCGTGCCAGAGGCGGGTTGGCGGAACGGCAGGCAATTTGTTGCGTTTCTGTTGGCCGACTGGGTTGGGCCCTTCACCCCTAGTGATTTCGTAGTGGTTATGTATCCCGCATCGTGTATGTATATGTTCGAAATTTCTGTGGTGAAAAAGGCTCTCGACAGCGTCATTCTTACTTCTTAGCTTGAGGGCATGAAGGGAAAACGTTTCCCCCACACGTCACAGGGGCTTTGCCCCACCCGTGACACCAATACGGCAATACCCGCGTCCATCCCCCCTCACCTACGCTCTTTCTCCAACTCATCCCCAGCCTGCAGGCCAGGCAGTCCCGGAAAAACTCCTTGAGCTCCTAACACACATGCAATATTAATGACCTCATGTTCCTGGGCCACCCGTACAACCCCAAATATCATGTGCTGCCCCGCTCATTTTGTCCCGTTCAATACATCATCTTTTCTGTTTGATATCTACACCGCGTGCATTGTACACTGTAGACTTGGGCTCGGTATAACACCAAGCGTTAGTCAATCACCATTTCACGCAGAACTAAATATAGAACTACGCCCGTATATGGCAATCCAAACCCCAAATCCAGCCTCCTGGCTGAATGGTCGAACCTCATCCATTCATTACTCAGACCCTGGAGCCGGCCAGTCCCGGCGAAGCCTGGCACCCAGAAGCGGGTGGCGCGGTAGGGCAAACAATGTATTGCATTATGTGTGAGCAGCCGCAGCTGCACAGGCACTGCGCAGGAGATGTCTATCCTGGAGAAGCGCCCGCTGACGTTGTGGATGACGATGCAGCGGCGCATGTATCCGAGCTATACCTAATACCTCTACTTGTCGTGTGCCAGCAGGCAGCCTGGTTTGTCCTGCGGAGCGCTCGCTGACGCTGCGGATGACGAGGCCAGGCGCGTGTGCACAGCCATATTCCTCAGTGCGTGATTCCGGCTGGGCTTATTCTGGCCCCCATCGAAGCTCCCTTGGTAGTGCCCGAGTTCGAGTCGATCGTATGTATGTAAACAATGTCCATCTGGGGGCGGCGTAACCCCGGAACATCGGGTATAGGTCGTTTGCGGGTCCCCGAGCTGGTCGGCTGAGATGCAGAAAGTAGCGTGCGGGCAGGCATTTTGGAAACCCACCACACCTACTACTCATATAGGATTACGCATAACGGCGTCAGTGCGCCGTCCATCCCATTGGGCTGTGCTGCCTACGTGTCCGGGTGGGCAGGGCTGACTCGAAATTGCCTGCCCAGCCTAAAAGATATAAATAACTATCGCGATCAGGCTGCGGGCCCGGGAGGACTTTGTTGGTGGTACCCCGGCCACCCCGGGGTGTGTGGTGGTTCGGGGTGCCCTGCGAAAGGCAGGGGTAAGTGTTGAGCAAGAAGTGACTCGAACATTTGCACTGTAGCCCTGGCAGCCGTCATGGTGCACAAATGTGAGAAATGTGACACGCGCCGCGTGAATATCCCCCCTAAGGCCCGTTTGGCTGCTGTGGTGTGTTTGTGTTTCGGGCGCAATATAGCCTGGAAGAATCCATTGCCTGTAGGCAGACTTTATAAGGTCGCAGCTTCTCGTAGGAACTTGCAGAAGTAAACATCCCCGGAAGTACACGGTGGAGACTGGCGACGCCTAGATATGATACAGTGGCGGCGGGCGGCAGGCGACGGCCTCTCGAATCAACAGGGCGCGCCTAGCGACGGGCATCGTATCATGAATATCCGATATCACAGCATTATATCATATCGTGTCGAAAATAATTTTGCAGAAAATGATAGACAGATCAGGGGCAAGGCCCCCGAGGTGATGGGCAGCCAGAATGATAAGCTGTGTGCTGCGAGAATGTGATTGGTTTAGGAAGACCCGTGGCAGATGGTGGATAGAGAAATAGATGTCGGCTAAGGGTGTACGCTTGTGCATGGGGATAAGGGCGTGTGGGTGTCTGCGGGGGTCCGGGGTGGGGCAGTCTAGAAGAAATGGTGGGATATGTTTAGGATGCCAAGAGCCGAGTGTGTAAGCAGTTGGAGATTAGTGGCAATGGAACCGCGTTTGGGCAGACCACGTTCGTGGGGCTGAGTCGACCATGGACCAAGCTCGGAGTTTCGGGGAGGGCACGTGGTGCGGAACTTGTTCCATGACGAGCCGTGAAAGAACTTGTCAAGTTTGTTTTTTTTTATTACCATTCTTGATTTATTTTTATTTTTCCAAAAGATGATATGATCCTCGCTCTCACCCCACAATAATGCTGGCAGCCCCCAAACCCGCCATGTACTGGCCCTCTTCCTCCTCCTCCTCGTCCTACACTTCGACCCGGTCCCGACTCTCCCTCCTCACCACTTCCTCCACATCCACCTTTTCGGATCTCTCGTCGGCCCCATCCATCCCACCATCCCCACCGGCCTCATCGAGCAAAACAAATGCCTTCTTTGCGTCACCATTCTCGACGCAGCCCTCTTCCCCCGCCCCATCCCCACCTCCATCCCTGCATGCGTCATCCAAACCGGCCCGTGCCCTGACCACCGACTTTTTCACTGCACCTCAGCGCCAGCCCACACCGCCTCATCAAATAGAGATCACTCCACCCGATGACAACGCCACACCCCGTCCTCCTAACCGCGACCATCGTTGTTGATTCATTGTGTGCTGAACCAGAGTCTGAACCAGAGCCAGAGCTGGGCCCTGGTTCGCTTGTCTGTTCATCCACCTCGTCCCACCGACGGTCGTCAACTGACCCAGGCTCGTTTCTCTCCCCACCCGCCACTCCGCTCACGGCGTCTTTCACCCCCGAACCACCTCCCCGGCCTCTGAACCAAAAGACGACCGTGCTTCTGCTCGCGCCCCTCGGCCAAGGTTCCTTTCCAACGTTTGGCTCGCCCACGACCTCTCCCAACTCCTCTCGCCCTCCTCCACGCCGTGCCCTCCACTCGCACCATGCTGAACACCGAGCCCAGCACAGGTCTGCTGTCGGGATGGGCCGGACCCGCAGCCTCATGCGTCTCGGCCGTCGGATTGGCGGTACCCGTCCTGCCGAGTTCGTGTCTCGAAACCACATGGGGGGTATCCTTGACGAGCGCGATGGTGATGCCGGTGTTGCGATGGACAATCCGTATACATGTCCTCAAGGCAGACTCGTTGCGGTGAAATTGACGCCTCGGCGGCCGCCTGGGGCGACCTCGCTCGAAGCCGAGCGCACCCGGGTCGGCTTCGTGCGCGAGGTTGAAGTTTTGCGGGTGAGTTCTATTTTTTCTTCATCGATGGTGGTGGGAAGGAAGGAAAGGACACTGCCCCCCTTCCTTGGCACATATCGTCTGCGGACATGTGTCCACGGCCGATGTCCGATATGCCGGCAGTGCCCTCGTTCCAGTCACCCTGCACTGATCATGATCGCGGGCGCCGATCCCCAAACGCGTCTATTTCAACGTAATACTGACACACTTTACAGCACATCTCGCACCCATCCATCACACCGCTGCTTGCATCGTTATCGACCCAACGCATCACGCCCTCGTGCTCCCGTATCTCCCGGGCGGCGACCTCCTCGCCCTCGTCAACTCCGATCCTGCGTGGGAGCTCTCTCCGAGCCCATCCTCCGTCGGATCTGGCTCGAGCTGGCCGCTGCTGTCGGGTGGATGCATGGCGTGGGTCTCGTACATCGTGACATCAAACTTGAGAGTACGCCCATCCATCTCTTTATCCACAAAAACTAATGCCTGTACAGATATCCTCCTCACCGCCCCACTGCAAACGCTCGGTGACCCACTCCCCACCCACCCCCTTATCCAGCTCACCGACTTTGGTCTCTCGCGCTTCCTTCCCGCTCCCTCTCCAATCTCCTCCCTGGAGGAACAGCGCGAGCAGCAGCTCTTGCACACACGCTGTGGCAGCGAGGCCTACGCCGCCCCCGAGCTCGTCCTCGGTGGGCCTTACGACGCACGCGAGACGGACGCATGGGCGTGTGGCGTCGTCCTCTACGCCCTCGTCGCGCGCGCACTACCTTTCGGCGAGGGTCCGGCCTCGGGTGGCCGGAAGGAGCGCCGCGCGTGGCTCATGCAGATTGCGAGGGGCGAGTGGGAGTGGCCGAGCTGCGGGTGTGCGATCGACTCTGCCGAGGGGATGGGAGACAAGGGCTGTAGGGGTAAGGGCCTGGTAGGGAGTGCCGGCGCGCGCGCGGTCGTGCAGAGGCTCATGGTGCGGGATCCGCGGAAGCGCCCCAGGGTGGCCGAGGTGGCGGATATCGAGTGGGAGCTCGGTGTAGGCGAAGCGTGTGCAAGCCCTACGTGTGAAGTGAACGTGCCTGCACTAGAAGCTGTTGTTATCGAAGGCGAAGAAGGGTGCGCGGGGTGGCTCGTTGACGCAGACGGGATCGGCGAGATCGCGCGCCAGGAAGTCGTCTAATGTTCAGCTCCTCTTCGCCCCACCCCCGGCTCACCTATACCCGCGCCACCCGCCCGAGCCCAGGCCCCAACCACCCACCTAAATTGTTTGTCGTTCCTTGAATTATGTCTGTCTGTCCATTGCTCTTGTCCCCATGTTCACTATACATAGACTACATACATTACTTTATTCCGGGCTACCCCTCCCACTCACTCACTCACTCATCCGTTCAATCTGTCTCGATACATACAATACATACCGTAGTCTACCTGCATGTGCCCGCCCTCGTTGTTTGTTTTTTTGGTTTTATTTTTAGTTTTGGCATATGTGGTAGAGTGCGCACTGTTGGATGCATAAATTATTTTCGTTTATTGCAGGTTTAGGGGAATGGCGCCGGCCGTCTTGAGATGGTCTATGGGTGTTCGTATTATGTATGTATACAGCCCCATGTAAGTGGGCGCATCATGCAGGTGGAGCCAGAAATCGCCCCCGGCGACAAACACCTTGCTTTTTTAACACGTCATTCGGAACGTTCAAAATTATCGATGCAAATCTGGGGGCCAATCTACACAACTGCAAGGACGTAAAAATAAAGATGGGTTGATAACAGAGTGATTTATTTTCTATTGCTGGCCGTTGGGCGCACGAAATGGAATAGTATTGAATCGCTGCTAAAATTTGTCTAACGTGATGCTCGGACGTCAGAAGTGAGATAGGAAGAAATAAGGGCGTTGATGAGGGGGGGATGAAATCTATAGTGGATATGAGGAGATAAAATGGCTGAGTGGCACATGAAGTACATCTCATCAAATCGATCATAACAGCTGGAAACTTGCGACGAATAAATTATTAATAACACCTCAATAACACCTCATGCATTCATGTCCCACCCTGCAACACTCCCCAAGCTCCAGCACCCGCTACTATGGCTCACAAGATAAAGACTTGTAAAATTTCCTTCAACTACAAAGTATGGCCTAGGTAACTTGAAGTGCCAGCAGGTGCCACCTCGGTGGGAGCGGCAACGGAAATCCTGGAATATTGAAAATTGGATCACCGCTAAACCCTGTCTAGTAATACTATGACAGTCGGAGGATTCAAACGGGAAGGAAAAACTATCTCTCTCGGCATCCCATTGTGACGAACAATATCTTATGTCCTACTCAACAATACTTGCTACGCTACCTTGGCTTGTGTTTGCATCTCCTTGCTGGTCGCTAACGACTTAGATATTGATGCATCTGGTGAGCGCAACACAAAAGATGTCTAGAATGGGTACTAAGCTAAATAGCTGAGGCAATTCTGAAAAACCCACCCGTGAGGAGGGTCTGGAGTGCCCTTTCCACATTTGATGCGTCCAGCGCCGTTTCGATAAAAGACAAATCGTTCTTGGCTACCGCCGTCGACATTCACTCACGTCGCATATCAGTGTAACGCAGGACTCACCAGCAAAGGCCTTCGCCTCATCAGTTGAAACAGCCGGTAGACATGTGAGATGATCCCTCTTATTCCCGACGAGGATAATATTCATGGATGAACCGGTGTTGTCCCGAATTTCCTTTAACCAGCGTGCGATATTATCATAGCTGGCGCGCTTCGTGACATCGTAGATCAGGAGTGCGGCAATAGGCCCACTGTAGTAGCTGACAGAGAGTGTTGATGAGCGAGAGTCACGACTCACTATGAGATGACAGCAGGCATGGCGGTTCGGTAATGCTCCTGTCCGTCTATAGAGGTCGAGGATGATTTTTACGCTTGGTGGATGTTTAGGAGCAACTCAGGAGACCACGACGTACCAATGCCCCAAATATGGGCGGTGGCTATTTTTTCATCAACCTTCAGAATCCGATTTGAGAATCTGGCACCAGTGGTCGGTCTAGACTCGGGATTGAATTTGTCGTGGGTAAGATGCGACAGGACTAGTCAAGGTTAGTGTCAACTTAAGTCCTTGCTGGTCAACCATATTCACGTACGATTTCTACATGGAAGGATAAGATTTCTGGAGAATATAACGCTAAGAAGCAGAAATCTGAAAGACAAACGCACGATTTCCCTGCACCAGAGTCGTCAACGAGAACAACCTGGACACGGTATTAGTCGGGGTTCGACAGAAAAAGACTTAGGGCTCACGACGAAGCCATATTTGTGGTCGCATCCTTCAGTCATAATTTATCAAGATTAGTATGTGTGCGGAGATCGCTGGCGGTTCTATTTGGGCAGTGGTATAGTGTTAGTCCTGGATAGCTGTTGTTCTCCCATGAAGCCTTGCGTTTTATACGATATAGCCCTGAGTTACACCTATAAGAACCCTCATACACACTGTGGTGTAGTTACGTGTCAGTGGAACTACGCGCAAGTGTAAATTTACAACATTGATTTGCAATCAATCATCACTCACAAACCTTATGTAAATGTCAGCCGAGAACAAAACTACACGCGGGGGGGGGCAGTAGGGAGTGCTGGTGTGAATGTATTCCATCATGATCAGAATTGTAATGGTCTAGATGATGGAAACCTCCCCAACTCCTCAACACCTGTCACTGCTATGGTTCGCGTCTGCATCTACACTAGGTCCTACACTTTGAATGCCGTGATTGTTGGTGGTGGTTCAAGGGATTTCCTGGACACAACGCGATAGATATCTAGAACGGGTGAGCTACGCGGTCGCGAGCCAATCCTTGAAAAGCTACCTATAAGAAGGGTCTCAAATGCCCACTCGACATTTGATGCGTCTAGTGCCGATGTTTCGATAAAAGACAAGTTGTTCTCGGCTACCGATATCTATCAATACCTCCTTTGCGCACATATCAACACAGAACTCACTAGCAAAGGCCTTCGCCTCATCAGTCGGAACGGTCCGCATATGCTTGAGATCGCTCTTGTTCCCGACAAGCATAATAACAATGTCTGGATCAGCGCGGTCCCGGACTTCCAGCAGCCAGTGTGTGATATTGTCATAGCTGGCGCGCGTCGTGATATCATAGGCCAGGAGTACGCCAACAGCTCCACGGTAGTAACTAACGATAAGAGTTGGTAAGCGGGGGCGATCACGAAATGACAGCAACTAACATAGATGTGATGGCTCGATAATGCTCTCGTCCAGCTGCAGGAGACAATTTTCACGCTTGGTGGACGTTTGGGAGGGCGCGACGTACCGGCGTCCCAAATCTGAGCCTCAATCACCTCCTCATCAACCTTGAGAAACCGAGTTGTAGATTCGGCGCTAACGGTCGACCTCGACTTGGGGTTGAACTCGTTGAGGATAAAACGTGACAGGACTAGCAAGATTCATGAGTTGACCAGGGCTATTTTGGCTGAACCAATTCACATACGATTCCTGCGTCGAAGGATGGGATCTCGAAATATAACATTAGGGGGTAAAAGGCCAAACGCACGATTTCCCCACACCACAATCACCCCTGAGAACGACCTGGGCATGGTATTGCTGCTGATCGTGGTTTGGCGGGAAAGGGCTCGGGGCTCGCCTTGAAAAGATAATCGTAGTTGCTTCCTTCAGTCATAAGTTATAAGGGCTATGAGGTGTACAGAGATCGTTGACAGTTCTGTTTGGACAGCAGTTAGTCCTGTGTTCGGGGGAGTCGTTGTTCTCCGACGAGCCTCCGAGTCGCGTTTTGTGCAGTGTGGCCCTAGAAGAACCCGGTGATCGTCCCTACATCTTGCTGCCACCTCCATAACGTAAAGTACTATCGTTCCCTGTGTAACTGAATTCCCTGGCTAACTGAAGATTGATTTTTATAAAACCCAAATTGTTCACTTTCGCCCCGGTCTTCCCCGGGATTTTACTACTTGCACATATTTAATCTCTAAGAATTTGATGCTTGTTCTTCATGTCCGAGAACGTAGTCGGTGGTGAGGGTCCGGGTTATCTGAAAAGAGCGCACAATTCCTCAAGTATGAGGCCCTCCCGCGCTCTGCAAAAAATACGGGGTACTATATGGGTACATATAAGCTCACCTACAATACTTGACTTAGAGTAATTTCCGCAACCAAAAGTCCGCTTTGGCAGCAGACAGGGCGCCTACCCGAGTCATTCCAGCCGCCCATCATGCACCGCCTCGGAGCTGCTATCCAGCCTTGACGGGCTCCGCGGGTTCAGTTTCGATTGTCAGAGCTCTAGAAATGCTAAGAGAGGCCGGACGCCGCGCGTCCGCGTTAACTCTAGCTGGTGCGCGAGGAACGAAACATACTGCTTAAGTGTGGGATAGAATGGGGATATCCACGGGGAAGAACAAGTTGATATTCGATGGATAGATTTAGGTAGGCTGGTGGGGAATTCTGGGGCGCGCACGGTCGCACAAAGGCTCACAGTGGGGGATCCGCGGAAGCGCGCCAGGTGGCTAATGTCGAGCGGGGGCTTGGGGTAGACGGAGCGTGTGAGCCAGGCAAACGTAGCTGCGCGGGATGGCTCATCGACGCAAACGGGATCAGTGAGATTGTGCACCAGGAAGTCGTCTAACGCTCCGAGCCTCCTCATGTACTACTTTATTCCGGGATACCCCACCGCTCGCTCACTCACATTCTATTATGACACATACAATATATGCCATAGTCTACTGCATATGCCCGCGTTTTTTTGGTTTTCATTTTTAGTTCAGTTTTGACTGACATCACGAGGGGGGATGAAATGTCTGAGCACATGAAATATATTCCATCAGAATCGCAATAGTACAGATGACGATAGAAACCACCCCATTGTGACGAATAACACTTTACGCATTATGTCCCACCCCGCAACACTCCCCAGTACCTGCTACTGCGACGGTCCACGTCCGCATCTACTGCACTGGATCCTACAGTACTAATGCTGTGATTATTAGTGGCGGTGTAGTAGCAGGGTGTCTTGGCACCTACTCCCATCACCTGGCTGGACCCTACTGCATATGCGGGCATTGAGCAATCCAGACCGCCACACTGTGCATCCGCTGTGTTCAACGCGTCTCGGCAGATCAGGCGTCTCCAGCGGTTCAAGGAATTTGCGATAGATATCTAAAACGGGTAAGCTACGCGGTCGCGAACCAATCCTTGAAAAGCTACCTATGAGAAGAGTCTTAAATGCCCACTCGACATTTGATGCGTTTAACGCCGACGTTTCGATAAAAGACAAGTTGTTCTCGGCTACCGATATCCATCAATACCTCCTTTGCGCACATATTAACACAGGGCTCACTAGCAAAGGCCTTCGCCTCATCGGTCGGAACGGCCCGCATACGCTTGAGATCGCTCTTGTTCCCGACAAGCATAATAACAATGTCTGGATCAGCGTGGTCCTGGACTTCCAGCAGCCAGTGCGTGACATTATCATAGCTGGCGCGCGTCGTGATATCATAGACCAGGAGTACGCCAACAGCACCACGGTAGTAACTAACGAGAGCTGGTGAGCGGAGAGCAATTATGAAATGACAGCAGCTGACGCAGATTTGACTCGGATGTCTTGATCATACTCTTTTCCAGCTACAGGCCGGGAGGTAATTTTCACGCTTGGCGGATATTTGGGAGATCACTGCATGACGTACCAGCATCCCAAATCTGAGCCTTGATCATTTTGTCATCAACCTTCAGAGATCGAGTTGCGAATTCGACACCAATGGTCGACTTTGACTCGAGATTGAACTCGTTGCGGGTGAAACGCGATAGGACTAACAAGATTCGTAAGTCGACCTGGGGGGCTATATTAGTTGAACCAGATTCACGCACGATTCCTATATTGAAGGATGAGATCCCTGAGGAGATATAACATTGGGAAGTAAAAGGGCAAACTCACGATTTCCCTACACCACAATCACCCCTGAGAACGACCTGGGCATGGTATTACTATTAGTCGCGGTTTAGCGGGAAAGGGCTCGGGGCTCGCCTTGAAAAGATAATCGTAGTTTCTTCCTTCAGTCATAGGTTATAAGGGCTACTAATGAAATGCACAGAGATCGTTGGCAGGTTTGTTTGGGCAGCCACCTAATGCTGGCAGGATTCGGATGTATCATCTTGCTACAGCGAGAGCATAGCCCTGTTGCATCAATCACTCTAGTTGGTAGGTCATCTGATATATCACTCACCTGTTGGCAGATCCGCTCGTGTCAGTAGTGCTCCCTGGTTCCAGCACCACTCCTACGGCAGGTAGCGCCCCCCGCAACCAAATCACGTCAAAAGCGCCTTTTCCCACCACCCCGTGGTTGCTGCCTGGCATCGTCAGCTTGCTACCACTGCCAGTGCTTTCGTGGCGGGCGCCGGCACTTGCGTCCGACGCTGGTCCTGACGGGTGGCCGTGCGGTTGGATTGGCAGAATCCTCTTAATTTTTCACCGTTATCATAGAATAAGCTGCACATATGCTAATTTAATCTCTAAGAATTTGATGCTTGTTCTTCATGTCTAAGAACGCAGCCGGTGATGATGATCTGGGTTATTTGAAAAGAGCGCACAATTCCCCAGGTGAAGTCAAGTAATGGAGCTCAGTGACATGGGGGATGCCACGAGCGAGATCCCCGCGTGCGGGGTAAGTTTGACCACACTAAAGGTCATTTATTGAAGGTGAGGAGGGCTGTTCAGGGTGGCTCGTCGATGCGAGCGGGATCGGGGTAATTGGGCGCTCACCAGAAAAGATTACGGTGGACATGGGGAGGGCTAAAATGCCAAAGGACATGAAATATATTCGGTTGGATTCATAACAACCCAAATGACGGTCATGAGAATCACTTCATTATGGCGGACAATACCTTATGTCCCATGCAGCAGTACTTGCTCCCATGGCTCGTGCCTGCATCTACACTGGGTTCCATCCCCTTTTCAATGCTGCCCTTTTCAACGATGGTAGTTGATGATTCGAAAGATGTCTTGGGCACATTACGGCCATGGTAAATATCTAGAATAGGTGAGCTACTCATGACCACGAGGTGATCTCGGAACAGCCACCTGTGAGAATAGTCTGGAATGCCCCATCCACATTCAATGCGTCCAGCGCTGAGGTTTCAATGAAAGACAAGTTGTTCTTGGCTACCGGTATCCGTCAACATTTGCTCGCATCACATGTGAAGATTCGACGCAAGACTCACTAGCAAAGGCCTTGGCTTCGTCGATCGGGACGGTCCGCATATGTTTGAGATCGCTCTTGTTTCCAACGAGCATAATAACAGTGTTTGAATCAGTATGGTCCCGGATTTCCTTCAGCCAGCGCTTGGCGTTGACGTAGCTGGCGCGATCTGCGGTATCGTACACCAGAAATGCGCCAACAACACCACGGTAGTAACTGGGGAAAGCTGATGAGCGGGAGAAATCATGAAACGATAGCAACCAACGCAGATATGGCGGCTCGGTAAGGTCCCTCTCCAGCTACAGAGGATAATTTTCACACCTGGCAAACGTTCAAGAGGCAACGTACCAGTGTCCCAAACCTGGGCCTTGATTATCCTCCCATCAATCTTCAGAGATCGACTTTTGAATTCGACACCAATGGTTGACGCTGACTCAAGATTGAATTCATCGCAGGCGAAACGCGACAGGACTAGTTCAGATTCAATACCCACGACTTAGCTTAGGCCATCCCGGTTCAGCTAGATTAACGTACGATTTCTACACCAAAGGATGAGATTTCTGGAGGTATATAGCACTAAGGGGTAAAAAGACAAACGCACGATTTCCCCACACCACGATCACCAATGAGAGCGATCTAGGTGCGCTATTATTGGCCGGGGTCTAGCAGGAAAGGACTTGGGGCTCGCCTTAAAGAGGTCATCATAGCTGCTCCCTTCGGCCATGGTGTATGATACGAAGACTATCGGCAGGCGTACAGACACTGGCGTTCCCGTTCGGGTGGTGCTGGTAAATGGTTCTGCAAGGAGTCGTTGTTCTCCAGCAAAGCCTTCAACATGGTACTTTTATACAGTACAGCGCCCCCGCTTGCGCAGGGACCCTGGTAACCGCCTCCGCGCGCTAGGCACCTTCATGACATTCCTTGAAGGTAGCAATGCTCACAGCCTGATCATGTCACTACGGTGCGCAGGCGATTTCGAGTCGGCTGTGCTCACCCGTGATCGCATTTTGTACGTATTGTAATGCAGTGGGATCGATACACCACGGTTCACCACCAGCTTGTTGACATCAAGTGGAGGAGGTCAAAACGTCGGCGAGATCTTCAAGCCGAACATCAGATTGCTATCCCAAAGATGTTGGTCGAACCTTTTGGTGGTGAACTTCTTACAGTATCCACCGGAATATCAACATGGTGTTCCTGTACTGAGCCTGGTGTGACATTCTGCAAACCAAGTCACTGGGTTATCATATCGGGCTATGGTGCATCAGACCTAGAGGCTAGTCACCACTGGTTTGGGACAGTGGCCAAATCGGCGGGCGAAAAAATTTTGAATTCCCAGGCCCTAATTTAGCAGATATTTTGCAATAAATAGGGCTCGGAGTGGGACATTTCTTGACATCTGAGGCTGAGATGGCTTATTTCACTAGTAGGGGGCAGGGGGTATTATCTAAGGGTGTATTTCCAGGAGACTTCAAGACTGAGAGGCATACCCATATATGGTAGCAATTACTATATGTGGAACAAATGACGTCATTGGCCAAATCCACAGACCCAAAAAATGAAAAACTCCATCAATTTTGACCCTAGGGAAAATCGGTCTGACAGTCTTGTTTGCCTCATTAAAAGGAGCATTTTGGCAAGAGGAATAAGAAAACGGACCAAGATTACATCAGCAATTTATGTTGTACAAATGTAGTGGTGACTAGGCCTGGTGCACCATAGCCTGTGCCTACATACTGACAACCCCTTGGTCGACGGTTCAAGTTGCAAGGAACTTGGTGCGCAATGGTATGTTCGACTCAGTTTGTTATTTTCGGACCACACAAATTTCGGCATGGCTTCGATTCAAGGTCTTGTTCCGCTATCACCACGTTTTTTCCCGCCCTCGTCATACTGGCACTACACGCGCCTATGGAAGGGCTTTCTTTCCTAAATTACTTTCGTCTGCTGCGGGCTCGAGGGGGGTGCCAAAATGCCAATAACCTGAGGATGTTCGTAATCCTGGGTGAGTATCACTACCAGCATCATGCAGATGGGGATGAGAATTGAATATTGAATCGCCGCTAAATCTTGTCTAACCATGATGCATCACTGAGGACTCACCGAACAGCTCGGGCTGAAGGAATGTATTCCTTGTCATTGGAGTCGTAAGTCAACCCATATGGTCGTCGGAATCTAGGCCGGAAACAAACGAGATGAATTCCAGAAGGTGCGCGTAACTGCGGCTTCCAAGCGAGGAAAACAAACATGACTAGTAATGTGGATATCTACACTAGGCTCTATATCGATGCCGTCCTTGGGGGGCTCAATGTTGACCGTCGATGTTGGACGGAATCCGATAGATATCTAGAGCCGGTAAGCGAGATAGCCGCGGGGCAAATTGCAACCTTGGAAACCTACCTGTGATAATGGTCTCGAGTGCCACTTCCACATTTGATGCGTCCAACGCCGATGTTTCGACAAAGGACATGCTGTTCTCGGCTGCCGATATCTGTCAACGTCTTGTTTGTATTGTATGTCAATACAGGACTCACCAGCGAAGGCCTTCGCCTCGTCGGTCGGAACGGCCCGCATGTGTTTGAGATCGCTCTTGTTCCCGACGAGCAAAATAACAATGTTCGAATCAGCGTGCTCCCGGATTTCCTTCAACCAGCGCGTGACGTTCTCATAACTGGCGCGCTTCGTGATATCATAGACCAGGATTACGCCAACAGCCCCACGGTAATAACTAACGGGAAGAGTTGGTAAGCGGGAGCGACCGTGAAATGGCAGCAACTAACGCAGACGTGATAGCCCGATAGCGCTCTTGTCCAGCTATGGGGGATAACTTTCGCGCTTGGTAGATGTTTGAGAGGTCACGACGTACCGGTGTCCCAAATCTGAGCCTTGATTATCTTTCCGTCAACCTCCAGATTTCGAGTTGCGAATTCGACACCAATGGTCGACCTCGATTCAAGATTGAATTCGTTGCGGGTGAAACGCGACAGGACTAGTGATTCATGGATCAACTTAGGCTATTTTCAACCAGGTTGACGTACGATTTCTATATCAAAGGATGAGAGATATACAATTGAAAGGTGGGAGAACAAACGCACGATTTCCCCACACCAGAGTCACCCATGAAGACAACCTGGGTACGATATTGGTCGAAGTTCGGCAGGAAAGGGCTTGGGCTGACCTTGAAGAGATAATCATAGGTCCTTCCTTCAGTCGTAGTGCGCGACCCATCTGCGCCGGGCCATACAGTCATGCTCTTCTTCGGGGGCTCAACGTTGATTGTTGATTTGAGGGATTCGCTGGATACAATCCGGAAGATATCTAGAACAGGTGAGCGGGATACCCATGAGGCGATGTTCAAAACCTACCTGTGAGAACAGTTTGGAATACCCCATCCACATTCGATGCGTCCAGCGCCGATGTTTCGATAAAAGACAAGTTGTTCTCGGCTACCCATATCCATCAACATTTACTTGCGTCGCATACCAGCGCCGGACTCACTGGCAAAGGCCTTCGCTTCATCAGTCGGGACAGCCCGCATATGTTCATGATCACTCTTGTTTCCAACGAGCACAATGACGATATTTGAATCAGCATGGCTCCGGATTTCCTTCAGCCAGCGCGTGACGTTATCAAAACTAACGCGCTCTGTGATATCATAAACAAGGAGCGCGCCAACGGCACCCCGGTAGTAACTGGTGAGAAGGGTTGGTAGTCGGGAGTGACCATGAAATGATAATAACTAACGCAGCCGTGACAGCTCGATAGCGCTCCTGCCCGGCTATAGGAGGATAATTTCATGCTTGATAGGCGTTCAGGAAGCCACGACTTACCGGTATCCCAAATCTAAGCCTTGATCACCTTTTCACCGATATTTAAAGATCGAGTTGCAAACTCGACACCAATGGTCGGTCTCGACTCGAGATCGAACTCGTTGCGGGTGAAACGCGACGCGACTGGTCAAAATCCATCGGTCAACGAAACAATTTTGGTTAAGCCAGATTCACGCACGGTTTCTATATCAAAGGATGAGATGTGATGAACGTAGCACCAAGAGGTAAAAGGACAAACGATTTCCCTGCGCCAGAGTCACCAATGAGAACGACCTGGGCGTGGTATTGCTATTAGTCGGGGTTTGGCGGGAAAGGCTCAGGGCTCGCCTTGAAGAGATAGTCGTAGCTGCTCCCTTCAGTCATAGTGTATAAGGGCTATGCACAGAGATTGTTGGTGGTGGTATAGTGGCAAGTTTTCCGCACGCGATTGTTGTTCCCAACGGCGCCTCGCATTTTATACGGTGTAGCACTTCCCTGAATCCCATGGCAATGATATAAAATGTGCCTCATTATTGCAACGGTTGTCGCATACAGGAGTGGGCCTCAACGGGGCTCCCCACAGAATTCCAAAGGACACAAGTCACACAAGATAATGTTTGAATTTATTTGGTCATAATTATGACGTAACACCCGGCATCTATTGTTGTTCCGGTTGCTCCTCGCAAGCCCCTTTGCTGTCCATCGCTCTCGCTAGGCCTGTGACTGTCCCCTCTAAGAAGTTTTAAGCAGCTTAGGCGGTAGTATGAAACGCGGAACTGTGGCTTTCGGATTATGGAGCTAAGTGAATGACTAAGTGTACTATATTCAGGTCATCACATAAACATCCAAGGTGACGGTTGATGCACATACTAAATTCCAGGAAGTGGGAAATGGGCAAGGAGTCGCCCCACTATATTGGTGACAAACAATATCTTATATCCAACCCCGCAGTACCCCCCAGCCTCTGCTACTATGGCTCGCATCGGCGTCTGCATTGGGTCCTACACTGATATCGTCCTTTTCGATGCTGGTTGTTGATGATTCGAGGGATTTCCTGAACACAGCGTGGTATATGTCTAGAACAGGTAAGCTATGTGACTTACAGCCAATCCTTGAATACCCACCTGTGAGAATAGTCTGAAACACGTCTTCCATATTTGATGCCTCTAGCGCCGATGTTTCGGTAAAAGACAAATTATTCTTGGCTACTCACATCCGTCAATGCTCATTTGCGTCACATATCAACACAGGACACACTAGCAAAGGCCTGAGCTTCATCAGTCGGAATAGCCCGCATATGTTTGAGATCGCTCTTGTTCCCGACGAGCATAATGACAATGTTTGAATTGGCGTGGTCCCGGATTTCCTTCAGCCAGCGGGTGATATTATCATAGCTGTCGCGCTTCGTGATATCATAGACGAGGAGTGCGCCGGCGGCCCCGTGGTAGTAACTGGCGGGGGGAGTTGATAAGCGGGAGCGGGATTAAATGACAGCGACTAACGTAGACGTGATGGCTCGATAGCGCTGCTGTCCAGCTATGGAAGGGTAATCATGATTTTCACGCTTGGCAGATGTTCAGGAGGCTACGACGTACAAGTGTCCCAAATCTGAGCCTTGATCATCCCGTCATCGACCTTCAGAGATCGAGTTGCGAACTCGACACCAATAGTCGGCTTCGACTCGAGATTGAACTCGTTGCGGGTGAAACGCGCCAGGACTGGTCAAGATTCAATGGATTAGCCTAGATTTTGGTTGAACCAGATTAACGTACGATTTCTATACCAAAGAACGAAATTTCTAAAATATAACAAGGGTAGAAAGACAAACGCACGACTTCCCCGTACCAGAATCACCAATGAGAGTTATCTGGGTATGGCATTAGTTGGGATTTGGCAGGAAAAGACTTGTGGCTCGCCTTGAAGAGATAATCATAGTTACTCCCTTCCACCGTAGTGTATGATGCACCTTCACTGGGCCCTACCCTCATGCTGTCCTTCGGAGGTTCAATGCTAATTGTTGATGATTCGAGAGGTTTTCCGGACAAAATGCAGTCACGGTAGATATCTAGAACTGGTAAGCTACACGACCGCGACTCAATACTCAAAAGCTTACCTGTGAGAATAGTCTGGAATACCTCTTCCACATTTGATGCGTCCAGCGCTGAAGTCTCGATAAAAGACATGTTGTTCTCGGCTACCCATATCCGTCAACCACTCACGCGCGTCACATATCAAGTCAGGACCCACCAGCAAATGCCTTCGCCTCGTCGGTTGAGACAGCCCGCAGATGTTCGTGATCGCTCTTATTTCCGACCAGCGTAATAACTATACCTGAATTAGCGTAGTCCCGGATTTCCTTCAACCAGCGTGTGACATTGACATAGCTGCCACGCTTCGTGATATCATAAACTAGGAGCGCGCCAACGGCCCCACGGTAATAACTAGTAGGGAGAGTTGATAAGTGGGGGCGACTATGAAATGACAGCAACTAACGCGGATGTAATGGCTCGGTAGCGTTCCCGTCCGGCTATAGAAGAATAATTATAATGTTCGCGCTTGCAGATGGTTAGGAGTCTATGGCGTACCAATGTCCCAAACCCGAGCCCCGATCATCTTTCCATCAATCTTCAGAGATCGATTCGAGAATTCGACACCAATGGTAGGCCTTGACTCGAGGCTGAATTCGTCACGGGCAAAACGCGACAGAACTGGTCATGATTCAACATGGGCTGTTTTGGTTAAACTGGCAGATTCACGTACGATTCCTATATCGAAGGGTAAGATCTCTAAGAGGTATAGCACTAAAAGGTGAAAGGACAAACGATTTCCCTACACCAGAATCCCCGATGAGAACAACCTGAGTATGCCACTGGTATTAGTTAGGATTTGGCACAAGAGGGACTCGGGGCTCGCCTTGAAGAAATAGTCGTAGCTGCATCCTTCAGTCATAGTAGGTAAGGGCCGTAAGCAGACGTCGTTGGCGATTCAAGTTCTATTGAAGCGTGGTGGTGATACAGTGTTGATAAATGGTTCTGCACAAAGGCATCGCTATCTTAAAAACTAAAGGTCTGATGGTCGTCATGTACATTCAAGTTGGCAGCAGGCAGGGCACCTACCGGTTGCCCATCAATACAGCATGCATCGCCTCGAGCGCTCCCAGCCTGTTACCCAGCCTCGACAGGCCCCACGACTCTCAGTTCCAAAAAGGTTTGGAGAACTTGAAGCCGACTCGGAGTGTCATGCATCAGCTTTGGCTGGTGTGCGAAACATACTACCGCTCACAGGCCAAATCATAAGTATGGCGAAGGGTAGGAAGGCGAACTGGAGGCGGGGGTATTCGCAGGAGAGAACGACGTTCGATGGGCTTCCTACTCAATATTGAGAGGACAAGTCGCCCAAACCAAACACGCGCACATGTAGGGCCCGGTTCAACCGCCGGATTTGGGGTTCGGGTTGCCATATGCGGGGGTTCGATCTCATACTTAGATCTGCCCACGAAGATGGTGAATGGATCAATATTGGAGGTTGAATATAGACCCCAATCAACTGAGCCTCAAGATCTCATTTTTAATTTGCTATGGACATCAAACGACAGAGGCAGGCAGGATTGGTTGAAAACGAGTTGGAATGGACGATTTGTAAGTAAAGTTCGCGCGGGGTAATATCAAACAGGGCCTTATATTGGATGGAATAACAGGAACGGGACTACAGGCAATAAGACGATAGTAGGACGTAGGTGGGTTGGAAAGTCATGAAGGTCGTTGCGTATCGTGTTGAGAGGTGGAGGAACATTTTTTGGGCAGAAGCCCCAGCCTGCCTGCAAGCTGGGGAAGATGGTGAGAATGTATAATGAGGGCCGGAGGCCAGAATCTAGGTTCTTGGGCTCCGCTGGAAGTATGAGGATCAGCAATCAGTAAGCACCCTCATTCACCTTCGCGAAATCGAGGAATCTACATGAAAACAACGACGTCAGCACATAGCCATTCGTTCACTCACCAATCCGGCCGACCCCAGGCCCAGGGCCGAACCCTATCCCTGCGTCCTGGAACCATCTTACTGCACGGTATCCAACGCCCTCCAATACACGCTCCCGCTTGTCCCCGCCCTCACACATAGCAACACACAGCGCGCTGACCACCTCAGCGGCCTTCCAGAATGCCGCCCCGTCGCGCCAGCGCACGTCCGGGAGTGCGGCCATGACATGGTGCATCGCCCGCACCTCCGCGGCGTCACGCGTGCGGAGCATATCCAGGTCCCCATCTGTTAGTGCCAGAGGTGCCGCAGTTGGGATCCGTAGGCGCGGGAATCGGAAGCCACTCAGGGAAGGGTAGTGCGCGGTGACTCTAGCACGCCGCGGGGAAGGAAACTGGTACGCGGCGAGGCTGGTATAAAGCGCATCCTGTGCATCTGGCCCGGTGGCGTGGGATATCTGCGCCGAGCCGATGCTGATCTCGAAGTCATGCATCGCACTGTCGTCCATGTCGAGGTACGAGCGTGTGTCTAGCGTGGAGCTTGGGTCCATGAAAGAGGCGTCGGGGGATATGTCCGTGATATCGGCGCCGGCGCTGATAGTAAGCTCGGGCGTGTTGGCGGGGCGCAGGATGACTAATGGGAATATGCCACCACGGTCAAGTAGTTGGTGCAGGCGTCTTGGAGTGTACAGGCGGCCTGGGATAGGGTCTTCAGGGGGCGTGAGGAGAGTGTCGATGTAGCGGTTGAATATGGCGGTCTTTGTCTGCGGGAAACAATGAGTACAAGATGATATCAGGAGCGTGTGAACACGAACCGCTTCATCCACAGATTTCCATGCAGAGCCATCGAGCTTCTGGGGCGTCCAAAGCAAGTAATAATTCCCGAGGCACTCATACTTACCCCTTGCAGACTCCGCCTCGACGAACAAGCGTACTGCGTGGTTTTGGAAGCATGCTGACGCATCCAGGACAGGGTCATTACATGGGACAACAAGCGCACGCGAATCCACAATGCCCCTCAACGCCTCCAGATGGGGATCAAAGTACATGAATCCGCGCGCACCGGTGAGCAAGCGGTGAGGGCCAACGAAATCACTCACATTGAGAACCAGATCAGGGATCCCATTACCTGGCTGCGAGGGAAAGATATAATCAGTCTCAATCACGGGCACAATAGACACGCGGCTCACCAAGTGGGCGATGTCGGCTGCGGAGTGCAGCGGTCCCAGGGTGACATTGCGCTGCAGAGGGCCACTGTTGAGGATCACCTCGAACTCAGGGTCGCGTCCTGTATAGCACCACGCGTCCTCCAATTTCCCTCGTGGCGGGAACGTGAAGCCACTGAAGTCTGGTGGCGCAGAGCTGACGGAGGCGGGGCGCCTGCTGAGGTTCTCGCGTACGCCATCGCACCACGACAGGATGCGCTCGGCCTTGAGGGTGAGGCTCCGACGCGCGGAGCTACGAGAGCGCGTGTGATTGGGGGCGACACGGTGGAGGGCACGGCCGGGAGGAAGGATGTCCCCACCGGCATCAGCGATGAGAGTACTGGCCTCTTCCAGCCACGCAGAACCCCCCAGCTTTGCGAAGGGTGGGCATTGTTTCGGCGGGCATTGTGAGGTATTCATTATAGTCACTGGGAGTTGGAAAGTAGTTTGAGTTGTAAATGTGGATGGGACAATGCGGAGATGAGGAGGAATTGATGTAGTGCTTGTGCGCTGCGTCCCTCCATTTTATAAATTTCTGGGAGCGCCACTGTGGACCGCAGCCACAAACTGTTGGTCGCAAAGGTGTTGTGGATGCCGCAGTGGAATCAGGATGAAAGAAAGAAGGGGTGCTTGCAAATTGATCGTTTCGCGTCAGCAGCATGAGTCAGCAACCACCAGCCAACTCATATAAACACGAATCCCTCGAGCGAGTCGGCTCAGTTCCCACCCCAACTTCTGGACGACCTCTACTACACAAATCCGAATTCCAGAGCCAAAGGATATAGTTACATGTCCAATTTCTATGATAAGTATCAGGAGCCCGCGGTATTCGACTACTGAATTCAAATTTCATTCAAACTCAAGACTCTTCGCAGAGTTCAATTTATGAGTCGTTGCCCCAACATCTAGCAGTGGTAAATTCACCTATACATCACAGGCCGCAAGAGGACGAGTCAACTCGAGCTGCAGTTATCTGCCCTAATTCTACTGCATGCCCGCCAGTAAGGTCATTCATAGCAGCCACTGCGATGGTAAATGGAATAGACGCATGATCGATAGCCGTGATATTGATACTCCTCATCATCCCGCCCACTGTGCACGTGAGTTTCCAGCATGATCCACAATTGGCTGAGTTGAATGCCTCAACGGCGGAGGTAGCGCCAATATAAGGAAACCTTGGAAGGCTGCCAAATGTTGTGAAACCACGGGTGATGAGCCCGTTGGATCCGGTTGAGCATGAAACATCGTTGAGGGGCCTGCTCGGATTATCATAAGCGAAGTCAACTGTGACCAAAATGGCAGAGATGAGAGGAAAGAGGGAGATGCTGAGGACTGTAGAGAACTTCATGGTTGTGGCTGTTGAACGGATCGGGTTGCCCTGCTGAGAATCACTGGCCATCGTATGGGGGGCTTTTATCCTCCAGAATCGGATTGGATCCATTTCAGGACTGGCCAGGAAGCACACGAGAATCGTATGACGAGGAGATGCAGCCGCGTCGAGTGGCACCTGGGTCATACATAACCTAGGATGATGGGACACGGGACATGAAGGAATCGCGTCGACGCCGGAATGTTACCAACAGGTCATTGATTATCGTAATTCAAAGCCATTTTTGGTTGTGAAGTTGGCCACCCAATCGCCCCCGGGCCTCAGGCACGGGCGCGTTAAGTTCTAGCTGGCCAGGTGATATACATCGGCTGTGAAGGGCGCGCACCAACATCTCGTGGTAACCTAAATATCCCGATCTGTACAAGCTATAGCAGATCGGAAGGCTTAGTAGTTTGAAACTAGAGCTTATAGCCCAAGTTCTTCGATGATCTAGGTGGAGGTTCAACAAAGTTCAATTATTCCACCTATGGACATGATGGCGCGGCGACTCATGAAGTGAAATTTCCGGGCGGTCGTGCACAGACTGGTCAAGGTGTTCTTCAGTAGATTCGAATTTCAAGGTCCGATGATACGAGTACATGTCAAACTAAGTATTGGGCACTGTCCACCAGTGAATGGTTCGAATTCGATTCACCTGATAGAGATGTGAGCTGTTGTTCCGAGATCCAGCAGTGGTGAATTTACCTTTCAAATACATCACATTCCGCAAAGGGACGGGTCAACTTGGATTGCGGTTGCGTCAATCCGCCCCAATTGCACTGCCTGTCCGCCAGTGAGCTCGTCCATAGCAGCCTCCGCGATGTTGAAACCGGTAGACGCATGATCAATGGCCAGAATATTGACGCTCCTCGTCACCCCGCCCGTTCTGAATGTGAGCTGCCAACATGTCCCACAATTAACTGAGTTGTATCCCTCGACGGCCGCAGCGCCGCCTATGTGGGGGAACTTTGGAAGGCTCCCGAATGTCGTGAAGCCACGGGTGATGAGTCCGTTGCGTCCGTCTGAACATGAGACGGTAGTGAGCGACCTGCCTGCGCTGTCGTAGGTGAAGTCATATGAGACCGAAGCGGCGGAGACGGGAGGCAAGAGGGAGATGCTGAGGGCTGCGAGGGCTGTGGCGACCTTCATGATTCAAGTTGTGGCTGTGGAATAGGCTGGATTGCCTTGCTGAGAGTCATTCGAAATTGTACGGGGGGCTTTATCCTCTAGACTCGGATCGGATCCGTTCCAGGACCGGTCAGGGGGTGCACAAGAATCGCATGGCGGGGAGATGGAATCGCACTGAGTGACACCCCAGCCAGTTAGTCGGCTGTTTTTAGGCAAGTCATAGGAAGTATATAGTCCGGATGGTGGGACACGAGACATCAAGGAGTCGCGTCGAAGGCGGCCAATGTCAGCTGGTAATTGACTACCGTAATTCGAAGCCACCCTCAATTGTAAAACTGGCCACCCAATCACCCTTCAGGCACGGCGCGTTGAGCTTTGCTAACCAGGTGATATATACCTCGGCGGGATAGGTAGGCTGTGAAAACGCGCGACAGGATCTCGTGGCAACCCGAATGGCCCGTTCCGTGTGAGCTAGAGTAGGGCGGAAGGGTTCGGTAGTCTGGGACCAGATTCCAGAATTTGGGGCCAGCCCAGGGTTTTCGATGGTGTGGGATCCGGATGGCGAAATTTCCCGGCAGCTAGTCTCCTGTGGGCAGACCGTCAGGGTGTAATATATTTCGGGGTTTCGTGTCGGCGACGCGATGAACCAGCGACCACTCTCAGAAGTGTATGCTTACGCGAATTCCTCGACCCAGTCGCTACCCCAGCCTCTGGACAACTTCTGATACAGAGATTCCAAATGTTAGAGCTCAATATATAGTTACATGTCCAAATTTTGTGACAAGTATTGAGAGCCTATGGTACCGTCCATTGAATTCAAATTTGATTCAAACTTGAGGCACTTGGTAGAGTTCATCTTTTCAAGTCATGAGTTGTTGCTCCAAAATTTAGCAGTGGCGAATCTACCTACACATCACAAGCCGCAAAGGGATGAAGCCACTTGGGTTGCGGTTACGTCAACCCGCCCTAATTGTTCTGCCTGCCCGCCAGTAAGGTCATCCATAACAGCCTCTGAGGTCGCGAACCCGGGAGACTCATGGTTGATAGCCATGATATTGACGCTCTTCGTCGTCCCATTCGACGTGAACGTGAGTTCCCAGCACGACCCACAATTGACCGAGTTGAACTCGGGTCCCGCGATGACGCTAGCACCGCCTATGAAGGGAAACGACGGAAGGCTACCAAATGTTGTGAAACCAAGAGCGGTGAGCACGTTGGCGCATGAAACAGTGCTGATGGACCTGTCCGGATCGCCGTAAATAGAGTTAGGTGAGAGCGAAATGGCGGAGACGAGAGGCATAGCGGAGATGCCGAGGGCTGTGAGGGCTGCGGTGAACTTCATGGCTGTGGCTGCTGAACAGACTGGATTGCCTTGCTGAGAGTCACTCGCCGTTGTACAGGCTTTTATCCTCCAGAGTCGGATTGGATCCGTTCCAGGACCAGCCAGCGAGTGCGCAAGAATCGTATGACGGGGAGTTACAACCGCATCAAGTGACCCTGTGCCAGCCGGTTGGTCGGCCATTTCAACTTTGAACCATAGGGAGGTGCATGGCCTAGGATGGTGGGACACTGCACATGAAGGAGTCGCGTCGACGCCGGAACGCCACCAACTAATAATTGGTTATCGTAACTTAAGGCCATTATCGGGTGTGGATGGCCGCCAAACCACCCATCAGGCACAGGCGCGTTGAACTCCCGCTAACCACCAGTGGGTGATATACATCCGAGTCAGAGGATATCGGCTGTGAATGGCGCGCGACAGCATGATTCCGCGGCAATCTAGATGGGGTTGGTAGTCTGGAATAGGAGTTTGTGGCCCAAGTTCTTCGATGGTATAGAATCCAGGTGAGGAGGTTTAACGCTGAACTCACTGCTCTGATTCTGGCAGAGCAGGTCATAATATTATGTAATGGTAACAACTTTGAGCGGAGCCCACCGGGCCACGTGCGTGCACCCGCGGGCCGATACCCCAGCCTGGATTTTTCCGACGCATGCAAAGTCGTTATTACTGCTGTAGGTAGTAATGATATGGAAAGGCTGTCAGATTCATGGTCGAAACTGCTGGGGGTATAGTTCCCCCAATTATCCCAAGTGGCAGGTGAGTTTCCGGATACACGATCGGGCGAGTCTTTCTGATGCTAAACAAGTAACCTGGGGAAATAGAATGACCAACTTCCGTGCTAGAACGTCCAGCTCCAGCCATCCTAGGGAGGCGTGGTCTTCAACTTGCTGATGACCACTCTCACCTAGTTTTTGGTTCCTTCGACCCACAAAATACGTGAGAATATTGGTTGGTTATGGTACTGGCAACACCTTCTCATATTTTTTTCATTTTTCTATGGTGTTAGGGCGTTGGGACAGAGTCCAGACTACACAGAAGATTCAAGGAAATAACCAACAGTAGCCCACGTCCCTCCGGTACCCCGATTTATTGAGAGAGTGGCGAGAATATTCTGCGATAGAGCTTGATGTTTTTTATATCTAAATCGCATTTGACTGCTGACCACAGTGGGATGTAAGGCAGGCGCCGATATACGGGTTCCAAGATAGTATTTACCACTATAAAGATAATGATAGCGCGGCCACTTATGAAGTTAACTTTCCGGGCGGTCGGCCTCCCGCACAGACTGGCCAAGGTGTTTCTTCCGAGGTTTGGTGCTGGCATTGAACAGGCCGCAACATGGTGTACGGCGGGTCAGCGGCCACCGCTCCAGCCAAGAAATACATGCTTGTATGAATCCCTCAGCTCAGTCGCTACCCCAGCCTCCAGGAAACCTCCAGTAATACATAAAGTAGATTCAAACTTTAGAGTCCGAGGATGCGAATACATGTCAAACTATTATGCATTGCCCACCAGTGGGTGATTTGAATTTGGTTCCCCCGGCCTGCAGTGAGAATACTTCAAGTTGGTTGGTGATGGCACTAGCGACACGTCCTTACGTTTTGCATTATTCTATGGCGCCGGGGCGTTAAGATAGATTACACAGCGTTTAAGGAAATAACCAACAGTAGCCCACGCCCCTCCGGTACCCCGATTTGCTGAAAGAGTGGCCAGAATATTTTGAGATAGAGCTTGGTGTTTGTTATGTCCAAATCGCATTTCATTGCTGTCTGCAGTGGGTTGTGAGACAGGCGCCAATGTATGGGTTCCGAGATAGCATTCTACCACTTTAAAAATACAGGCAGGTTCAGATGTGCCGCCAAATAACAACGTTTCGTTATATGCTACCCTGGCTGTAATAGAGGTTTCAGGTTTTTCAAACGTTTGCGCACTGAGCTGGGGATGATGATAATGTCAGTGACCGCCAATTTTGGTTGCGCAAAGCTACCCTGGATAGCTCGAGAACAAATTCACGTTCATCTTTGGGCTGGAAATGCACGAGAAATGCAGTGTGTCAATGTTGGATAAATTCATCATGGAAACTACCCTGGGCACACCTTGACGTTGGTTATAAATTCAAGGTCTACGACTTCCAGCATGGTTACGAGAGCAATAGAGTTGTCCGTGAACTGTGGAGCCCGCTCGAAGCACTTTTAAATGTATCCATTGGTTCTACCTCCAGGGCGATGACGGAGGAAGGTCAACAAAAGCACGTCATTGCTCCTCAGTTTCTCAGTGGTAAGTACCAACTTGAAGCCGCGTGATGTGACGCGTGAGCACCATGTTTTCATGGCCACCTAAGGTTCCCGCGTGATGTCACTATTTAGTGGGGTACACGGCCAACCAAGAAGTCCAGCCGTAGGATGGAAGTACCAAATAAGAATCCGTCTGGCTTTCAGTTTGAGCGGAGTCTGATGCAACTACCTGTGCCTGTACCGTTTTGGGAGTAGACACAACATGAAATAAACACATACTCAATCTAACTTGCTGTACAGGCGTCGGCCCGAACTGAATCAAACATAGGACCAAGAGAAGATGGGCCAGACACAACCGAGGTTTGCATTGCCGGATGAGTCTGATGATAGACCCCGGACCGACCAAGTTGATCCTCAGGATGGATTCAAATCCATCCGTAGGACCAATTCACGCCTAGAAGCTGCACGAACCCTGAGCAGGGTTCAGGATTGCACTGGGCTATTCTATTTATGGTAATCCGCCAACACGATTGTATCACCGGGCCTCCCTTCTCAGCCAAAAAGGCTCCACACCAGCGAAAAATTATAAGTCCATTCAGGCTCCGCCCCAATCTCCCTATCCGAATTTTCTTTGCACGTCGGAACCTGTCGGAACTCATCATCACATTACTACCGTGCATGGGGTGGACAGGCGCTTCAAACATTTCTCTCAAGGCAACATTGGCGACGATCTAGTTACTGGTGGAATTCATGTACGACTCACCCTCTTTGGTGCTGTACTTATACTGACCCCCTTTCAGAGTCCCTAGTGGTGGGGCACTGTAACTCTAGCCCAGACAGTGAGGGTGAACTTCGACTGAAATCATTAATATTAAGTACGTGGGTGCCCCCCTCCCTTGAACCTTAGTTGTACTATGGCTATTGTATATACATTACAAACTGTAGTCCACATTACTGTGTTTTACCAATGACAACATTTTTTTTTTCATTTTTCGAACCGCATGAACATTGTGCTGGGTGGCGCCCACTGGCAGCTGGGTATACCTGATTTAGAATGTATGGTGGGCCGAACACTGTCCAGCCGGAGCTCAGGGCTGTTCCTGGAATCCGTCCGTAGGATGCTCTCTCGTCCATCCGTAGGATGTGTTCAGGAGCATCCCCCGGCTATTACTCGGTTCCTCCTCAGTCTGGACAGGGCTCCGTGCCCAGTCCAGGCCCTCTATAGATTTTGGGTGCTCTAGCCCTGTCCTCAGTATTCATTGAATAGTAATATATTCTGTTAATTGTCGAAAACTGAGCATGTATTCTATTTGGTCCGCGGGAGGGTGGTACCAAAGTAGCCTCAAGATGTAAATATTAGATCCTAAGTCCATCCCTCGGCCTGCATCCTCAGGACGCATTTCTTGACTGACTGTGTAGAACTGATTACGTTAACCCCACTAATTTGTGTGAATTTTCGTTGTTTCCCATACATGCGAATAATTTTCTCAATAACTATTAACTTAGTACCCGAAACCGAGCGCTTGGTGACGATAAGAGTAGATTACATCAGCGCCGCCCACCGTCATCAGGGTCCGTCCTCAGGGCACACCACATGCCGCCCACCGCCCTTGACCCTGTGCTCGCTGTCTGGCACAGTGAACTCAACCTCAGCCTCAATTATGTAGCCTATCCGCCTATTTCTTTTGCAGATAGAATGTACAGAAGTAGGTATTATTAATAGAAACATCCCCCTGTATTTTGAAGCCTAAATAAGCGTCCAAAAAGGGAATTGGTCTGGGGTAGGGGAGGATGGTGTCCCATGTGAGAACCGTGGAGCGGAATCCTATCGCGTTTGTTCTAGCATGTATAGGATATATGTGTGGGTTTGGGATCCAATTTTGAGGGGTATTGGTTAAGGGGGTATAGTATGAGGAGCAGATCAATGGGGAAGAGGAGGAGGGTGTCTGGGTGTTTCCATAGCAGCTTCAATACTCATTGGGCAGCCTGAGCACGCTCTAATATATATATATAATTCATTGCATGCCGTGCGCCCGCCCCGCCAAACCATGGGAAGGCAGTAGAAAGGCTGGAGAGAGGGGGATGTCATAAATCAGAGATTATTGTATAGAATTAGCTACAGTGATCTGAATATTATCGGAGGGCCCGGAAATAAGAACCGTTTATACTAGTATTAGGTCTCAAAAGAGATGAAGAAGATCGGTTAGGATGTGGTGGAGATATATACGAAAATGTGTTCATGGTGAGTCCCAATTTGGATGTGTCACGTATGTTGTACTCAGGCGGGTCAAATACCATACTTTAAGTTATATCTCCACCACATCCTAACCGATCTTCTTCATCTCTTTTGAGACCTAATACTAGTATAAACGGTTCTTATTTCCGGGCCCTCCGATAATATTCAGATCACTGTAGCTAATTCTATACAATAATCTCTGATTTATGACATCCCCCTCTCTCCAGCCTTTCTACTGCCTTCCCATGGTTTGGCGGGGCGGGCGCACGGCATGCAATGAATTATATATATATATTAGAGCGTGCTCAGGCTGCCCAATGAGTATTGAAGCTGCTATGGAAACACCCAGACACCCTCCTCCTCTTCCCCATTGATCTGCTCCTCATACTATACCCCCTTAACCAATACCCCTCAAAATTGGATCCCAAACCCACACATATATCCTATACATGCTAGAACAAACGCGATAGGATTCCGCTCCACGGTTCTCACATGGGACACCATCCTCCCCTACCCCCAGACCAATTCCCTTTTTGGACGCTTATTTAGGCTTCAAAATACAGGGGGATGTTTCTATTAATAATACCTACTTCTGTACATTCTATCTGCAAAAGAAATAGGCGGATAGGCTACATAATTGAGGCTGAGGTTGAGTTCACTGTGCCAGACAGCGAGCACAGGGTCAAGGGCGGTGGGCGGCATGTGGTGTGCCCTGAGGACGGACCCTGATGACGGTGGGCGGCGCTGATGTAATCTACTCTTATCGTCACCAAGCGCTCGGTTTCGGGTACTAAGTTAATAGTTATTGAGAAAATTATTCGCATGTATGGGAAACAACGAAAATTCACACAAATTAGTGGGGTTAACGTAATCAGTTCTACCCCACTAAATAGTGACATCACGCGGGAACCTTAGGTGTCATGGCTTGGGAAACATAGAACGAATAGCAACTCGGAAAACAGAATAACAAGTACTGTCGATTTGGGTAGGATTATCCGACGATGCTTGCAAATTTATTCTTGCCAGTTACAACAGTGACGTTAGTTAGGCGCATTACATGGATATTAGCAGAGCTCCAACCGTGGTATCTGGCCGCCGGCCTACTCGGTGATGAGCATGCTTTATCGTATCCACAGAACCTATTCGGGAACGGATATTTAAATACATCAGCTTGCTCTCAGAGCATATGTGTAATAGCGACGGAAAAATCAGAGAAGAACACGTTTTGATCCTTTGGAGACGCAAATTGTGGTTTGGAGCCTATTGATTAGGGTCAGTAGTGACTTACACTTCAAAATAGCAGGGAAACACACCTCCAAAGAATGTTTGCATCTGAATGCCCCGCATTCTTCCCTTATCACTGTCCCGCAGAATCAATCCCGTCACATTGATAACACTCTGCCCGCCCACAAATAACTCCAACTCGCCATCTGCCCGTCCTACACTATTAAGCCGCACACGTTCACTCACGGTCGTCCACTGCCCAGCAGTGAATTTGAAGGAACCACGTCCAACTGACGCACCGTAGGTCGGATTGCATTCAGAGACTGGTGGAACATCGCACTGTACCTTATTCGCAGAGAACTGAGGATCTGTGAATGGGGGAAGATACGTGTAGAATTCGCCTTGACCGTTAGTGCGCCACATCAACCGTGCAGAAAAGCAGGCTGAAGAACGACGACCACCCGAACAAGAAATCGATTCATCCTCGGAATTACCACCGTCTGTTGTTGCATCAGTAATAGGTAAGAAAGTAAATGGAGAGGCTTACAAATCCCAGGCAGCTTGCCACCAAGGTTAAACGCAAAGCCGCTTTCAAAGAAAACGGAGTAGCCAAGAGTAGCTTCTTTGGCGGTTGTAAGATCCACGTCCTTTGGTCCTGGGGCATAGAATGATAAACCACCTTGTGGCTGGAAACCAAACGTGTACGAGCCCTTGGGGTAGTGGGCTTTCATCGACTGCTTGCCATCAGGGGCCGCGACATAGTCGTGTGAGAGGGCGGAGAGAAGATTCGTGGGGCGCAACGCTACATCGGAAAGGGGGAGGGGGTTTGGCGCCAATGGCGATGTCGACCATGACTTTAGACCAAGAGAGGCTGGAAAGAGGTCCGAGAGCTGGGTAATATTCGCAACGGGAGGGTTGATGGGCTCCCCCGTTGTGCCGTTGGTCCGGGGGGTGAGGCTCGACATTATGTGGGCTTTATGTCTCCCAGAAACGCGGTGGATGCCATGGTGAAGAGGGAATGCATCGGCTGTTGCAGAAAGGAAAGCAATAAGGAAAAATAGTAGGGAGAGCGTTAGCATAAGTAAATTGGTTAGTAGTACCGAGCCCATATGGGCTGGTAAGATGAGTCTATGGTAGAAGAGGAAGGAATAATGGAGACGCGAACAACAGCGTGAATTTATTTGACAGTTATTTTTAGGAACAGTAGCAATATATTGAACAATGATATCCGACTTGGCAGCTGGGCAGCGGAGAGCCTGGGCAAGCAATTTCATTAGGTATTTCGAATCAGAAGAGCCGATTCACTGTACTGGTGTTGTCCTATGGTCTCATGCGATATTCAGCGCAGCTAGTCGTAGACATAGTCAATGTTGTCATTGAAGAACAACAGCTGAGGCCCAAAGAGCGTCATGGAGTCAGTCTGTCATGTGAATTTAGCATTGTCTTGGCAATGGAATCGTTGGAGTCCTGACTCCTGACTGGGACCCTGGCAGGAGCTCGGTATCGCTTCATCACCGCTTTCCATCCATAATGGCACAGCTGCGCCTTGGCTTTTACCACCATGATCTCCCAGCCTGAGGCATACCTTCTTCTAAGCCTTTCAAATGCGACTCTCACAACCACCACCGCGATCCGGCAATCCGGAACCCTCGACCTCGAGTGCGTTTCGATGCCAATTTCACAATCAGGAGAATCCGATCGTGATGTTTATCTGGTGCTACGCTTGAATTCTTTTGAAACACCCATCGACCCAGCACGCGTTATCCATGTATCACACGCGAATAACTCACTATCCCGAACATACACTTTTCGCGGAACCAGCCACGACCCCACCGAGATAATCGTGTCCATCTCTCAATCACCTCTCGCCGGAGGGAGAAGTGAGGGCTTTGTGGAGGACCTAGAAACATTCGAAGGGATCTTGTCCCAATATGCCGATTTGAGGATGAATGATGGCAAGAATGACTCTGCTACGCCCAAAAACAACATAATCGGGTCTGCTGTACCTGGGGGGTATGGGGACCTCCGTGGCCACCTCGTTCTTGTAAACGAAGAGACTGGTGAAATTATGGGTGAAATGGACGACAGGTTTCGCGTCCGCGAAGATCCTTGGCTCAATGAAAAGGGCCATGAGAACGACCCCGTTCTGCTGGAACTTCCTGAAGAGAGCGCAGAAGAACACGATGCGAATGCTATGGAGATGTTTGTTCGGGCAATTCCTCCGGATCAGCAGGACTGGATGACGACCTCGGCCTCGGTAGTCAGGTAAGTTTATATGCTCCTGATATTTCAGCGTAATTTACTTGGACCTTGTAGCCATGCAATCTCTCAAACGACCAACCTTCTCCTCACAACTGTCACGGCTGCGTCGAATTACTACATCTCGCACTCTGCTCCGTCGCCACATAACCCCGTTGCTCGTGCTACCACTCCTACGCCACCTGTTGCTGGAGGTAGCGCACCCCCACTGCCTCCCCGTGCCTTAGTGTTTCTTTCCTCCGAAAGTACGCGAAAGAATCTTTCAACTGTCCACGCCGTCAGCGGCCAGGCAGTTAAAGTAAGCTCCAAGACCGTTGCGCTCATTGACAATATGATCCGCCGTGCAGTAGGGGGTCGAGCCAAGAAGGCTAGGGGTGATCGTCTGGCAGCTGCTTCATCAAATTACCCCTCTGGTAGTTTGACACCGCCATTGCCGCCCCGCGCCCCATCACCCTCGCCTCCTACATATTCGAGCGCCATGTTAGCACCAGGGAATCAGCCCAAACTTCCCCCGCGTCGCTCACCCTCTCCTGGACCGCCCCTTCCCCCTCGCGCGATACCTGGCCCTCCTAGCGACTATCAGCCTCCGCAGAATAAAATATCGCGAGGGGAGCGTTTTCTGTTATCCGCCGACCTCATCCTATCCACTATCGATCACTCTACCAGACGGATTTTAGATACCGGGACCGAGCGAATTGGGGCAGTTGTTGGGCACAAGTGCGTATCCTCTACAAACCGGGCTCTCCCACCCTAATTTTTAATCCGGTCTAATCACATTTTTAGGTATGGCTCCGAAGCAGCTGAGAGCTCTCTGCTCATGGCTGGCACCGCAAGGAATGTGGGGCTCGTTTACGTAGACATGCACGGAATTGGCAGAAGGGCACTGCTGAAGAGGGCGGGGAAGCAATTTGTCAAAGCACGGGTACAGAGCTCCAGGGAGCCTGGCGTCAATGGTACTCCCAGAGGTCCTGGCAACCCTACGCCACTACAGGGGCCGAAATTCAAGAGTTCATGATTTCCGGAACCAAATATAGTGCCTTCGTACGTTGTGCCATTGACTATGAATTTGATCCGCTATCCTACATGTGTAACTTTCGCCGCTTGGGTGAAGGCGGTTCCGGCTTTGTTGTACATTGTTTGTATATGCTATATTTTGGTTTGGAGCCCAAATAACACAACTCCGTCATGAGTCTTCTTCATAACTGCGCAGTGTTCACGGTCCCCCGAGGCCCCACCCTTTATCAAGATACGTCTACAACGCGTCGATGTATGATTTCCACGCCGTGAGGGCACATATCCATCTCTTTTTTCTATATCTTCTGGCCTTTTCTGTTCTGCCCACATTTGCCATATGGCCCTTCCCGCCCAAGCGATTTACTGGCAATTCCTTGCTCGATGCAGGGACTATGGGTTTGAATAGTGATGGGAGGGTTGTTGCGCTGGGAGATTTCAACGGGGATCAGTTGTACGCCTCTTGTTTTCTGCTTGGCAAGTTGCCTTCTTCATGGTGTGGGTGAAGTCTAGATGCACTGTGGCTCAGCAATGATCAGCGAACACTTTCTGTATATCTATGGAGTCATGGTTAGTCTCTCATATCTTGGCATTGGGTCTAAATGCTAAAGAAACCCAGCCGACTTCGCCTACAAGGCATCCGATTCGTTTCGCCATCCAAATGTTGTTTATAACGTTGTGCCCGGAGACTTCACACACACTGGCAAACTGGATATTCTAGTTATGAGTCGAAGTCAGACGAACGGTCAAATGGATTTATCTCTCTACCCTGCCCTACCAACTGGTGGTTTTGGTACGTGTTTCTTATACTCCACCTCCGGCCGATTGTGAACCACAACCGCAGACACCAGCCATCCTATGTCCCTCCCCCTTCTGCCCTTCCGCAGCCCGTACCCATTGATGTTAACGGTGACATGAAGATTGATTTACTGGGAATGACACCCTCGTCAGCGGGCAACTCCCGACCCCTCCGAGCATGGCAAAATGTATGGAATGCATCAGAGGAGAGTTCTCCTTTGTTTGAGACGTAAGTATTTCCCTTGGCAGCATATGTCTGTAATCTTCATCTCCCTCTCCTAGCATATCTCCCAATTTCACTGGAGCTCAGTGCACGCTCGCCAGTGAGCATAGCAATGCTGTCATCGATTTTGACGGGGATTGCCTAGCAGGCGAGTAGGCTGGTTCATCTCTATGACTTGTATTAACCTCCCAGAAAGATCTTTTCCTGGTCTGCGACGACGGGCGCGGCAAGAAATCATTCCAAATCTGGGTGAATAACAAGTCTGATGGCTTTTCTCTCGCGCAAGAGGGGTCGCTACCGCCAGGCACTCAATCTATATCTTTTGCTGATATAGGTAAGAGACTACCACAACGCTTTTCTGGACCTAACACCGTCGAGCCAGATCGCGACGGGACAATCGATATGGTCTTTCCTACATGCACACATGTTGATTCTTCCACTGGCATTGGATCGGATTGCTCTATCAACATTGCCTTCAACCAGCAGTTGAAACTATGCTCATCGTCCACGGATTCCGGAGTTCGCAAGGGCGTCAGAACGTGTAGACCGCCCGAAGCTCTTTGCACAGCCGATCCTAATTTCAAATTTGATTTAAGCCCGGGAGCTGGGAACAATGTAAGTTTCGTCACGGAGAGTGTAAGGTCTAGCTGACTTGCTCCTTACCAACAGGCTCTCATCACATTACCGCTATCTGCGTTCTTCCCCGATGTCACTTCACCCTCGCTTCTGGTTTTCGATACAACTTATAATCCACCGCTTCCAGTACCCCTCAAATTGGGTGATGCTAATCTTGATGGTTTCCCCGATTTCATTCTCATCCTCGTTTCCCGCGGCGATCATATTCCAAAACTCGTGTTCTCTGTTCCATGTGGAAGTGGGGATTCAGTTGGATGTGTCCCAGGTCGAAGGGCTTGGAGGGTAGCGAGAAAAGGGGCAGAACTTCTGGATTCAATTAAAGATGCGCGGGGAGTTTCATTCCTAGATATGGATGAAGATGTTGGTCATGTTTTACTCGTTACTTCGATTCACTCACCACCCCAATAGGGAACCTTGGACATTATGGTACAAAGAACCGGGAAGGCGGGTTTGAAGAACATACTCTTTGTGCAAAACAACTTCTACTATGATGCCTTCTTCCTGAAAGCTATAGGTAATCCCGAACGCTTGGCTTGTTCGATATCAGCTGATCTTCAATTCTCCCTTTCTTAGTGCTCAACGGCGCTTGCGACAATGGTCTTTGCCACGGCAGCAACGGATCCGAATACCACGTAAGGCGCCTATCGACCTCTTCTCGACATAACCTAATGAATTATCCCAGCCCTTTGGCGTCAGCTATTCGGGAGCATCATTCAAGTACACTGTTTTGGACACATCTGGACATCGCTCAGCCGCCCAGGGTAAGTCTGGGAGTGCCTCGGATGTAGACAACTAGTTCATTTATCCTCTTCAGTTGGTCAGCTACCTCAAACGTCGTACCATGCACTCCAAACGCCATACTCCTTTTTTGGTCTCGGCAGAACGAATAATTACATTGAAAATCTTTTCGTTGGTTCCACAATACACGCAAACCAACATTTCATCAACATGGAAGGTGTCATCCCGAACTCGAAGGTTGTGATACTCCCCTCTGCGAAAGATGGAGAAATATGGAAACGCCAGCTCTTTCTCAGACCCGGGGAGTGGATCCCATGGGTTACCTTGACTGTGATTGTGGGGACAATACTATTGGCAGTCATCGTATTCATATTACATCTTAATGAGAAGGTACGTCTTAGTCGCTGTGTCCTTGATGTGGTCTCACATCACCATATAGAGAGAGGATGAATTAGAACGCAGGAGGGCATCACATCACATAAACTTCGACGCACTATGAACGGGGGTCCCACTGTACTAGTATATATTAATGATTAATCGGGAGGCTCACAAATGCCCGGACTTCGCGTGTCCATATTTTCTGAGAACGCACAAATTCTTGATCATGATCTGATTACTAACCCTTCAGGCACCTCTGTGACGGACTTAGCTGTGCTTGCTTCCCCTGATCGTGAACCCAGACTCTAAACCTCCATTCGGATTCCACGCCATTAAAGCACTTGGACCGCAAACACCTGAGACATATCAAAATCGGAAATAGGGTTTAAAATAGTCATCAAATATTTACAATTGGCGTAAATATTGATTGTAATACTTCGGGCATGCCAAAAGATGTTGGAACCAACAATAGCCATTTCTTATATTCTGAATATATCCCTGACTAATACTCGAAATGGACACTTCTGATTGGCTCCTGGGCAGATATGTATCAGGGATGTATTCAAAATATACAACTGACTATTGTTGGAGTAAACATCTTTTGGCATGCTCGAAGTATTGTAATCAATATTTACTACTATAGTAAGTATGGATTTCGCCAATTGTAAATACGTGATGACTATTTTAAACCCTATTTCCGATTTTGATATACCCTGCTGTCTCAGGTGAAAGTCTGGCCTCAGACTACCAGGCCGTCCAGGGCGATTCAGGCTGCTATCTATGCACACAACCTGGTCCACTGATGTATATCTGGTTTGCGACGCGTCGCGGCCTGAGGAATGATTAAATGGTTGGCTTCGCAATCGAGAACAGCTTCGAATTACCGGTCAGTGATATTGGCTTCGACGCAATTCCTTGATGTCCCATGGCCCACCGTTCGCAGAACACCTCCTGCAGCTTGCCTAAAAACAACCTTGTATCCCACCGCCGTGCGATTCCCATACATTTCCTGGTGGGCCCTACAGTTCTGTCTGAGACAGATCCAATCCGAGTCTGGAGGATAAAAGCCCCCTGTACAATCCACTTCTAGCAAGACAATCCAGTCTGCCCAGCAACCCACCCACTCTATCCACTACGATGAAGTTCACTGCAGCCCTCGCATCTCTCAGCATCGCCCTCCTGCCTCTCGTCTCCGCTGTTGATGTCACATTTGACCCCACTTACGACAATGCAGGCGGATCGACCCTCACCGTCTCGTGCTCGGATGGATCCAATGGACTCGCTGGCCGTTTCCCGACATTCGGCAGCCTCCCGGGTTTCCCCAACATCGGCGGCGCTGTGGCTGTCGAGGGATTCAACTCAGCTAATTGCGGGACGTGCTGGCAACTCACGTTCACATTCGGCTCAGTGACGAGGAGTGTCAATATACTGGCTATTGACCATGCATCCCCCGGGTTCAACATCGCACAGGCTGCAATGAACACGCTCACAGGGGGGCTAGCGGTGCAATTGGGGCGGATCAATGCGACCGCGACCCCAGTCACCGCGGCTGTTTGTGGCTTGTAGCCGACAGGTAAACCCATCACTGCTGGATCTCAAAGCGACGGCTCATGTTTCTACCAGGTGCCAGATGCGTCAAATTCAAATTCAAATTCAATGGCTATGGATGCCCGATAGTTACCACAATTGGATGTATTTGAAAATATATATGTAGTATTCAATGTCAACAATTTGCGGAAAGACACGGATAGCAGTTTTACTAGCTTATTGTTGACATCAAAATGCGTAATCTCGGACTACCAAATAGAAGGGGAACCTCCCCGAAGATGAAGTAGAACGCGGGGAAGTGGCATCGCACTATATATACTATTGGCGGTCATCGTGTTCATATTACATCTCAATGAGAAGGTACGTCTTAGTCGCTGTGTCCTTGATACGGTGGTCTCACATCACCATATAGAGAGAGGATGAATTAGAACGCAGGAGGGCATCACATCATATAAATTTCGACGCGCTGTGAATGGGGGTCCGGATCCCACTGTACTTAAGTATATATTAATGATTAATCGGGAGCAATGACATGAGGCTCGGACTTTGCGTGCACATATTTTCTGAGGACACACGAGTTCTTGATCATGATCTGATTACTAACCCGTCAGGCACCTCTGGAACGGACTTAGCTGTGGTTGCTTCCCGAAGCCCCTGATCATGAGTCCAGACTCTAAACCTCCATTCGGATTCCGCGTCATTGAAGCATTTGGACCACAAACTCTGGCCTTAGACTACCGAGCCGTCCAGGGCGATTCATGCTACTACGAGGTACTATCTATGCACGCAACCTGGTCCACTGATGGTATGTCTGGTTTGCGATGCGTCGCGGCCTGAGGAATGATTAAATGGTTGGCTTCGCAATCGAGAACAGCTTCGAATTACCGGCCAGTGATATTGGCCGGCTTCGACGCGATTCCTTGAGGTCCCGTGGCCCACCATCTGCAGACCACCTCCTGCAGCTTGCCTAAAAACAACCTTGTATCCCACCGCCGTGCGATCCCCATACATTTCCAACAGTTCTATCTGGGATGGATCCAATCCGAGTCTGGAGGATAAAAGCTCCCTGTACAATCGACTTCCAGCAAGACAATCCAGTCTACCCAGCAACCCACCCACTCTATCTACTACGATGAAGTTCACTGCAGCCCTCGCATCTCTCAGCATCGCCCTCCTGCCTCTCGTCTCCGCTGTTGATGTCACATTTGACAATACTTACGACAATCGAGCCGGGTCGACCCTCACCGTCTCGTGCTCCAACGGGTCCAATGGAGTCGCCAACCGTTTCCCGACATTCGGCAGCATCCCAGGTTTCCCCAACATCGGCGGCGCTGTAGCCGTCGAGGGATTCAACTCGGTTAATTGCGGGACGTGCTGGCAGCTCACATTCACGACGGGTGGGGTGACGAGGAGTATCAATGTCGTGGCTATTGACCATGCATCCCCCGGGTTCAATATCGCAGAGGGTGCGATGAACACACTCACAGGGGGGCAGGCGGAGCAATTGGGGCGGATCAGTGCGACCGCAACCCAAGTTTCCGCGTCTGCTTGTGGCTTATAGTCGATAGGTAAATTCACTGTTGATGGACCTCAAAGCGATGGCTCATGTTCCCACCAGGTGCCAGATGCGTCAAATTCGAATTCAATGGGAAATGTTGTGGATGCTCGATAGTTACCACAATTGGATGTACTTGAAAATATGTAATATTCAATGTCAACAATTTGCGGAAAGACACGAATAGCAGTTTTACCAACTTATTGTTGACATCAAAATGCGTAATTTCGGACCACCAAGTAGAAGGGGAACCTCCCCGAAGATGAAGTAGAACGCGGGAAAGTGGTATCACACTATAAATTTCGATACTATGCTGTGAATGGGGGCCTGGGGGCCGGATCCCATTATATTTGAATATATACTAATGATTAATTTGTTAGAGAAATAATGTGAGTCGAATGCCATTTACCTACAGTCCGTCGAGGTTATCTTCTTGGTTGTTTATTCTGGGTCTATGATTAGATGCACGTTGATAGATGCTGGAGTGAGTAGCCAAACAACTACACACTGTTCTCCTAAAACTGACAGGATCTTCGTATACGGCTCGCATACCGTATTTCTTGAGCAAGAAGCTTCATTCGCTCAATCGGAAGCAGGCTGGAGGAAGCCGCACCTGGCCTTTATTTCCAGCTACGAATATGAAATCGAGAGTCGGATTTCGACTGAGGGAGTCCCCCCGCCGGTGAACCCCCCGTCGCCAGCGGTCCCTACTAAGAAACTTGATCATGACCTGCTTATTATAGGCAGTCTGGTCCCTGGAACGGACTTAGCTGCCCGACTCGCCGCCCGTGCTTACTTCCCGAAGCCCGCTCTCCCCTTACTCATATTATATCTCAATAAGGTGCGTCATCATTGCATCCCTGGCGCAGTCTCAAACTACCACTGGGTAGAGAGAGTGAATTAGAACGCAGGAGGGCATCGCATCACGCAAATTTCGACGCACTATGAATGGGGATCCAGATCCCATTGTACTTGAGTATGTATCAATGATCAATCGGGAGCAATAACACGAGGCTCACAAATGCCCGGACATAGCGCGTGTACGTGCTTCCGAGGACACATGAGCACTTGGTCATGATCTGATTGCCAACCCATCAGGCACCTCTGGAACGGACTTAGTCTCCAATTCGTCACCTGCGCTTGCTTCCCGAAGCCCGCTCCCCACTGAACCCAGACTCTAAACCTCCATTCGGATTCCGCGCCACTTGGATCACACACTCTGGCCTCAGACTATCAAGCCGTCCAGGGCGATTCAGGCTGCTACGAGAGACTATCTGTGCACACAACCCGACCCACTGATGTATATCTGGTCTGCGACGCGTCGCGGCCTGGGGAACGTTCAGATGGTCGGCCTCACAATCAATATGGGGAACAGCCTCGATTCTCGAATCACCGGCCACTGGCAGTGACATTGGCCGACTTCAGCGCAATTCCTTGATGTCCCGTGGCCCACCATCCGCGGACCATCCCCTGCGGCCTGCCTAAAAACAACCTCGCATCTCACCGCCATGCAATCCTCGTGCACCTCCCGGCCGGTCCTGCAGTCCTGTCTGGGACGGATCCAATCCGAGTCTGGAGGATAAAAGCCCCCTGTGCAGTCGACTTCCAACAAGACAATCCAGTCTACCCAGCAACCCAGCCCAGTCTATTCACTACAATGAAGTTCACTGCAGCCCTCGCATCTCTCAGCATCGCCCTCCTGCCTCTCGTCTCCGCCGTTTCGGTCTCATTCGACCCCACTTATGACAATCCAGCCGGGTCGATGCTCACCGTCTCGTGCTCGAACGGGTCCAATGGGCTCGCCGGCCGTTTCCCGACATTCGGCAGCTTCCCGAAGTTCCCCAACATCGGCGGCGCTGTGGCCGTCGAGGGATTCAACTCAGCCAATTGTGGGACGTGTTGGCAGCTCACGTTCACGTCGGGCGGAGTGACGAGGAGTGTCAATGTGCTGGCGATTGACCATGCATCCCCCGGGTTCAACATCGCAGAGGCTGCAATGAACACGCTCACGGGGGGGCTTGCGGAGCAATTGGGACGGATTGATGCGACGGCGACCCAGGTTTCCTCGTCCCTTTGCGGCTTGTGATGTAGTCGACAGGTAAATTTGCCACCGTTGGACCGCAAGTAATGGCTCATTTTTCCACTATGTAGACTGCCCCACCCCGGACCCCCGCAGACACCCACACGCCCTTATCCCCATGCACAAGCGTACACCCTTAGCCGACATCTATTTCTCTATCCACCATCTGCCACGGGTCTTCCTAAACCAATCACATTCTCGCAGCACACAGCTTATCATTCTGGCTGCCCATCACCTCGGGGGCCTTGCCCCTGATCTGTCTATCATTTTCTGCAAAATTATTTTCGACACGATATGATATAATGCTGTGATATCGGATATTCATGATACGATGCCCGTCGCTAGGCGCGCCCTGTTGATTCGAGAGGCCGTCGCCTGCCGCCCGCCGCCACTGTATCATATCTAGGCGTCGCCAATCTCCACCGTGTACTTCCGGGGATGTTTACTTCTGCAAGTTCCTACGAGAAGCTGCGACCTTATAAAGTCTGCCTACAGGCAATGGATTCTTCCAGGCTATATTGCGCCCGAAACACAAACACACCACAGCAGCCAAACGGGCCTTAGGGGGGATATTCACGCGGCGCGTGTCACATTTCTCACATTTGTGCACCATGACGGCTGCCAGGGCTACAGTGCAAATGTTCGAGTCACTTCTTGCTCAACACTTACCCCTGCCTTTCGCAGGGCACCCCGAACCACCACACACCCCGGGGTGGCCGGGGTACCACCAACAAAGTCCTCCCGGGCCCGCAGCCTGATCGCGATAGTTATTTATATCTTTTAGGCTGGGCAGGCAATTTCGAGTCAGCCCTGCCCACCCGGACACGTAGGCAGCACAGCCCAATGGGATGGACGGCGCACTGACGCCGTTATGCGTAATCCTATATGAGTAGTAGGTGTGGTGGGTTTCCAAAATGCCTGCCCGCACGCTACTTTCTGCATCTCAGCCGACCAGCTCGGGGACCCGCAAACGACCTATACCCGATGTTCCGGGGTTACGCCGCCCCCAGATGGACATTGTTTACATACATATGATCGACTCGAACTCCTCGGGCACTACCAAGAGGGTTTCGATGGGGGCCAGAATAAACCCAGCCGGAATCACGCACTGAGGAATATGGCTGTGCACACGCGCCTGGCCTCGTCATCCGCACCATCAGCGAGCGCCCCGCGGGATAAACCAGCTTATTGGCACACGACAAGTTCCTCAGGCGCCAACGACGACAGCTCCGACGGGTTAGAATAGGGCCAGCCGAAATGAAGCCAGCCGCGCACTGAGGTGCATACGTAACTGAGTACACGCGTCGCTGCCTCGTCATCCGCAACGTCAGTGAGCGTTCCGCAGGACAAACCAGGCTGCCTGCTGGCACACGACAAGTAGAGGTATTAGGTATAGCTCGGATACATGCGCCGCTGCATCGTCATCCACAACGTCAGCGGGCGCTTCTCCGGGATAAACATCTCCTGCGCAGTGTCCTGTGCAGCTGCGGCTGCCTCACACATAATGGCAATACATTGTTTGCCCTACCGCGCCACCCGCTTCTGGGTGCCAGGCTTCGCCGGGACTGGCCGGCTCCAGGGTCTGAGTAATGAATGGATGAGGTTCGACCATTCAGCCAGGAGGCTGGATTTGGGGCTACTGGTACCCCGTCCAATAGTAGCCCGGGGGCGGGCTGAAAGGATAGAACCAACCAGTCCGCCCTATAAAGCAACCCGAATGGGTCCCTTCGCCCCACCGATCTATCCTTCTACATTCACGCTATGTTGGTATCGAGTGCGAGTGCAGCACTGAATCGGGGATCCGCATGCCTGAACTGCAGGTACGCACCTACCGGCTGCCGCAACCACTGATCCGCTACTAACCTTGCTCTTTCCCCTTTCCGATGGGTTGTCGCACAGGCAGAAGAAGATGGTGAGTATGGAGATGCTTAATGTGACTCATGCTAACATGTCGCAAGAAATGCGATGGCGCCCAGCCGGTCTGCGGTCAATGCAGCAAATCGAACACTTCGACCTCATGTATATACGATGGGCGGAGGAAGAAGAGCCGTACAGAGAGACTAACGGAGACGGTGTACAATCTTGAATCTATAATACAGGAACTTGAAGGGGGCCCCTCCGCACCTGCCGATGTAACCACAACCAGCCGGGCGGCGATCATCACCCCACAATCTATGATGTTACCATCCGAGTCGATCCCACCCGCCATTCCCGATTTTGGATATAGTGCCGTGATGGGGCCCCAGACCGAGGTCCCGTCGTCATCTACCTCCGTCATTGGTATGGACAATTTATATGATCGTCACGGTTTGGGGAGTGTGGACGCTTCAGTTGATGCTGTCGAGGCGAGATCATTCCTGTTAGTATCCTATCTGATAACGTGTCCATCTACCACTAAGCAGTAACAGCGTGAACACAGCCATGTCGCACAGGCATGAATTCTACTTTGAGAAACGGGCAGGGCACCATCCAGCCATTACAGATGCCTTATCTCTCCTCGGTTGTTACTATGCACGTTCATACCAGTACACACATCTGGAGCCTACACTCCTTACTCGAACTCAGAATGGGATCACCTCCGCACTCGCTGCGCCCGACCAACTTATCGACGCGGTCCAGGCTTCGACATTGCTTGCTGTCTACTTCTACTTGAACAACCGTATCACCGAAGGCTATTACTATGCGTTTCCATCGGCCCGGCTTGCCGCCGACCTTGGCTTGCACCAGATTCCGCCGCCGCCCGACCGCCACTGCCCTGGCTCGGCCTTAGTTAGAGAAAGGATCAGTGTATTCTGGCAGGTCTATATGGTAGATCGATGCTGGTCTGTAGTAGCCGGCCTGCCCACCGCATTTCCAGCCACCGAGCATCCGGGGAGCACATCCTGACGCCACCGTGGGGTACCTTACCTACGAATGAACATTCCCTTGCAGTACGTTTGATGTTTTTGGATAAGGTGTAATAAATAGCGATTGTGCAGGGAGCGCTAGGCCCGGACAACCCGATAGTGCCGTACGGAGATCGATTGAGCCTACAAGAGATAAAGTCACATGCCGCAGTCCTATTCGAATGGAGTGCACGGCTGACATCTGGTAGGCACTGCCTTCGTTTATTATTGCGGTCAAGATTAAATCAAGTAGCGCAGCCTCCGCCAGGGATGAAGATTATTTCGCCAGCATTGCCAGTGTCACAGCCGCAGTCAGGAATTTATCAGCCACAGTTCCACCCTTCCGAGGATACGAGCCTCTGCGCGGCCAGGTGTCCTACGATGATATGGAGCTATTCACGATCCATATGTTCACCCAAACATCACAGCTGCATCTATGCATGTGTGGGGTGTTCCCGATCCAGGAAATCCTCCGGACCGTCAGCTTCATCACCCAATGCATTCGCCAGCTGAGCATCGCCGACTATGAATTTCTGGACCGGGTTGTGAGCGTGCGCATTTCCTAGGTCAGCATTAAAATCATTGTGCTGACGTCTGGTGGCCAGTATTGCTGGCTTACCGCCGCTAGGCTCTGCATATGTACCCTGCGCACCGATATGCAGGGGGATTTGAGTGGACGTGCCCCAGTAGGCGGACTAACGGAGGTGCTTAAGGGGGAAGTTGCCACCCTCGCTTCCGCCGTGGAAACGTTGGCTACGTATTCCCCATTGTCTGGTGAGGGTTTGTTTTCAATTTGCAGGATAAAACTCACTTAGGATCTTACCTGGGCAGCCCAACACCTGAGGATACTAGAGGATGCACGTCTGACTGTAGGAATCTAGCCTCGAGTTGGTTTCCCCTCATTGACTTTGTTATATACCATGTCAGGACCTTGATTAATCGATTTATTTGTTCTTAATAATGCAGAAATGCAGATGTCACCGGCGCTGACATGCGCTGACATGACATCTGGCATCAACGAAATGGAAGCCAAAAATCAATCTGTGGTGAATAACAGAACACAGTGCGGGAAATACGCTTTATTTGAATCTTCATTAAAACATCCAGGTAATGGCTGAGGCTGAGGCCACGGGCGCTGATTGAACCTGCGTCTAAAGGGCCAGGCTGGTTCAGCAGTTTTCAGGAGTTGAATTGAGATCTCGGCGCGTGAAGGTATTGCACAGAGCATGACTCATGGGGTTATCTCCGTCGCGCTTCTGTCGGTAATGGTAAGGGCTGCAATGTTTTCGAGCTGTCTGTTTCGGCTTGGAAGGCCGCTGCAAACGCTTAGCGAAAATCTAACAGTCTCCCTGAGCTGAGAATTATCCGGGACTGGTACATGGGATTAATACTTAAACTCTGACAGAGAGGGGGCTGGTATTAACTAGTCACCGCCACCCACGAGGATCTCGTAGGTAGGACATTTCTGGCGGGATAAGCATAGCATAATTGAAATCTAACCCACTCGCTAGATCATGGATCATTTTGACTGCGGTCACAGGGTTTGACGTCGGGGGGAGGACACGACCAAGTGAAATAGCGCAATTCACGCGGCATGTGACTCAAGATTCCAGTAATGATACATTTAGATGCCCGGTGGGGTCGGGCGAGGCGCGGCTCTGATGAATGCTTTTGATCATCGACGTCATGGCTGACGCGGGCGGTATTACTCGATAGTGTATTCGACCTTGGATATGCAGGTAAATCAACAGCAAGCGACCAACCCGCAGCCAGCGAGCAAATCCAATTTTGGGATCGATAACTTCAGTGGTGTTCAGGAGGCTAACAGGAGGCTTGGCGAGAATAATAGGGTGAGTGTAAGCGGTGGATGAATCATTGATGACCTCACAAGAGTATCATCTAGCGGTAACCAGGATCACTACCCCCCGTTGTCTACATAGGTGCCAAATGCGTCAAATTCAAATTTAAATCCAAATTCAAATTCAGTGGGAAATGCTATGGGTGCCCGATAGTTACCTCAATTGGATGTACTTGAAAATACGTAGTGTTCAATGCCAGCAATTTGCGGAAAAACCTGGGTAGAAGTTTTACTAACTTATCGACATCAAAATGCGCGATCTCGGACAACTAGGTAGAGGGAGAGCCTCAGGCCCGCTCGAGGATGAATTCTAGAGCGCGGGGAGGCATCGCACTAGTCACTGATCTAAATCTCGATATGCCCTGAATACTAGATTAGGGACCCGGATCCTATTATATATACTTGATACTTAAGTAGGGTTTCCAAAAAACCTTGAGAATGTCGAAAGAAAAAAAATGCGAGGTAGCACTTCCGAAAGAGGAAAATCAGCCTGGGACATGATGTCATCTGCAGTGCACGTAATCAAACCTTGGATGGATGTCCTGGAATGAGTAGCCAAACAACTATAAACTGTTCTCTTGAAACTGACTGGGTTTTTGTACAGCTCGCATACCGTATTTCCCGAACAAGAAGCTTCAACATTCGCTCAATCGGAAGCTGGAGGAGGTCGCACCTGGCCGCACTTGACACACATGTGAGCTGTTCTGCGAAAGAACTAGGGGTTTTGGCATGCAGATCAGGTATATTAATTGAATCGGCCTGGAATACACACAGCCAATGTTCCAACATCTCATTCACACCAAAATCATATTTACATGATCATGTTTCTTTCATTCCAGTTACAAATATGACAGATTTCGAAGCAAGCCCCCTTGTCGGTGGACCTCCCATCGCCAGCGGTCCGTGATTATTTCCAAGAACGCATGAGTACTTGATCATGATCTGCTTATTATAGGCGACTCTGGTCCCTGGAACGGACTTAGCTGCCCGACTTGTCGCCCGTGCTTACTTCCCGAGGCCCGCTCTCTTTCAGTGAGAAGGTGCATCTTTATCGTTGCGTTCTTAGTATGGTCTCGCACTACCAGGTAGAGGGGGGATGTATCAGAACGCAGGAGGGCATCACATCACGCAAATTTCGACGCACTATGAATGGGGATCCGGATCCCACTGTGCTTGAGTATATATTGATCATTAATCGGGAGCAATAACACGAGGCTCACAAATGCCCGGACATAGCGCGTGTACGTGCTTCCAAGGGCGCACGAGTACTTGATCATGATCTGATTGATAACCCGTTAGGGCACTCCCGGAACAAACTCAGTGTCTAATTCATCACCTGTGCTTGCTTCCCGAAGCCCGCTCCCCACTGAACCCAGACTCCAAACCTCCATTCGGATTCCGATCATACACTCTGTCCTCAGACTATCAAGCCGTCCAGGGCGATTCAGGCTGCTACGAAGTATATCTATGCACACAACCTGATTCACTGATGTAAATCTGGTTCGCGACGCATCGCGGCCTGAAGAATGTTCAGATGGTCGGCCTCACAATCAATATGGGGAACAGCCTCGAATCACCGGCCACTGGCAGTGACATTGGCCGACTTCGACGCAATTCCTTGATGTCCCGTGGCCCACCATCCGCGGACCATCTCCTGCGGCCTGCCTAAAAACAACCTTGTATCTCACTGCCGTGCGATCCTCGTGCACCTCCCGGCCGGTCCTGCAGTCCTGTCTGGGACGGATCCAATCCGAGTCTGGAGGATAAAAGCCCCCTGTGCAGTCGACTTCTAGCAAGACAATCCAGTCTACTCAACAACCCAGCCCAGTCTATTCACTACAATGAAGTTCACTGCAGCCCTCGCATCTCTCAGCATCGCCCTCTTACCTCTCGTCTCCGCCGTTTCGGTCTCATTCGACCCCACTTATGACAATCCAGCCGGGTCGACGCTCACCGTCTCGTGCTCGAATGGGTCCAATGGGCTCGCCGGCCGTTTCCCGACATTCGGCAGCTTCCCGAAGTTCCCCAACATCGGCGGCGCCGCAGCTGTCGAGGGATTCAACTCAGCCAATTGTGGGACGTGTTGGCAGCTCACGTTCACGTCGGGGGGAGTGACGAGGAGTGTCAATGTGCTGGCGATTGACCATGCATCCCCCGGGTTCAATATCGCAGAGGGTGCGATGAACACACTCACGGGGGGGCTTGCGGAGCAATTGGGGCGGATTGATGCGACGGCGACCCAGGTTTCCTCGTCCCTTTGCGGCTTGTGATGTAGTCGACAGGTAAATTCGCCACCGCTGGATCTCAAAGTAATGGCTCATGTTTCCACTAGGTGCCAGATGCGTCAATTTCAAATTCCAATTCAACGGGAAACGCTACAGGTGCCCGATAGTTACCTCAATTGGATGTATTTGAAAATATGTAGTGTTCAATGTCAGCAGTTTGCAGAAAGACATGGGTAGTAGTTTTACTAACTTATCGCTGACGTCCAAATACATGATCTCGGACCGCCAGGTACTAGAGGAGGGGTCCCCGGCCTCCCAGAGGATGAATGGGGATCCGGATCGCATTGTACTTGTGCACATATGATCACTCAGCTCGAGCAATGGCAGTATGAGTTTGGCGCCCTTTACATAAATACCTACACTGGAATCGCCGGTTATCTTTTTGCTACCCTCAGTCTATTATTAGATGCAGATGGATGTCACATTTTATAACTATAAGAGTCACGAACGATGATTTATTTCCGAGAGCACATGGTGCATGAGTACTTGATCTGGTTACTCAGTCTATAGGCAACTCTGGAACAGACTTGGTGTCCGACTTGTCGCCTGTGCTTGCTTTACGAAGCCTGCTCTCTCCTGAACTGGATTCTGCGGCCATACCAGCCTGGCACCAAAGCACTGCTTGGACCCCACACCCTGGCCCCAGATTGCCACATCGTCGTTCGCACGGAATGAGCAATTCAGGCTGTTATGAAATACTAAAAGTTCGTGCCCGTAGCCTTCACGGCCTGGGTATATCTAATTTACGAAAACGCTCGACATGTCGCGGGCCTGAAGAGCGACTAGGTGGCTGGTCTCACAATTGAAAACGGCTTCGAATTACCAGCCAGTGACATTGGCCGACTTCAGCGCAATTCCTTGATGTCCCGTGGCCCACCATCCGCAGACTAGTATCTCTCAGCGTCACCCTCCTACCTCTCGTCTCCGCTGCCGGTGTCTCGGTCACATTTGACCCCTTTTACGATAACCCAAATGGGCCCCTCTCCGCCGTCGCATGCTCCGGAACCAACGGGCTCATCATCCATGGTCCAACATTCGGCGGCCTCCCAGGTTTCCCCCACATCGGCGGCGCTGCGGCTGTTGAAGGGTTCAATTCAGCTAATTGTGGGACATGCTGGCAGCTTACATTCCCGTCGGGCGGGGTGACGAGGAGTGTCAATATCCTAGTCATTGATCATGCAGCTGGGTTCAATATCGCAGAGGCTGCGATGAACGATCTCACAGGGGGACTAGCGGTGCAGTTGGGAAGGATTGAGGCGAACGCGACCCAAGTCGCCTCGTCTCTCTGTGGCTTGTGATAGTTGGCAGGTAAATTCACCGCTGTTGGATTTCAAAACGGCGGCTCATGTTTCCACTAGATGCCAGAGGATGCCAGAGTTTTGGTACAAACCCGAGCTTGGTGGGGAGTGCTACGATCCCCAATATTTACCACCATGATTTTATTCGTATGCTCTAAAATTCGGATGTACAAAATATATAGTGTGCATAGGGTGTTTCATAGCGAATTTATCTCAACTTTTGCTAATTGAGGTGTAACTCAGTATTGCAACCCGCGAAATACTCCATTCCCCAGAAAAAAACATGCATAGGTGGATGTAAGTATACAATATCCATATGTGAATGAAATGACCAAGTAGATAACAAGACAGCATGACAGGGGAAAGCTCAGTGGCCTCTGAAGGGAGCAACTGGGAACAGTACTAAAAACTCATGACCATCAAGGAGCTTACCCAAGCACCATTTATTCTTGGCTTGGAAAGTCTCCAAAGCCCGGAGGGGTTCATCATGATCAACAAAGAACTTTGTGTTGGCCAACGAAACGACGCCAGGATCGGGGTTCTTCTCGAACAGCCTACCTCGAAGAGCGGCATCCTTGACATAGGAGGCGGGCGCAGCCCTCAAAATCTTCTCGGCATTAGCCCCGATGAAGGGGAGATCAATTTTGTCCACATCCACCCCTGTTTAATTGTGTTACTTGTGTTCTTTGGTAAAAAAACATGGTACGTACCAGCATATTTAGCAAGGGCGGTACATGCAGCAGGGTGGGTAGATGCAAGGCCAACGACATTCACGTCCGCAAAAGCTTCATGACACTTGAGGGTTTGCAACAGGTGGGTTGCAATGTAGCGCCTGCGCATGGTTTTGGAGACAACGAGTTGGGTGACCCAGCCAACGGTTCCTGATACACATATTAATATTGATGCAATAAAGCTATGTCCAATGCACACCTCCGGGGTAGTCCCAGGTCGTAGCGAGTACGTGACCAACAGGTTCAGTGTGGTGGAAACAAGTGACAAGGACAGTCCTGGTAGGATTGCTGATGTACTGACTCCGTAAACGCTGGCCAGTCGCTTTGACACGTTGACCTGTAAAATAGTCTACAGTATTATTCTCAAAGTATATGTTCGCCGCAAACCTGGTTTGGTGAAGCGAGAGACTGAGTCCGCCCCTTCACCCCATACCCCGTAGTTTGCGCTGAAAAGTTCCGCACAAGAGTTGGCGAGGGCATCGGAAATCTCTGTGCCAAGAAAGGCCGTGTAGATGATTGAGGATTCAGAAGGAGATGTGGGAAGAGTGGGTGTCTCAGAAGGAGGAATCGTAGAACCCGAAGCAATTGTCTGAATTTGAGCCGCCATCGTGATTGATGGAGAGTCTGGGCCTCCAACTTCTGCAGAAGGTAAGTTGTGGTTTGTTTGGTTTTCATGGGGATTATCTGGGGTGTTTTGAAAGGTATAGACGATACCATATCGCTATACCGTTGCGCCATGTATACTCCGACGCGCTGTGAGTACCAGCGAGTGGGAGTGAAGATTCGGATTTCATTGTACGTGGATCTATTAATGGTTGATTGGCTAGAGCAATGTCATGAGATTAACTTGGAGCGCACTGTTTTGTTTAGCGTGCACATATTTCCGGCAGATGACGTACGTATTTCAAACGCATGATACATAAATCTGCTTACTTTCTAATCACAATCCTATTAGTAGCCAAGTCTGGGACGGACTTATCGTTCGACATGTCACCTGTGCTTGCTTCCCGAAGCCTCTCAGGCTCTAAACCTCCATCTGGATTCTATACTATCGAAGCACCTGGTCCTAGGCCTAAACTCTGGTCTCAGACCACCAAGCTCTTCCAGTCCACAGTAGCTCAGGTCGTAGCGAAATGCTAGCCTGCTTGGGCCCACACCTTTCACAGCCTGGTCCGCCGACATATATCATCCAACTTGCACACCCCAAGCCTGAAGGGTGATTGGATAGCCGGACTCACAATCGAGAACCGCTTCGAATCACCAGCCGGTGACATTGGCCGGCTTCGACGCGATTCCTTGATGTCCCGTGTCCTACCACCCGTAGACTATTCCCTGCAGCTTACCCAAAAACAGCCGACCAACTTGCTGGGGTGTCACTCAATGCGGTTCCATCTCCCCGTCGTGCGATCCTCGTGCACTTTTCGGCCGGTCCTACAGCTCTGTCTGGAACGGATCCAATCCGAGTCTGGAGGATAAAAGCCCCCTGCACAATCGAATTCTAGCAAGACAGCCCAGTCTCATCAACCCACCCAACCCACTCACTACCATGAAGTTCACCGCAGCCCTCGCATCTCTCAGCATCGCCCTCCTACCTCTCGTCTCCGCTGTGTCGGTCTCATTCGACCCCGTCTACGACAATGCAAGCGGGTCACTCACCACCGTCTCATGCTCGGACGGATCCAACGGGCTCATCAACCGTGGCTTCTCAACATTCGGCAGCCTTCCAAAGTTCCCCCACATCGGCGGCGCTGTTGCTGTCGAGGGATTCAATTCAGTCAATTGCGGAACATGCTGGCAGCTCACGTTCACGACGGGTGGGGTGACGAGGAGTGTCAATGTCTTGGCTATTGATCATGCATCTCCTGGGTTCAACATCGCAGAGGGTGCGATGAACGACCTCACAGGGGGCCAAGCGGTGCAGTTGGGACGGATTGACGCAGCCGCAGTTCAGGTTGCCTCGTCCGTTTGCGGCTTGACATAGTTGATAAGTAAGTTTGCTGCTGCTGGATCTCAAAGCAACAACTTATCTCCATCAGATGCCAGAGTTTGAATCAAAATCAAATCCAATGGACAGTTCCACGGACTCTTAGTGCTTATCACAATTGGACTTTTAGCTTGTATTGCGTTCTCAATTTTGGCTGTACAAGTATTCAATGACAGCAATTGCAAACGATACGAGTAACACTTTTATTAGCTTGTTGCCGACAACAAAATTATGGTCACCCCCGAAGAAATTTGCCTGGTTGGGCTGCGTGACCCTAGCAATGGGTGGGGGCAGCGAAAGAAGCCGGTCTAAATCAACCGACCATTTGCGTGGCCCCAGCATTTACTGCGGGGATAGCGGAAGTAAGGTCGGCGGTGGGGCCACAGCGCAGGTGACATCTAATGCGATGCATATATTACCAATATTTCTGCAGGAACGGTGGAGGTATGGTCGGCGTATTATATATACGTAAAGAAAATATGGATTTACGATTAGAAATATACTGATAGCTGAGTTTTCTCAGGTTGTGGCCTCCTGCCCGCCGAGCGCTCCGAGTCAGGCGCTCATTCTTAAAGAGAGGTTGGTCGTCGGATCGCTTGGCTTGGGGTGCGCCCAACATCTGTCGTCGACGTAAATATTTACACTTGTTGAGAGGGCATGGCACTCCGGCGTTTCAATTTTCAGCCTTGCAATTGGGCCAATAGTTACCCCGGGTACTTCGCTATTATACTATCTTTCCCCTGCTGTCCACGGCCGGACATACCGCTTGATCGGAAATTCTGATATACTTGGACTCCCGTAACAGGTCCACGTGCTCTTTGGACGTTGTTGGAGTGGGAAATCCGTGGTGACGTCATCTTTTGAGAATTCATCCTTGTTGGTCAGGCTGCTGATTCCAACGTTCTCTTGATTAGGGACTTACCGGTACTCACCTTTTACTGTTTACTACTAGATTTTCAGGAGCACACTTGAGAGGATATAATCCAATTTCTATCCAGATCCAACTTGGCCCACTCCGTGGTGAGCTGAACTATTATAAATTTTTCGAAGCAACAACGTTTCCGAGCAACAGAGAAGCTAAAATATCTCCAATCGCGAAAGCTTTTTATTCTACCCGGCCAGTTCAGGCCGTCAAGAGCAGTTATCGAGTTTTGTAGCCTGCTGCCTGGGTGCCGACGCACCCCACGCGGTAGGTCTGAGCGTGATTGGGTAGCGACCGGCCCCAATGAACCGCGAATGGCTTCGAATTCCCAGCCCAACGAGATTTTTATCACTTGGCGCCCACATGCCTTCCATCACCGTCCACTGATTGACTCAAACCTGCGTAGATTCTTGAGAGAGGCCAGCTGAGTGACCGATTCAACTAGAGTATTACCCAAGACGGTTGTATCTCCCCATCGTGCGACACCCACGCGCTTCCTTCCTAGTTCTATATTTCTGCGTGGGACGGATCAAACCAGGCCTGGAGGATAAAAGCCCAGAATTTCGTCCAATCTATTCAGCAAGACAGCCCAGTCTATCACCAGCTCGATCCAGTCTACAACCACGATCATGAAGTTCATCACCGCCCTCGCATCTCTCGGCGTCTCCCTCCTGCCTCTCATCTCGGCCATTCAGGTCACATTTGACCCCGTATACGATAACCCAAACGGGCTGCTCACCGACGGAGAATGCACAGACGGAAACCCCGGGCGCGGCTTCACGACATACGGCGGTCTCCCCGGTTTCCCCCACATAGGCGGCGCGGCGGTTGTCACCGGATTCAATTCGGCCGGCTGCGGTACATGCTGGCAGCTTGTAGCCACAACGGGCGGGGTGACGAGGAACATCACTGTCATAGTTATGGATGGGGCTGGTGTTGGGTTCAATATCGCAGAGGGTGCTATGAATGACCTCACTGGCGGGCAGGCGGTGCAGTTAGGCCTGATTGACGCAACCGCGACCCAAGTGGCTGCATCTGTTTGCGGGTTGGTAACATGATGTCGTTGACTGTCAGGTAAATTCAACATTGTTAGATCAAAGCAGCAGCTCATATCTATACCAGATACCAGAGTTTGAATTACCCCAGAGTCGTGACAACCTATTACTAGACTAGGCCTAAGCATTTTAGTCGCACTACATATTCATGGCACCGAATAGACAGGATTTGCGAATTTATCGCATGTGGGAAATGAATCTTCAACGTTTGATGTCCATGGTGATATTGCATTCCTAAGAGATAGCGCGAGCGCCATCGAGTCAACGAGTCTGCGAATCCATTTCTCACCTACTACATATAGGCACTGTCCCCCTCCCCCCCTCGCGGCTCGCTTCCCGCCAGAGCCTGACACTGCCCGTCCTAATTTTCAGCCCACATGTCTTATGGTACAGTTTTCGACATATTTGATAATTGCATTCCAATCTACAAATCTGATAAAGCTCGTCGTTGATATGCACTGTTTACCGCCGCAGTACCACTGGATTGTCCATGAATTCGGGAGTATGAAGAATACATATATATGGTGACGTCCGAGTCGATACCAAGTTGTCCCAGAAAACGAATCAACGCGTTTAAAGTCCGAAGATCATGCCATTCCGGCGATGACATCATGAGAGTCCAATTATTTGCGTTTCAAAGTGATAAGCTGAAAATCGGCGCGCGTTTGGGAATCGGGGAACTCAATCATGATCAATGCTTGACGCCTAACCATGACCTTGGTTCGAAGTCTGGGACACCGCTTGCATCTTTAGCTACGACAATTGGTTTATTCCACCGCGCGGTTTCGCGGTCAGTTCAGTCCGCCGAAGGCTATTCAGCTTCACAGCCTGGGGCGCCGATGTATACCGCCTTGTTTGCGATCACTCCAGGCGCGGTGGGTCACGGTTTGGATTGGGCGGCCGGCCCTATAGCCGAGAGCGGCTTCGGGGTTACCAGCCAATAACGTCCGCTGGTTTCGACACGATATCCCTTGATGCTCCACCTTCTGGTACTAATGCTTCGCCGTCCGTTGACTAAAATCTGCATAACAGGAGCTAGCTGACTGACCGAGGTGTCATCCAATACGGTTGTGTCTCCCCGTCGTGCGACTCCCCGCATGCTTCCCGTACTTCCCAACGGGTTCTGTGTTTCTGCGTCGAACGGATCAAATCCAGTCTGGAGGATAAAAGCCTGTATGGTTGAGCTAAATTTCAGCAAGATAGCCCAGTCTATTCAACAACCCAGTCAATTCTACAACCACTACCATGAAGTTCATTGCAGCCCTCGCATCTCTCAGCATCTCCCTCTTGCCTCTCGTCTCTGCCATTTCGGTCTCATTTGACCCCATATACGATAACGGAGGCCAGTCGATGGCCGCCGTCTCGTGCTCAGACGGATCCAACGGACTCCTTTCCCGTTTCCCGACATTCGGCAACGTTCCACAATTCCCGCATATTGGTGGTGCTGAAGCTGTCGAGGGATTCAATTCAGCCAATTGTGGCACATGCTGGCAGCTCACGTTCACGACGGGTGGGGTGACGAGGAGCGTCAATATCCTGGCTATTGACCATGCAGCCTCTGGGTTCAACATCGCGGAGGCTGCGATGGACGACCTCACAGGAGGGCAAGCGGTGCAGTTGGGGCGCATTGACGCGACCGCAACCCAGGTGCCTTCGTCCGTCTGCGGGCTGTGATCATATGAATGACAGTAGGTTCAATACTACCATATTGAAGCAGCAACTCACGCTTATACCAGGTGCCAGGGCCCAGAGTTTGAATTATACTCAATGGACATTGCTACGGACTTGAATAATACCTATTATCTTTGGACATTTAGTTATGCGCTTACGCTACAAATCGGATGTACATAGTATTCAATGGCTTGAGATGGTGTTGAGTATAGAATACGGGTCTTTGGTTCACGTTAACGTTAACCCCGCACCTAGAGTAGACCTGAGTCCGTATGATGACCGTCCTGAAGCCGGCGACGGAGCCCCAGCCCGGCGCGTCGGTCGGTTTGGGGAGTATCAATAGGGATTGGGGCGGGCACTAGAGTGCTCCAGCGCTCCGAAACCTGTCATGGACACAGCATCTGGTCAGAATTACAGCCAGAATCATCCCATGAGTAACAAGCAGGGGCTACCATATGTGTTTGTATTCCCCCCTAACATGGGATAAAGTTTTTGGGCTCGAACTAAAGTGGGCTTCGAAGAAGCACAGGTGACGAGGCACTGGTCATCAAGTCCGTTCCAAAGCTGACTTGAGTGATGGCATCAACTTGAACAGTGATGATCACGCGCCCTGTGCACGTCATAAACCCCAGACTCAGCGCAGACTTCTAATGCACCACAATTCACGCGAAATGGTTAATTCAGGCCAAAGAGGGAACTGTTCTCGCACCCATTTTAGCTGGTGCCGCCGATGTATATCCTGTTTATGGTCACGCCGAGCGCTGTGAGCCTGAGGGCTGTCGCACAACCCCAGTCTATATCACCGGGGAGGGCTTCGAACCATCAGCCGATGTCGAAGCCGACACAATTCCTTGATATCCCCCAGAACCCTTCAATGTCCTGCGATAAGTTGCCCAAAGAAGTGAGCCAGCTGACTACAATCATATGCCTAATATGGTCCTCTCCGTCGTGCGATTCCTGTGCTGTTCTGGCCTGGTTCTTTATAGCTAAATCCAGGATGTACTGGGTCGGGTCTCGAGGGTCTCGAGGATAAAAACCTTCCATAAATGGGAATTTTCAGCAAGACAATTAGCCGTCTCGACACATCACCATGAAGTTCACCACATCCGTCTCTCTCGGCCTCTCGCTTCTGCCCCTCATCGCAGCCGATTCAGTCTCGTTCGACCCCGTCTACGACAACGCCAACCAGTCGCTCGCAACCGTCTCATGCTCCAACGGCGCCAACGGGCTCCTCACCCGCGGGTTCACGACATTCGGCAGCCTCCCGAATTTGGCCCACATTGGCGGCGCCACAGCTGTTGAGGGATTCAATTCCGTCAACTGCGGGACGTGCTGGCAACTCACGTTCACAAACTCGTCGGGGATAGCCAAGAGCGTCAATAGTTCAACATTGCGCTGTCGGCGATGAATGAGCTCACCAATAATCAGGTGGTGCAGTTTGGGAGGGTTAACGCCGTTGCGGTCCAGCTTAGCGCCTCCGCTTGCGGTTTGTGATGCTGGACAGGTGAATGCAACTCAATCGAACTGCAGCACATCCGCCAACTTGGATAGCAATACAGCGCCCCGGACTTCGTTGCAGACTTGTAATATTCACAATTGGACTTTTAGTTATAATCCCGTGGCTACAGATTGAATGTACAAAAATAAAGAGTGTTCCATGAATAGTGTCTAGTAGGGTATCATTATATACGAAATGGACTCAACGCCTTTCCTTGACCCGCAGCCAGACGACCCCAATAACCCCCACGGCGAATCCTGCAATGTATGCGAATAATACCAAAACATCGCGGTAGTAGTTGTTTGCCCCAAACCCGAATAACTAGGCACAGTCAGCGACGATGTCAACCAAAATCACATCTGATGCTTACAGTATTCATGATCAAACTTGCAGAGACATTGACAGGAACGCCCTGTAGTGTATCGACAATCATGAGCCCAGAGCTTACTTCATTCACCGAGAGGGCCTCCAGAGTAAATTTGAGCGGGCATAGCCACTGGAGCCAGCGTAACACGGGCGGTATAGAATCCAGATGGACGAAGAAGCCGGCAAAAGTCATTTGATAAAGTCCAGTAAGAGCGGAGAGAAGGATGGCGACACCGCCGTTCCGGAAGAGAGCCCCGAGAAGGAAATTCTCGATGAGAATGAGATTTTTATCAAGAGTTAGTGGGGGAGTACGTACAAAGATAGTCATGACAAGAGTGTAGAGGACAAGAATGAAAAGGAACTTGAAGTAGTTGGAAGCTTCGTGGGCGAGACCGGCCATCCAGTAGGTTCTGATGACAATAAGTGGGATGACAATGCTTGGCACCACAAACTCACATTGTGGAAACGATGATCGTTGGGATTATGCGGAGCGGTAGAACATCGAATATGAACCGGGAAAGAAGCCAAGTGGTTGGGCTACAAAACCGATATTGAGCTATGCATACTAGGTGGGGGATATGCTAAAATTACCTATAATAACGCCCCGATCGCTCGCGCAAAAACAAGGGGCGAATCTCGACAATATTATACAAGGCGCTGAGGGAGGAGAACGCAATAAGGGCGCCCTATCAAATGTTTTTTCAGCATTGTAGGGTATGCTGAGCAGGAAAGCATACAAGGAAGAATAAACATCCGACTCGAGACTGGAACCCTGCGATTGAGAGGTCGGTTTTGAAGTACAGTCCACCTAGCACCAAACATATGATGAACATTCAGGTGGCGGAGAACCGGACGTACCGCAAAATACGCCCAAGACGGATGCGACAGCTACATGTGTGAAGAACAGTGTCTTGTCCCTTGGGGCTGGGTGAGCACGGACGAAGACTTAATCGATAGAAGAACATGAGTACCTGCGTAAAATTTTCCACTCCCTCCCGGATAAGATCTGTATCTGTGTCAAGGGGGTAGCCACACACGCAATCTGAGGGGAAAGAATCGCAGTTGTTTGTCTTGGGATACCCCGGACGGGCTGGTGTGAGAGTGCGTCTGTCCAGAGGGTAGAAGCTCCTTCTCTGAGGCATTCTCCTTTTCGGACTCCTTTGAATGTCTTTGATGACGCTCGGCAGACACGGGGGCTCCTAGGGGCGATGCGCGGAATGAGAATAACGAGACGGGTGGGTCGCTTGCATTTCAAGGAGGTAATCAGCAACGTTATAGCCTTTTTGGTACTTTGGAACGCCGCCAGATTCCTGGTTGGAAAAATAATCCGCGGGCGCAAATGAACCTGGTCCACAGTAGAGTGGACGTCCGTGTGCAAGAAGCAGGACGGTGTCAAATGTTTGGTACAGTTGGAACTACACAAGCCAAGAGTTAAGGAGGACAATAAGCAGGGTTTAAGTAAACTTGCCTTGGCTGATGGATGGAAGCTATTACAGGGACCGGGTTTGTTGAGTCATGCGCGATTGTGTGCAAGACTTTAGCAATTCGTGATGCCGAAACCGAATCTAGCCCTTAAATCATTAATTAGCCTACATGACATTCGGACATGAAAGCCATCAGAAGGGGCAAACCTGATGTTGGCTCATCAAGGATCAAAACATCCGGTTTGGCAATCAGCTCCAGTCCGATGCTAACCCTGCGCATTTCACCACCACTGATTCCTCTTGCCTGACCGTGCTTGGCACCAATCCGTGAGTCCCTGATATGTGTAATGGCAAGCTTCTCAAGCAATTCGTTTACCCGCTCTTGCTTCTCAACATCTGTCACATATTCCGGAAGTCGCAACCGAGCTGCGAATAAGAGCGCCTCGAAGACAGTTAGAGTGGGGGGTAAAACATCGTCTTGCGAAACAAAACCAATCCGTGGTGTATATTTTCGATCGTCATCCGAGCGCCAGCCGACGTAGCCCGTGGTAATCCCAGATTTGGCGTTGCCCGCGAGGATATCAATGAGCGTCGTTTTTCCCGCGCCTGTGATTATTTGAGGCACTAAAAGCTTGAGGTAGACACTAAAGCTTACCACTAGGTCCAAGAATTGCCATCATCTGGCCCGGGGCAACCCGCCCACTGATAGTATCAAGTATAATTTTGTCGTCATTTGATGACCCAGACGCCGTCGCCCCGCCCTTCAACCACGAGAAGCGTCTTGTCGTGCTTGGGATACAATATGAAACATCGTTCCATTCAACTGTGACCTTGTGCCCCCCAAGTTCATCAGCATTGGCGCGCCGAGCCACCCGCTGGCTCCTGAAACCCCAGAGCAATAGGACGAGAGCAAGGAGCAGGAGTCCGCCAACGGTAGCTAGACCTGCTATAACACCCCGCTAAGCTGCTTACCACCGGTTGCAGCAACTGTCGTGCTTGTGGTATTCCCGCCTGCATCGATGACGCCTTGTTGGATACATTCTCCAAACGTACAACCATCCAACCCAAGACCTGAGGCCCCAAATAAGCTTTGTAATGTTGCTTGTTTGAAGTTGCACGGAGCAGTATTGGTCGAATTATTCAGTTGTCCGCAACTGATGTCGAGTGTGCCGCGAAGACCGTTGATTGCTCCAGTCAAATTGCTTGCAGGAACTCCACCACAGAAGGTGGACCCAGCCTGCAGACGCAGCGGAGATTTTGACAGCTCCAATCTACTTGATTGTTATCGCTCGCGCCCAGATTCTGGGCACATGAATCTGCTTGGCAATAGAATTGTTCGACGCCAGCATAGAAAAGCTGAGCTTGGATGGAACCGGAGCCTCCGAAAGAAGTAATATTTGAGGCAGGTGTGAGGGAAGGTTGCAATGTGCGAAGGATATTAAGCGTAGATGACAGAGGATAGAGGGCCTGGAGTGTAGGGTTCTGGATAAAAGGGAATATAACATAAAGTTGGGATGAAAGTAGGGGCCTCACATTCACTTGACAACTCATATGACCTGCAGCCCAGACTCGGGGGGCGGTATTGCAAACGAGCGTGTTGTTTTGTGATGATGAATCGGATACGGACAGACCAGCCTTCGTGAAGCCCGTTTGGCAGGCAGATTGAGACTGGCAAACATTACACCCAGTACCTCCCCATCCCGCATCGCAAGAGCATCCAGCTGAAGTCATGTTTGCTGAACCATTGCTGATTGGTGTCAATGGACGCTGAGTGCCTTGAAAAATGGTGCCACCGCATGCTGGCTGCGAACATGTGGTACCGCCGAAGCCTGGCGGGCAAGCGCAACTTGAATCGTTCTTCAGACGTAATTTTCGCAAGTCTGTGCACTGGCAGGGATAGCGAGAAAAAGTATGTACCAGAGTCTCCTGAACATAGTGGGAGCGGCGGGAAAGAGGTCGTCGAGGTAGCTTGTTACCAACCGTATAATGCTTACGGGCTAAGTCAACATGGACTGTCAGGTTCCCGAGCTTCAGCCCAACCGAATTGTCCAAGGCTTCGATGTTGAACTTGCACGAAAGGGTTCCCTGGCCGCTCACATACCGGTGTAACTATTTGTGGAATAAAGGGTCCCGTGCTAGCCCGTCACGAAGCTCAACTTGTTACATTTTGTTATATCAAATGCCTCAGTCCGCCATCGCCATCCGACCACTGCGCAAATTAACACTGCCTTCAACTTGCATTGGAATATTCCAACATGTACCTTAATTCCGGACCAAGGGAGCTGCACAACTCCGATTGCAATTCACAAGGGCGTCGTCCTCGCCGTGGAGCCAATCTAATTTGTGGATTGCGGGAATGCTCCGCTCTGGGGGTTTTTGTATGCGGTCGATGCGTCGATCATTAGGATATGGGCTACCACTATGACGAGTCTCCAAGGCTGGGCAGGACTACCCAAGCCTTGTCAAGAAGCTAGATTGACAGTTCCAGGACACATTGAATCAGGTATGTTCAAAGTAATTGTGTAATTGTTCCACGATTTATTGCCGGGGATGGCTCGCTCCAGTCAAGGACCTGTGATGGACGCATTGGGATTTCATGGTCTGTTCTCCATACTAATCTAATTGGTGTTAGATAAGGTTAATTTGCCAGTGTCATTGCAGTTCCTATCTTCCCATGCTCCGATTCTTCAGAATGGTTGCTATATTGCCAGCCGAACGCCAGCCCATATGCCATGTGCCACACGCAGCCTTATCCAGGCCTTATCACATCTGGGCCCAGGGACTTTTTGCGGGCTTTTTACTGTCAGGCTATTTCCGGGGCCCTGGTTCGGTAGAGGTATACCCTAATCGATACAGATTTAATTTCCGGGTTATGAGGGTCAGATGTCGCCTAGCCCCTCCACCCCGACATCGCGCCCTCCCGACAGGAATGCAACATTAGATTCGCACCTAGCTCAAATTCACTTCATATCACGGCTCCAAGGTGGCATTGTTGAGAGATAAGCTAAAAATAGAGACAAAGGACCATCAACTCTCACGTGCCGCACCTGAACTCAGACCCGCGCTGAGGTTTTTTGGCCGTTCGCTGTCGTTTGCGACCTTGTTGGCGTGCGCCACAGGTGGAAGAGATCCGTCCAATCACACGACGCATGTTGTCGTACTACACCCCATATGTTGGAACCCTGCATACGAACTTTCGGTGAAGAAGACTTTTCGGATTATTTGCAACCCAGACGCCTCTTCGCTATATTTTATACATAGCTTGCGCTCTGGCAAAAAACACTCATTCTTCCCTCCCCTACACGTTTTACCACATGTCTGATTCTGCCTCCGAAAAGGCTACTCCCCCAGATGTCGCGGCTGATGGAGAGACTTTCGCCACTCGTGCTGTGGCTTTTCCCCACGAAGGGGTGGCACAAACCGGGGGAATGCGTCTCAAGGGTGTGGAGATGAATCGGACAATGACACAGGAAGATATCGATCTTGCAGCTGCAGGCTATGAGCATCTTGAGGGCGAGAAGGCCAAAAAGGCTACGGGCCCGGCTAATGGTTCCACTAATGTTGACATTCACGAGCACCAGCTACCCTTCGGTAAACTCGAAGAAGCACTCGGAACTTCCTTCGATACCAAAGATCCCGGTCGATCGTATGGACTCACAGAGGACGAAGCTGCCGCTCGGATTCTTCGCGATGGTCAAAATATCCTCACTCCGACCAAAAGAAAGTCTGCCCTCAGAAAGGTTGGATTATTATGTATGACACCTTCAAGCCCAAAGTGACCAATCCGATTCAGTTTCTTGACCGTCTGTTGACCATGTTCAACATCCTCTTGATCGTCGCGGGCATTTTGGAATATGTGCTTCTCGGGATCGATTTCAAGGTTTTATTAAAACCACCTGGCTTTAAATCCAAAATTGATCTATGATCTTAGGGCAATTTTCCGAACACCTACTTAGGTGGCATCCTAATTTTAGTCGCATTCATTAACGCTGCGATCGATTTCTACCAGATTCAAAAATCTGAGGCTATTTTGGCATCGTTCCTTGCTATGATACCGCCATCATGCCGGGTTGTTAGAGCAGGAACTATCACATCTATCCCAGCTGCCGAACTTGTAAAAGGAGATGTTGTCCTGCTTGTGGGTAATTCCGTAACAGGTTTAATCTGGTTTTCCTGACATTGCATACAGCGGTCGGGAGATAAGACACCGGCTGACCTTGTCATCTTCTCATCGACGGATCTCAAGATGGATAATAGCAGTTTAACTGGAGAGTCGGAACCGCAGGAACGACTTCCTCTGCCTTCTGGATCGCCGTCCCGCCCGGTTGAAGCTGAAAACTTGGTACTGTGATTGATTCCTTTCCATAATTCTAACAGCTTCCCGCAGGTTTTCAATTCCACCCTTGTTGTAAATGGCGAGGGATGGGGTGGTGGGTGCCAAATACAATTATATTTAGCGTTGCTGATCTTGACTTGTAGTCGTCATCCGCACTGGTGATCATACGTTCATTGGTAAGTACTTGAAACTCTTTGAGGTGGAATGAAACTTACAACATGTCTAGGTCAAATCGCGAGTTTAACCGGAGCTGAGACGGGAAACGAAAGTCCTCTCGCCCGGGAGATGTATGTGAATTATTTTCTCGATTCTTTCCGATAACCCCAATGGTATTCAGAGGGCAATTTGTGCTGAAGGTCTCTTGCATCGCTGTGCTATTCGCAGTCGTATTTTTCGTGGTTGGTATCACTACTGCTACAAAGGAAAAGCGGCAGCCACGGTCACTTTTGCGGTGTCAATACTCGTCGCCTTCGTCCCTGAAGGTCTTCCCTCGGTTGTTACACTATTACTTTCATCGCGGCAAAGAGAATGGCGAAGCAGAATGTCTTGGTCAAGGATTTGCAAGGCGTAGAAACTCTAGGTGCGTCTCCAATCCCATCCTAATGTATACACAACTCACAAATACCTAGGCTCGGTAACTCCAATCTTTCGTTCATGTACCATATACTGACCCTGATCCAAGTTGACGCTATTGGCCACGGACAAGACGGGAACACTAACGAGGAATCAAATGACTGTATGTATCTCAAGGCATTCACTTGGGCGCAATTGAAAGAGTGCTCTAGGTCACTAACATTTGGAGCGGCAACAAGATGTATTCAGCTTTCCAGGCACGTTCCCTTTCATGCCTTCATTTTACCCAGTTAGTATCTTATCCACCTTTAGTCAAATAACGATGATGAGGACACTGCAAAATTCTCTCTCGATGCTCCTGGGATGAAGGAAGTAGTTGACATCGCAGCTCTGAACTCCAGAGTGAAATTTGACAACACCGACATTCCATTCACCCAAAGGAATATCCTTGGAGACGCGACGGAGACAGGATTAACGCGCTTTGCCGGTCAATATTTAGGCTTGGACTATGACACACATATATCAGCCCACCCGAAGGTTTTCGAAGGTAAATCTATCCTTCCCGTTCCTCCGCATATCTTGACGAGATATCAGTTCCATTCAACTCCACAAATAAATGGGCGTTGGTTATCGTTCGTCTCATTCAACTGCATTGTCATGGCGCCTTTCTCACCACAGTTTAGCTCAACAAACAACATTCCGCTGGTGTTTTAACGTCTTACATCAAAGGGGCGCCTGAACGCGTTATTGCGAAATGTTCCACGTACCTAAAGGATGGCGTACCTGAGTCAATCACAGATGACTTCAAAGAGGTTTATGATGATGCTTACAACGTCAGTCCCCGCTCCCATTATTTCACAAATGTCTGGCTAAGATCTCCAATAGTATATGGCTTCGAGGGGACACCGGGTGATTGCCTGTGCTCAGGCTCTACTTCCCGAGAACGAATACCCCGCCGACCACGTTTTCTCACGGAAGGAGTATCCTGAAAGCAACTACTGTTTTGTGGGCCTGGTCTCATTGGAAGATCCTCCAAAACATGGTGTGCGCGAAGCCATTGGTACCCTGCGACTTGCGGGGATTAAGGTTATGATGGTGACAGGTCAGTAGTACTAGTGTCTTGAAGAGCGTGCCGTAATTTATTATTTCCCGCAGGCGACCATCCAAAGACCGCGGAAGCCATTTCAAGAAAGATTAACCTCATTCTGGGCGACACACGAGAGACCCTGAGTGCAAAGACTGGCCGTCCTATAGAAGATATTTACGAGGATGAATTCAGTGCTGTAGTAGTACATGGAGATGATATTGACGGCCTTCAAGGATGGCAATGGGACCAAAGTGCGTCATATCCTATTTATTGCTTCCGAACTAATCCCTTCCAGTTTTTAGCAAACAAGAAATTGTTTTTGCTCGAACCTCCCCAAAACACAAGCTGGAAATTGGTAAGTGCATCACCTATGGGTTTGCAGCATACCCTCATAGGATCGCTGTAAGTCCAACGCGCACAAGCCTTGGGCCATATTGTCGGAGTGTGAGTTACTGCCTCTTTTCCGGTAATCCCTCTTTGAGCTCCAAACCAGAACGGGCGATGGTGTCAATGACTCTCCTGCGTTAAAAAAGGTCCGAGCCCAACAGCATTGCTCTAACGAATCTCACGATCTGCATCCCTAGGCGGACCTTGGAATAGCTATGAACATATCCGGCTCAGATGTCTCAAAGGAAGCTGCCAATATGATTCTACTCGGTATGGAATTTACTACCGGCATCAATAATCGTATTGACACCTTTATCTGCGTGCCCTATTAGATGATAATTTTGCCTCAACCGTTAGTGAGTGTCATGTCTTGGCTTCCTTATGCTTCCGTTACGAACATAAGGACAGAGGGAGTTGCCGAAGGTCGTCAAATATTCGTAAACCTGAAGCGATCCATACAGTAAATTCCGTCATAGATATATCCCCCTTTGGTTCTCACCTCTAATTCCGCAGATATACTCTCTCACACAGTACACCCGAGGTCATCCCCCAACTTCTTTGTGCGTACCCTTTCTCATGCCATAGTCTGCCTCTTAATGCACGGACCCTCAGATGTCGTCCTACCCATCCCTTTGCCATTATCGGCGATCCTCATCTTAGTCATTGGTATGTAAACCCAGAGACAAATTCAGCGGAGTGTTCTTACGGGTGTCTAGATCTTGGCTTTGAATTATGTGTAGCCGTAAGTGGTACGCAACTTTGAATGAGGTCTAGCTAAATTTGAATTGTAGCTTTCCTTTGCGTGGGATGAGCCGGAGACCGCTGATGGTTTGATGCGTATGAGCCCCCGCAAACCTGGTGAGCAGGTTCATGTAGGAAAATGATACAAATCATAAATTAATCCCATGCCAGTCAACCAACAGTCGATCATGGCACTCAAAAGACGGGCTCTTCGCCGCACCAAGACTTTGGCTCGCGATTTTGAAACCCAAAAACCCATTGTTCCCAGCCGCATTTCCACCCTCTTTTCCAAGCTTACTGCAATTTTCTCCCGAGACTATTGGGAGGAGATGCTGGAACCTTCCCAAGGAGAAACCCTTGTTGACAATCAACTCCTCAGTTACGCATACCTCGAGGCCGGAGTCATTGAAGTTTTGGGAGCGTAAGCATGCATGTCCCTGCTATGTTACATATCCTGACTTGCATTTGGATAGCCTTGTAGCATATTTCGTTGTATTTTTCAAGAATGGCTTTACCCCAGCCGACCTCCGACGGGCGCAGCGGGCTGGAGGTAAGTTGCATTTCATTATCAGGGCTTCGTCTCTTCATACTGCCCCCCCAGATCATTTCACGTCCTCAAGTCCTGATTTCTTGAACAGCCGTGGACAATCGATTAACGCAGAGAGCCAAGTCGATGCATTAGCACAAGCCCAGTCGATAGGTACACTTGCACTGGTTGGCTCACCATTAAAAGATACGACTAACTTCCTTGCTCTAGTATACCTCTCGGTATTCATAGCTCAATGCTTTAATGTTCGTGGAACTTCATGTCTGAATTCCTTTGATTGACACCTCCCAAAGGTCTTCGCCGTGAAGGCTAGATTCTCTTATCCGTTCGGTAGGCGTATAATTGGGAACAAATGGAACTTCGGCGGAATACTGGCTGGCGCATGCCTTGGCATGTTCATAATTTATACTCCCCCTCTCCGCGTCGTTTTCGGAGGGTCCGTCCACCTTTCGCCCTTGTATTGGCTTATTCCATGCGCGGCTGGTGTGACGTTGCTGGTGTGGGCGTCCATCCGCGTGGTCTTGATGCGCAAGTCGGTTGAACATTCGAGGGTGAAAGACATCAAGGGGCTCATGATGTGTACGTACCTTCCCCGTCCTCGTGTTAGCTTGCTCAAACTGGAGTATTTAACAGTCCCAACCATGAGAACTATGAGTATGCGATCACGCCACTAGATACATGATGCACGACCTCACGACATGATGACATTTATGCAAACTTATATTAAGTCCTTAGTACTAGATGCGATATACAAACGATTCCATGTACACTGCACGAAATCTTGAGGCGGTGGATTTGAACACCATTAGAGGCTCTCTGGCTAATAAATAGACTCCCGTGAGCACAGGAAGCACACATATGCCAAAAACAAGAGAGAGTCGCCGCCTCCTGCTCCCTTTCCTCCAGAATGCATCTGTAAACCAAGTTTTCCATAGGAGAGCCGTTCCATCCGTGGCGTGAATGGCTACCAGGCTTAGTAGTCCACCATACAAAAACCAACACCTGTAAGGCCACGATTGTAGACCAAATTTGACAAATTCAAAGTCAAGTTCAGAAGGCCCTACTGAATGAATAGGCGCGTTTGGCGTCGTGGGGTAAAGACGGTGGGTTAAAAAGTGGATGGGTAAGAAGCATAGCAGTGTTGCGTAACCTGTGACGCTCAATGACCCAGATAAAGGCCGGGGCGGCGTCCCAGGTGGGGACATGAGCCGTTTTGCGATGGCAGAAAGACCATGTAGGGCGATCGGGCCTAGGACAAGGTACTTTTCTCCGAAATTTGTTTGGTAGTATTCTCTTCCCAAGATCTAATGGCCAGATGGAAAATCTCATCAATACTAACTCACGACAGAATGGCCCTTTGCTTCGGACAAGAAAACTTACAAGGGTCTGTGAGGAAAGCGAAGACCCGCCGACAGTCGCTAATGCTGGTGCCGCCAAATGGATGAGAAGGAAAGTGGTAATAAATGGTGATGATCCATGGGCGGTGGTGGTCAGAAGGGACAAACACCGCTTTCGCCATTGGGAGCCTTCGTCATTGGAATATGTAAATGTAGCTAGTGGCGGCTTCCGTGAACTCCTCGGCCCAATTGAACATCTTGAATATCAATCAATGTGCGGGCCGATGGTGCCGCGACCCGTTCCCCGCCCGAGTCACGTGCACGGAAGTTCGGCCCCTGCTCCGCCATCCCCAGCTTGCAACTTCCAGCTGAATCCTCAACCAGTTCTCCGAGCGCTAGCTGCAGGGCGTTAGGCAACATGTAAGTACACCAACTTAAGCTTGAAAAAAAAAAAACCAAGTTTAATGCCATTGGCAATGTTATAAATTTGGTGCTGCGCTGATGAACTTTTACAGATCTAAACCAAATCAAGTCGACCCCATTTGGGAGCCCGCCGACTCCCCACCGCCCCCCACTCAAGATGCGCCCAACAGGCTTGGGCGAACGAGAATTTGTAGTTATGCGCCCTCATAGGCATACGAAACGTCGGCCAGTGCGCGCCCTCTCTCAGCACATCACCGATCGGTTTCCAGTGGAGCTTGTCGACCGAACCATTGATTTCTTGCACAATGACTGGCTAACTCTCAACGCGTGCAGCTTAGTTTGCTGGTCCTGGTTGCAGAGGAGTCGATACCACTTGCTCAACAAGGTTTTTCTGAAACCCGATAACATCCGGGAGTTTTTTGAAAATGTCGACTCCCCAAAGGCTTTTCTTGCCTCTTCACACGTCCGTGGACTTGTGTTGTCTGGGATATCCGAACCGGGCCTGGATCTTACCTTCCCCGCATTTCAACTTGGGTCACAACATTATTTCAGTTTCCCATCGTTAGCGTGTATCGAACTTCGGACGTTAGCCCTACAAACATGTGCTTTTGTCCCTTGGATAGGCCGGTACTCTCATGTGCTCACCAACATCTCATTGGAAACTGTTGTGGTTGATTCACTTGCTAAATTCCTCACTTCACTCGCAGACCTCTGCGAATTGCGGCAAATGGTCATTGAAACCGTTTGGTTCCAAGACCTCGAAACTGACATTCGTCCACGAAACGATGCTTTCCCTAAACTCTACTCCCTATTCCTGGGTGTGGCTGCGGTATCCATAATGCGGTGGATCGCTAAATACCAGCACCCCAACGCCCGGCTCCGAAATTTACATCTACCTGTTTACAATGATGCGCGCGCCACCTTCGCCGCCGATACCTACCTGTCCTTGGCATCTTCACTATCTTCTCTTAGTATTAGCCAATATTCCTTGCCCAAATGTATGTCTTTGACTTTGTGTCCGGATTGGCTCATACCTTATGCTCAGTGGATCCCTCCAACTATCCTAACCTCAGAACTGTTTTCTTTACAGGGGGCACCCTGATGATGTTTTGACTATGGCTCAAAGCTTCCTCACCCGCACAAGTTCCGCATCCATCGAGGCCATCATCATGGAGATGGTTCCTGATGGTCCCAATTTTGGCGCACGGCGTACTTGGGGTAGTTTGATGGATACTCTGTCTGGTCCCCAATTTCGCGAGCTCAAGTGGCTGAAATTCATGTTGGTGGCTTATCATAAGCAGGGGAAACATGCCATTTTGCAACAACTCCAAAAATTAGGCATCAAGTCTCAAATGTGCAAGGTGGTGGTAAAGAAACGGAATCACCGTGCCCTCGTACCATGGGAGTCATAGGAGAACCTTAGCATGGTCAATCCATCTCTGATAGCGATGTTTATTGTTACTCTGAACGTGAAATTCGTGGCTATGTCGTTATGATCCAAGGCATCCTCATTCTATATTATCCCAAATCTCATTGAGTCTTAGTCTTGTTGCCTACGCGAAGAATAAGATTGATTGGTCGAATCTAGTGAAAAGTAAACATACCAGTTGCCGGAACACCAACTTGTTTCTTCCATAATCCAAAATTCTTGGCAGTCCTACCCAAAAATATAGTTGAAAGCAATAGCGCGCACACGGCGCGAGCAACCTCTGGGTCGACCGCTTCAACTTCTTTGCCATTATATGCCCCTCCCAATAACGCAACAATAAGCGAGTGAGCATCGCCCCAGAAGGGTTGAGCATGGGTGAGGAGGGCATACAGCCCTGTGGCCAGAGGTGCACACCACAAGTCCGCGGTTGTCCAGCCATACGCCTGGAGTTCCGGGGGTGTCTGTACAGTGAGGGGGGTCGGGTTCAAGAAAGAAAATAGATTGGTCAGGAAGAATCCACCATTGGCGGTGATCTAAGCATTGTCACAGCTATTAGCGCCGTCTATGAGTGGGTCGAGATATTCTCACCAGTGATGTAAGAAGAAGCGTCCAGGGAGATGAAGCGATCGATGGAGACGCGTTGGCGGTTACTGAAGGTGGGATCAAACTACAGACCAAATAGGTACGCGTAAACCCGTCCACGATTGCGAGTGGTATTTCCAATTGGGGGGAGGGATCTGGGACGCTCGGGAGTATATCAACAACCGCTTGAACGGTCGCGTAGAGTGCTGGAACGACTCCAGAGAGCATAAATGAGGGGGGCAGCCCCAGAAACGGGCCTACAAGAAAGAGAGTGAGTGCGCTGCTAAATTCATCGCAAGCCACGTACCTGTTATGGCTTCTCCCCCATACACCACTGTCAGAGTGGTAGAAAGATTCTTGACAAATGAAGCGGCCTCAACAGAGTGGCGGCCCTTCGTGGCGATGTGTTGTTGATGCAAGCGATCCTTGATTTGCCTGAGAACGATGCAGAGGCGAAAGGCGGCTACAACATCAATTGTATTGATCCCAAGTCCAAACCAGGTGAATGGAGCAATTGGCGTCAGAGAATACTGGAAGATTTGTACGAGGGGGGTGAGGACAGACATGGCCATGAACAACCTTGCTGGTAGGCCTGTAGGGTCCAGCGGAAGCCCAGGGGTTGCTATTTATGGCGATTACGTGTACAGCTTCGCGGTCACACATCGCATCTATACACAAGAAAGTCAATTTAACATCCATTGTGCGGCTACACCCCCGCCATGCTGTCGCTGACGAGAACTACGAGGAGTTTTCTTTTCAACACGACCCATGGGTGATACCGAGGCTCAGATACCGCGTCGATATCAAGAGGAGGTCTTTATAAAAGCTCAGACTGGTCTGATATCAATACATCGTTCACATCCTTATCTACATGACTGACTTTGACCGATTGATCAGGTAATATCGTCGCCGCACTGCAAACGGGTTCCGGGAAAACATTGATTAGTCTGCTGCTCATCAAATGGACCGCTGCCAAACCCGAATCAAAAGGGAAATTCATTATCTTCCTTGCCCCCAAGGTGGCTTTGGTGGAACAACAGGCAAAATTTATCTCGCAAAATACCCCTTTGCATGTCATGAAACTCCATGGGGTCTTGGATGTCAGTCTCACAGAGAGGATGCCTGGAGCAAGCGATTCCGGGAGGTCGATGTTTTTGTCATGACTGGTGTGTTACGATAACTACGTGGGTGCCATCAAAGTCATTCACCCTCGCCAGCCCAGACATGCTTGAATCTCTTGAGCCACTCAATCTGGAGCTTCGAGCGTGTTTCCTTGCTGATTTTCGACGAATGTCATCATGCTCGCAAGAATCACCCATACAATAGTATTATGCGCGAGTACTTTCAGAAATCTTCGCGGCCTAAAATTTTTGGGATGACCGCCTCGCCTATCTGGAATCCCAAAGATCCTGAAAAATCTTTGGCCGAGTTGGAGCGCAACCTTGACGCAAAGGTAATCGGAGTTCACGAAAATGTTGAAGAGTTGCACACCTGCGCTCCTAAAGCAGTCGAGGTGGGTTTTGGCAAATACCGGTGAACCAGCATACTCAATAGTTATAGGTTCTTCGATATTATTCACCTCCCCCGCAGGAATACGACTACCCAGAGCCATCGCTTTGGAAATGTCTTCGAGTGTTTCCTGTTTCACTTTGGGATACCCTTGAGATTCCTTGGTTAGGTATCGAGATGCGTTATTATGCCACACTGGGAAACCTGGGCCCATACTGTGCTTCCCTCTTTCTCTTTTCAGAGATGAATCAGCATATCCATAGGATTTTGAAGGAGGCGGAGAGTCTAGATGGCCTCGATATGGCCATGGACATTGATTTCCCATTTCCTATGCAAGCTAAAGAACCGCCACCCGAGATTTTCGAGGTCGCGGATATATTAATTGGGTTCCGGGATTTCTTTGCAGCGGCCCCGTTTCCGATTCATTTGCATTGGTGTTCGCCAAAGATCAAGAGTCTAGTTGGGTTGTTGCTTGAACACTATTCCCCTGGATTCCAAGGAATCGTGTTTGTGGAACAACGCCAAGTAGCTGCATGTTTGGCGCAATGCCTCCCCCGGATCTCAGAGTTGGGAGGGACCATCAAGTGTTCGTACCTTGTCGGCCATGGCCTTAGCAAAGAAAGTATCGCAATATGCAAGGCAACAGACCCCGGGCGTGACGCGATCCAGGAATTTCGCGACGGAACTATTAATCTACGTGCGTCTTTCTGCCCCTTTGCTGGATCTGCACTCAAGATATTTATCAAAGTCATTGCGACCTCAGTGGCGAAGAAGGTCTCGACTTTCCGGTACGTGCCTCCCATAACACCTCATCAGCCCTATAATAAACGCGCCGAATGCAGGCGTGCGACTTTGTGATACGTTTCGACGCACTCCAACATATGGTTGGATATGTTCAGTCCCGAGGTCGTGCCCGGAACAAGGCATCTACATTCATTGTGATGATCCAAGAACGCGATGATGCACAGATAGAAAGGTATAAACAACTGCAAAAACGAGAACCGGAAATGGCACGTATCTACCGAGCCCGTGGGAACGGACTAGGAGCTTTGGCGGTGACGACGACGACGACGACGGGGTGGACGATATCAGTCCCGTTGACCTAGCCGAACGGGAACGGTATGTCGTGGAATCGACTGGGGCCGTTTTGTCCTACGAAAATTCTATCCAGCTTTTGAACCACCTTTGTTCACTTATTCCACGAGACTCTTTCACGCCTCCCCACATGCCGCGGTATTCCGGTGATTTCCAAGCCACCGTGCACCTGCCAAGTAGTATACCACTACCCGCTGAAGATATCACCTTCACTGGTCCCCCGAAGCACTCTAAGAAGAGGCCAAACGCGCAGTTGCATTTCTCGCAGTAAAACACCTGCATGTCCTTGATGTTTTCAACGACTACCTACTGCCGAGCAGTGGGAAAGAATCGGAGGACAAAGCCACGCGGCCAAACTTCGACGCGAACAAGATCCCAACCATAGTTAACGCCTCTGTTGCCGACCCGTGGGTAATCGGTCTGAATCTCTGGATCCACCCAGTCCTCATCGATGGCCGTTGTATTGCTGGCCTCATTACGGGAACAAACCTCCCACCTGTATCAATTAAGTACCATGGATTTCATGTTTCCACCTCCGATCCCCAGTTACTCGCATTTTCGAAGATCGAGGAGTATGGGCAGCGACGGTCTCTGGAAGAATACACGAAATTGGGGATTTGGTATACAAATACCACACGACCTTTCAAAAATACTGGGGTTTTTCTTGTCCCGATTACAGAAGATAGTCAACCTGACTTTGACACAATGCATACACTTCTCTCTAATCCTCGTGGAAACTATGATTGGACCGGGATCGGCGATGAAGCTGCTGGTAAGCTGCTGCTGATGAACGATAACGAAATAGGCCGAACTCGCCTTTTAAGACGAATTTGCCATGATCTCAACCCAATGTCTGCGCCAACAATCGGTTCGCGAGAAGATGGATACAAGACATACTATGATTTTTTCATTCAAAAATGGTCGTCGAAAAAACGGGGGAAGCGGCTACCTCACGTTCCGCTCGATGGCCCACTGGTTGAATGCCTATTGTTACCGCAATCGACTTCAAGTGTTTACAGTCTTGGCCCATCTAGTGATAACCAGGCTGAATCAACGGTGTTACAGGGTGATATTGCGCCACAAGGATGCTGTCGTTGGGTAGCTATGACTCTGGACATTCGTCGAGCATTCGAGATTCTTCCCTCCCTTTGCCATCGCCTCACCGATATCTACCGTGCCCGGCGAATTCGATCTGCGCTTGCCCTACCACCCATAAATGATGACCTTCTTATCGAAGCTCTAACACTCCCAAGCACTGGTGCGGGTTACAGCAACCAACGCTTGGAAACGCTGGGCGATGCTGTGCTAGAAATCTGCACAACCGTACATCTTATGAATAAATACCCATACCGGCACGAGGGGCAGCTATCTACCCTCCGGTCAAGCGTCATCTCCAATCGGCACCTACTCTCCGAGCGAAGGATATTCTACTCGAGCGATTCCTAACGTCCGAAATGCAATCTGGGACCAAATGGAGATATATTCAATCGGAAGCGCCTTTAAATGAATGTAGAGACGAGCCACATCCTCCGCGATTTGTCAATCGTCAATATCCCCGCCGAAGCCTTCAGGATTGTATGGAAGCTATCCTCGGTGCTAGCTTTCTTTCTGGTGGGATCTCGATGGCCTTGCGGGCTGGAGAATCACTTGGCATGGCATTTGGAGGTGATGAGCCTTGGTCAACACGGTATCGCCAACCATTACGTTCAGCATCATCTGCACTGTTCAAGAAATTACAAGATAGTATTGGCTATGAATTTAACAATGGCCTCCTGCTTGTCGAGGCGGTCACACACCCTTCATTTACAACGACTCCCGGCGAAAAGACGTACCAGCGATTGGAGTTTTTGGGAGATGGTAAGATCTATATGATTCACCGAAACCCGAGTTGACGAACCCCCAAAAGCGTCCTGAATTTGTCGTCGTGAGATATCTCTATGATAAATTCCCACTTGCGACCTCCGAGCAGTTGTCCATGCCCCGATCGAAGGCTGTATGTTCTGCCGCATTGGCATATATCGCCGTCCGCCACTTGGACCTTCATAAAATGATGCTGGTCAATAACATCGAACTCGAGTCCGCAGTTTCCCGGTATGCCCCCCTCCTAGAAGGAATGTCAGCCGAGGAGATTGTCCACCGGGGATGGAGATACAGTCCCCCAAAGGCACTCAGCGATGTGTTCGAAAGTGTTGTGGGAGCCGTGTTTGTAGACTCTGGCTATGATTACGACCGGGTAGAGGCAGTGGTTGAGCTTGTGATGACCGATGTCCTAGAGGCTTTGTCTCCCTCTATGCGCAAGAATCCGGTATCAGAACTGACGGAATGGGTCTCCCAGTCGGGCTGTCATATGTTGACCATCAAGTACGCTTCCCTGTTCTTTGCAGATTTTATAAAATCTCATAAATACTGTTGTGGTAGGGAAATCGAGGTAGAGAAAAACGGCACACAACGAAACGGCATTGTCATCCTGGTCCACAAAACTACCGTTTGTGGCCCTATCATATCACAAAATCCCTCCGTTGCTCGATTCGTCGCCTCAGAGCGAGCAATGTCGATCCTCAAAAATCAAGAATCGAGCAAACGTCTGTCTGAGCTCTGCACTTGCGGAACCACTGCCAACAAACCCACCATTTCCTTTTCCGCTCCTGATTTCTTGAACCATGAAAATACAACCAATCCAGGGGTGGCTGAGGATACACCACATGTGCCCGACGATGACGACGATGGCGAAGCTTGGGAGCGGGAAGAAGTTGTTTCCCTGCTGACTACATTTACATAGCCCGAACAATTCTATTCTTTCTAAGGTCTGCCTGGTTGCTATTCTTATTTGTACATATAAATTTTTTTTTGTTGGCCTCAGACCGAGGGGCTACGTTCTTGAAATTAGAGTGGCCATTGGAAAGGTTCCGGCCCCGGGTGTGTATCGCCTACGCCGGGCGCGTCCAGCAGCCCGCAGCCCATTCTCATAGCCCTTCCCCCGCCTCAGAGCCAATAAATGCGAGTGGGACCAGAATCCGAAGCCGGAGGAGGGGAATATTGAAAGATCTGAAGTTCCATCTGCCCCCCTCATACGAACTGGAGGAACCCTGGTTCGGAATTATCAATCACGGTCGAGACTACGACAACCGAAGAATACTGGAATGTGAGCAGTTGATTTTTGAAAGAATTAAATAGCTATAACCAATGGACTGGACCCACTGTGGAGTCGGACCACTCACATCGAACATGGTGTTCTTGTTCTCTCCCTTGATCAACGAGATTGAAATTCTCGTATCCCATCGAGTTAACATGAAGAATATCTGCCAGGGTCACTGCTGAAAATCACGCAGTTGAGTCGACTTTCTGTGATCTTGAAAACATTGATTGGAACGACTAGCAAAAGCAGACAGTGCTCACTGGTGTCGCTGGAGGTGGAAACCAAACATTCGATGTTGCGAGCAAAGTAACACTATTGTGCGATGCAAATTGAATCGAGGCTAGACCGTCCGATTTGAGATTTATGGATCAATTACCCTCACAGGAGCTGTAGGATGGTTCAGGATATAATAGTATCTACCTGAAATATTGAGCGGCTCTTTGGGGTACATGCTGTAATTCTATTTTGGTAATGCGACAGTGGCCCACAACCCAGAGTGCGCGCACCCAATACCACATAGTGTGCTGATGGAGTGCCCATCATCACGGCCGGGGTTATCGAACCACCGTCTTTTGGACTACGGTAAGATCATCCTAGGGCGATCGGAGGGCCGGCATGGTGTGCCCTACTACCACGCCACATCGCGCCATCGCCCTTCGATAGCACAGCTGTCCCGTCGTGTCGTCGCTCTATCATACTGTCATTCCCTGACGGTACGATCATTATCACCTACTCATTACGAGTCGTGCCGAGGCTGTTGACAATTACGGTAGATGTGGGACTAGAAAAACACTTACTATGCCGTTAGTCCGCCAGGCTCCATCCACGACACCCCCTAGTCACGCAACAAGGCAGAAGCATTCCCAAGAACACACAGAGGAAAGGGCACCCAAAATGAAGTGGACCAAGTAAGCCTTTCTATACTTGTGATCGTTCGGGCGGGATGATGTAGCGGGTGAGGCATACGGCGAGAGTTGGGGCAGCTGAGAAAATTCAAACAGGGACATACCGTTACTACGACAATTTCCAAGAAACGGCCCTTATAAACGCTCGAAGGAATAATAACATTGGCAATGGGGGAGTTGGTAGCCACAGCTAGTGGTTGAGGGATAAATCATAACCAAGACCCGATGCTGGCAGCCTGCTGAGTTGTGGTCTTACATAACATATCTGACAGTCACAAAGAACAGTGACAGACTCGGACTCTATATTCACAATTTATACCACGCTCAGGATTTCCTTCAAGTTCCTTATCAGCCAAGGTGGTTGCTCCTTCTCGATTATTAGAATCAATTGGCCATGACTGGTTGTATATGGAGCGCCTCGGGTACTATATCCCTGGAACCATTCGACTCTGCTCAGCTATCGTCACCGCGGACACCCCAAATTCCCCGAGGAGTCCCATCAAAGTTAGAACTCACAATACAGTTATATAAATAACGTAAAGTTTGGAGCGGTAGGCGCCTTCAACCTGATCTTACCAATAATTGTTGCTGACACCATGGCAAGCTCGCTGTTTTTAAAACGCCTCAAGTCCTTATATCCCGTTCGCGCTGCGACGAACGGTACCATACATGTACCGGTGAGCTCACATAATGGTTCGTCCAGTGGGGGAAGGATCTTCCCAAGTTTAAATCGCAACCAACGAAACCCCTAGCACCAGGACGTAATCCATGGTACCTTGTTGCGGCGGTTGCCTTTAGTGCCTCCAACAACCCGAAGCTATTCCAGATATCTTCCAATATGAGGTCCGCAACATAGAGGGTGAGACGGCCCATGGTGTGGATGTGAAGCAGCAAACACGCTTGGTTGCTAGGAAGATGCGGGAAGCATTGTTCAAATCTGGATTGACTAGCGGGTACCCACGGGTGCGCGCTCCTCGAGCTTCCATCCTGCGAACTCTACAACAACACAGCTCTCCAGGTAATCAATAGCCTCATAGCCCTTCACGATGTTATGCCCGTGGAATTCCGTGAAACGGCTTGCACCAGGTGAGACTCCAGCAATTAGTCCGTGCTAGTGCCATCGGTGACAATGATGCTCGTTGCTCAAGGGATACGAGCGTCTCCATCAATGAATATGAGAAGAGGGGCGCGGTCTGTTTCCAGTCTATCTATGGCCAAACAGCGGAGGAGACCCAAAATTTGTTGGACAGGATATATCCCGACATGGGTATGACTTTGGCCCCAGTCAGTGTACACTTTGCTAATAACCCATCGTTCTGATAGGGTGGTTCTCAAAAACCATCGGGTATGGTCTAACTTATGGACACACCGACATTCTGTCCCCTCTAGAAACCTCCTATAGCCTTGTTGCTGCACTGATAGCTGGTGGCACCCCACGCCAGATCACCTGGCATCTTGATGGGGCGCAACGAAGCGGGGCTACCCAAGACGAAATCCGCGCCGTGAGACAAATAGCTATGGAGGTTACTGGCCTTTCACGCATCGAATGGACGCCGGAAAGCGTCCCAGAGGTTAGAAACTTAGAATAAGTGCAATATGTTACTTTCGGCGGGTTTAAAGAGGGATATCTGAGACTGAAACCGATAATGCTTGGTGCGTAGCGCTTAAAAAGATACTAACCTGATAATGACCGAAGGTCGAAGCGTTAGCCAGTGTAGAAATCGATTTCGTGAGGATGGGAAGGCTCGTTCTGATTGAATCATAAACTATCCATATATGTCAATATTTAGAGGCGAATGTCGCAATTTGGGCTCGTTTCTAGTCCCGATTTGGAGCTATCACGTGTGCGAAATTCTGAGTCCAAGTGCGTTCAGCTCGGCTCACTCCGACCACTGTTGTCTGTCTTTCCTGCTTTCTCGAAGCCAATATCGACTCCTCCCAGATTCAGACTGGCTCTACACAAGCAACCGGATCTGGATGTATGATACTAGCGTCACGGATGGTGCCGTACCTTTCCATGAGCCCACAGTTACCTCTATGTTAGGTGTAAAAGGGCCTCTTCGTTTTCGACCTCACGGCTCCAGCCAAAAGCCCCATATCATTTTGCGACGCGTAGTAATATCTGACGAGTCAAGTGACAGTGGTGAAGTGGATAATGTTGTTCGTTTTAGCTTCTTCGCACAGAAGAGGATTGAGGTGAAGCCGGGCAAGGAGATATTGCTGACGGTTGCTTCAGAGGATGGGCGTTTCAAAGACCAGCCCATCATCTTTGTGGGCGACCCCCTGGCCTCTGATGCAACCTCCGACGAGGAAGTGGAGACTCAAGTGGCTGAGGAAGAGGATGCCTATATACCGCCGATCGCGCAAGCCATCCCACCAAAAATGCGCAGAGCTTGGACCAAAAAGGTCGAGGAGGTGAGCCCGTTGATATGTGAGCCCCCCAGAACTTATATACATCAATATTCTGACCTATCGGACAGCGGAGCCTCTTACATATAACACGGTTGGGGTTCAAGCTGAGCCTGACTATTCATCAACTTCAATACAGGTTGAGCCGTCGTACACCTCAAGCTCCTCACAAGTGGAAATCCCTTGCTCCTCCAAATGCATACAGGCTGATCTTTCACCCCTTCGAACTTCTTCTGCGGCCCAAACAACAATTCCTCGACGGGATGCTACGGTGGGTATCCAGGCTGAGCGATCTTCCACAGCGGAGGCCCTTACAGTCCCAGGTTTGTCAAGAGATCGCATTAGCAACACTGAGCAGGTTTGTCTTCATGTTCTCGTTGTTCAATCCTTCTAGAAATACAACACAGGAACCAGGCCACTCTCGTAGCCTCTCTCCTATGGAGCTCTCTTCCCCGGGAGGCTCGCCGGTGGAATCGAGCCCTATTGAACATGGAAAACCTGACGCGCCATTCCTGTTGCTCCTCCATCGTCGCCCCCACATTCGCCAGCATCGTCGGTTGCATCGAGCTCTGGTGCCCAAGACATGCAATTCTCTCCTGTCGAGCTGAGAGAAACGGCCCGCAGATTGGATTCCGCAACCCTATTTTCTTTACCTCGCTTGCCTCCGCGCACGAACCGTGATGAGGCAAGTGCTCAAAGGCGGTCTTTACTGTCGCCTGTGAATACCGCACAGGCACCAGACGTGACTCCATCACAACCAAAGCCTGTATCAGATCTGAAACCAACTCCCCCAACTGCACCATTATCACGGCCATTTCAAAACCCGTTCGTTTCAGCCGGTTTTATGGTTCAATTCAATGGTGAGGCTTCAACGCTCGCAACTACAGCAAACATTCAACCGAAGGTCATTGTACGTGCACATTTCATTGCAGCTAATACCTCAGTCCTTTTATTGCAATTTTCCTTGATTTTATAGCCACCAGTAGAACCCCCCCTACATCAACCCCGACGGCCAGTGGTCAATCGTACCCTAATCCTCCGCTCCTACTGCCTCTTAATCGTCCCAGGCCCACGCCAATCACTCCCAATGCATTGGCCTCAAGTAGCAAGATGGGAGCTGCGCACCCGCCAACTGGGCCTAGGTCATTGATATCACTCAGTCAGAGAGCGAAAGAAAAGTCGCCGGTGTTGTCCAGTCCTTGCCTACCTGTCCCCCTGCTAAAAAAACCGCTCTTGAACCTCAAACTACGGTGTACCTTCAGAACGCGCCTTCACAGAATGTCGATGGCACGAAGGCGTCTTTGAATCGCCCAAACACACAGCCACGGGCGCCCTCTAACCGGCTAACTAAACTTCGTAAGACGCGTGGTGGTAATGGCAGAAGGCGCTCGGCCCAGTCGATGCCTTCCATTGCACCTGCACCACCCCAATCACCTTTTTATTCACCTTCATCTGATACACCCAGTTTATCGGCTGTCCTACCATACCACTCGCCATCGGCATCCAAAATCGATCTCTCAAATGGAGCCTCAAGCGATATACCACCATTTCGCCTTGCAGAATCCCCTGACTCCGCACTCAGTTTGTCAGGTACCACTGGACGTTTCAAACCTCTATCACCAGTTGATCTTCCTCCGGTTTCCACCCGGCCCAGTCCGAATATGCATATAAGCCATCCTCTCCTCGCAGGGCACCCAGGAGCTCTTGATACTGATTATTGGGGAAACCGCCTTTCTGATCCTACCCAACAGGGAATTCCTATACCCTCTACCCAGGTGGGTCCTAGTAAAACACCGATCTCGAACGGTATAGATTACGAGCTAAGCAAGCCCAATCATGAGGAGCGGGGGCAGCCCGTCCCTAATAATATTCATAGTCTTGGCTCCAGTCTTTCTTGGACCTCTACGTCGTCTTCCAGCTCTCCCCCTCCGTCAAAATGGAAAGTTCTTCCATTATCTGAAGATTTTCCCCCCAGCCAAACCGAGACTCGTCCACGCTTGACTAGAGATAGCCCCGAAGAACTCCAACACCTCCAAAAACCTAACCATGACCACTCCTCTTCCGGATCTGTCGTAGGTCACGCACCCGTCAAGACGGCCCCGGGCGACCGCACCCTCACCCGTGCTGATCGTTCGATCAGGTGTACCTGTGAATTCTCTCCCGATGGTCAGCTGTCAGTATCTTCGGGCCGACGTTGGGGGCGAAGCCAACACTCTTCCCTCTGCGCATTATGGGACATTCGGAAAAGCCTAGAAGCCCCAGAAGAGAAAGATAACCCAACAGAATCCCCCAGCATCAATACTACTGCTAATCCAGCACCCTCACTGGATTCCAGAGGTGCGTCTGTCCGGAAGCTGTCATAATTATATCTTGATGACGTTTCACTGCCCGCTAAACCAGCCACTTCTCGGGGAGTCAAACGCGAACGACCACCTACGCCTGATCTCTCTGGTGACGGGCCCCCGCCTCGTAGGAAACGGCCCTTCAACTGGCCAACCGTGGATAGTTTCTACTCTCTCGATCTCAAGGGTGATGGAGATTTGGCCATCCATAACATAGCGTTCAGCTTCGACGGAGGATATTTTGCCATTGCGTGTATGTAAAATTTCTATCACTCCGCAGCACCCTAAACAGCCCCTAGGTGGTGATCGTACCATTCGCATTTGGAACAGCCGCAGCCGTGCTGAAATTGCAAGGTTGTCGCACAATGCCAATGTCGTTTCTGTCAGGTGGATGGAGGGAGACACCGCCGTTATTTCTCTTGGTGAAGATGGTATTGTTAGTAAATGGACTAAGACCGTATGCCCCAATCCTTTATGCCGTATTCTGATGATAACCCTCGCTTGTCATAGGGCCAGAACCAATGGCAATGGGCCAAGGTCCTTGATACCGGAAATAAACGCCAGGCAGGGGACGATGTTATATGCCTGGCATATATGCGAGATCGTATTGCGGTTTCCTACCCGCGTTTCGGCGTCAAGGTCTGGGTTTGGCTAAAAGGTCGCACTTCGTGCTCCAGTATCCATCCCTTGCACTAATTTTAATGCCGACAGGAACATGGCAGGCACAACGGTCGATCCTAAGGCAAAATGTCACCGCAATAAAATTTGTTGAGGACGGAACGGCATTACTGGGCGGCACAAAAGATGGAGTATTGTAAGATCGCCCATCTTCCCTCCATTTAGCTGTTGAAATTACATTACAGATGGTATACCGAAATACCAAATGGTACACTGCGCGCCTTCGCCTTTTTGCTTTCCAGAATGTTCGTAGCCATCTTCGCGTCCCATAACCAACCCTGACTGAACATTCAGTACTTCAATTGATATTACTCCTAATGGGTCACACGCACTCATCGGACAGGAGGGCCGCGCAGCTCGGCTAGTTGGTATTCGACAGGCTAATCGGAAGGGATCTGTCGAGCAGTCTTATTCCTGTAAGGACACCGAAACCCGTTTTAACAGCACCTTTGGGGCCATTTTTGCGACCCGGGGTGAGGCGGTTTTATTTGGATCCGTGGATGGATGCGCGCTGGTGTGGGACAGGAAGAAAGGCAACATTGTTTATGCCCTGGAACATGACGACGGTATGTCTCATTAGCTCATCCCGAACTCGTCTCATGTACACCCTTCATAGACGACCAGATACTATCTATCGCTGTAAGTCAGGCGTCTCCCGGGTGTTGTTGGTGTTACTCATCAATGTTTTAAGAGTTATGACGGCCTGACCAGTAGAGACGGCTACCTAATCACAGGGACGAAACGGGGACACCTTGCTTGGTGGCTGCAGCCTGCTGCTGCACCACAGCGTAAGTCTTTGGGTTCAATATCTTCCCAACTGTGCTCATGACCTTGGCAGAGGCTGAAGATGAAGGTTCCAAACGCATGAAATTTAACGGCTCTTAATCATTCTTAATCGCCATACCTAACTTATTGTGCATGAGTTTTATGTATTGGTTATTTCCTCCTGCATCCACACAGTTTAGTCAACAGCCGCCCAGTAATAAATAACATTGACATCGGCGAGCCTAAATTAGTTGACAGAGAATTCCATATTAGCATGTCCCGCGGGCATCAGGCTGATGGGTTGAAAAAGTTGAAACGTGAACAAGAATTTGTTCCTGTTTGGTCCGCGCCACGACAGGGACGTGCTCCTTTACAGTGATCAGGTCATTGCAACCAGCCTCTTTAGACCGTCAGTGACAGTCAACTCGACACCGCCCTTCATCTTGTAGTGACGCCCCCCAGTCTTTCAGTTAGGTTTGTCTTTTCCTTCCATCACCTTCCTTCCAGGATGACTGACTAGTTACATATAGCTTTTCGCTATATCTTGGAACCCACTGATCTACTTTGGGACGATTTGAGTAGTGTGTTCAAAAATCTGTTTCGTACCTTCGCTCCACAGTTCCTGGTTCCATTTGTTGAGTAGCAAACCGTAAGTCACCTTGTCTGGCCTCGAAACCTCTTTTCCCTTGGGTGTCTGCACAGCCATGAGGCCTCGTTGCCACGACAATCATGCTGCCTGCCGGTTGACACAAGGCGACCATGCAGCCGTTGATATGGACGTACCTCTGGATTGTGTGCTTATCATTGGCCTCAGCCGAACAAAACCCAGCCTCGACAGTCGCAGCAGAGTACCAACAGGATGCAAACTATCAAATGTGTAGTCGTAGGAGATGGTGCGGTCGGAAAAGTGCGTATCCATTACCCGATCAGACCGCCTGGACCTAACGGAGCACCGGGCTCCAGACCTGTCTCTTGATTTCATATACCACCAACAAATTCCCAAGTGAATACGTCCCAACTGTGAGTAATTGTGGCTTCCTTGTTCTCCCAATTATCCTTATCCGCTTCCTATAGGTTTTTGATAACTATGCAGTCACTGTGATGATTGGTGAGGACCCCTATACGCTAGGGCTGTTCGATACTGCCGGTACGTTCACGATACTACTTTGCATTTGAGGCCCACAAACCTGGCACTTCCAGGTCAGGAGGATTACGACCGCCTTCGCCCCCTGTCGTATCCACAGACAGATGTTTTCCTTGTCTGCTTCAGCGTGACCTCCCCCGCCTCGTTCGAGAACGTCAAGGAAAAATGGTTCCCTGAAGTGCACCACCACTGTCCCGGTGTTCCGTGTCTGATCGTTGGGACCCAGATCGATCTGAGAGACGATTCCCAGGTGATTGAGAAATTGGCACGGCAGAAACAACGGCCCGTCACCAATGAGCAGGGTGAGAGGCTGGCGCGGGAGCTTGGAGCTGTCAAGTATGTGGAGTGCTCTGCACTAACACAGAAGGGTCTGAAGAACGTTTTTGATGAAGCAAGTCCTTATCTACCTCTCCCATTCACCTCGTATCTAATTATTTGTTCAGGCCATTGTTGCAGCGCTTGAACCACCAGTCGTGAAGTCCAAACGTCAGAAATGTGTCATTATCTGAATGCTCGCATTCCATGGATGGACCCACGCGCCGCTACATTTACGACCTTTTCGTCACGCCATGACCAGCTTATATATCCATCCGTATTCCCAATTAGCCTTCTTGTCTGCTCTCAGTTAAATCGATTTCCAGTTATTGTCAGTACTAAGTTACCGCCATCTGTCTTGGGGGTTTTTGATGCTTCTGGCTAGCTGTTGTTATTTTTTCATGTGCAAATAATTCTGTTTCGTCAGCGCGAGTACATTGGGTACGGTTTGTTGTCAGATTCGACGCCGGCGTCTGAAGCTTGTTGAGGCTCAACACATACGAACCTCATCACACCTGTTGATTACCATCAAATTGCAATTGATGGCCATCATCCTCATCCAATTGGCCGCGTTACCAGTGCCCGAGTTGCCCTGATGTCAGAGTTCGAATCCGTTTGTTACGGAAGCTGTATCTGGAAGCTGATTTGTCATAAGGGGGAGAGTCTGGGGAAGGTGGTCCGGAAAAGAGTACAACTATATGGTCCAAATTTTGGGGGATAAAAGAGTTCGTATAAAAATCATACTGGTCGTACTATGTAGTCCATGGCGCTGATATCGCACCAAATCAACAGTCCCATCGCACAAGAACATGAAATCAAACCGTGTGATGTCTCGTTTACAGCGATCGCACAACCGAAACATCATACTCTAAAGCATATACGGCCTATTCAGACACCATTGTTAGTTTTTTTACCACATGAGGCTCAATGGAGATACCTAGGAGATGGTGCCGGGTATGGTGGATTTTCATTGTCGCCATCCTGCTTCCTTTTCGCTAGCGGTAAACAAATGTATCTCGGAGTCGAATAAATAAACCTACTCGTGTGACGAGTCCCTCTGCACAAGGGGATTTCGACGGAGCACTGCGTCCCCGCGCTTTAGTTTGGCTTGTTTGAGCGCTCTCCCAGCTTTGCCTGCGGGGACAGGAGCTGCATCGGCGAGTAGCACGAAGAGGACAAAGATCGTAAAGTAAAGGGAGAAAATTTGGCTGCGCATTTGGTGGGGAGTGTGCTTGATTGATTGGGGTACCTGTCGACCAGGTGCACTGACCAGTCGCTGGTTTATATGTGTGTCCCGCTCAACAGGGTGCCGAGTAGCTCTTTACGGTAGCCGTCAAGTTGGACGCCCATCCCGTACACGAGGTTGGAGCGCAATGTCAGAATGCATCGTGTAATCAATGCAACGATGTGATAGAACACTAGAAGCTATGATACAGTGGCGTTTGTGGAAGAAGTATGTTTTATGATAAGACAGACTTACGACAGTGCCGCAAAACAAATAGCTCCGGATTGGTGGTAAGCGGCTTCTGTCGGACAGGAAGTTACAGCCGTGATCAGGATTGATCTATATCTGCAATCCAAATTTCTATTTTCTTGTCAATTGGTGTTCAAATTTGTGTTCAATCGACCGCCGATATTCCGATCTTATGCAACGAGGAAGAAATTCCGAGCGTCTGGCCTTTCATTACGCCATTACGTGCGTAAGATGATCGTATTCAAATTTAGAACCAGACCATCTGACATTCGTTGGAGTGCATCGAGTCCTCAGGCTCGATGTTGGAGTGATTGTATCCGGCCACGGCTAAATATAACACGGCCCCCCGAAAATAACAAGTCATCACATGAATGTTCGTGTGCGTGATGCGCTCAATGGTGTAGCATTCATCCTCAACGACTTTATTGACCATGTCGCGCCCCCAAGACGATAGAAACCAAGAAGCGACAGTGTATTTGGCATGTAATATCTATACCTCAGGCCTACTCATACTTACATTCGGTGGCAGGGGAACCTCGACGAACGCTGTACAGATGCCTTGGTTTGGGAACTTATGTTGCAGGCGGGTCCAGTAGGTGGGTTCTTCAACGTTCGGTGTATCAAATGTTTTAATACAATGGTATAGTCAATGTTCACCTCCCCAAGGATCGCATATCAATGGCACACCAAGGATATGGCTTCTGCGAGTTCTTGACAGAAGAGGACGCAGAATATGCCTGTAAAATTATGAATCAAATAAAATTGTGGGGAAAACCGATTCGTGTCAACAAGGTCCGTCGCGCTCACCCACAGCCTCCCAGATATCAACTTACTGATTACCTGCCAGGCATCGTCTGACAAAAAACAACTTGATGTTGGCGCAAATCTTTTCATTGGGAACCTAGACGAAAATGTGGATGAGAGGTTATTGTACGATACCTTCAGTGCGTTTGGGATGATGGCGACAACTGCCAAAGTGCGTTCCATTCCTGATTTCGCTCACATCCGCCTAACGTTTCCATGCACTCACAGATCGCCCGAGACCCCGGTACTGGAACGTCAAAAGGTTACGGCTTCGTTTCCTATACAGATTTCGAAGCATCAGATGCTGCGGTCGAGTCGATGAACGGTCAATTCTTGATGAACAAGGCAATTACCGTTCAATACGCTTTCAAAAAAGATGGCAAAGGCGAGAGACACGGAACTGCGGCTGAGCGTCTACTTGCGGCCCAAGCCCGAAAAAACAATGCTCTCCCTGTCGCCGCGCGCCCGCCTCCTGCTCCCATCGCGTTCGGGGGCCCCGCTGCGCCTGGGTTCCGAGGACCCTACCAAGGGCAGTTCGCCGGCATACTTGCCCAACCACCCCCGCCCCCTGGGTTTACGCCCCAACAAACCATCATGCCACCCATGGGGATGCCTATGCCCCCGCCGGAATGGGGATGCCCATGCCCCCACCACCGAATATGCCTATGTTTGGGGGCTTCCCTCCACCTCCACCCCGGGATTTGGAGGTGCATTCCCGCCGCCACAACCCCAGTATTAGCCACCCTTGTTGCAAGGTAATTGCCAATGTATTTTATGTTGGTTACTCTGGAGTGCCTGTCAAGAACAGCATCTGGATTTCATGCATTGTGTGATAAGGATCGACTCTTCTATCAAATGAATCTTGTCGGAACAATTGGGACCCCGTCCATTCCATCTTCTAGCGCTGGATCGTGGTTCAAGCATGTTAAGCCATGGATTTACCACCCCCTTTCCTCGGTCTAAATTCGGCACACCCCAGATGCTGTCCCAAGATCTCGAGACGATCAATACAGGGGAGGGGAGGTATTGACGCTAATCTCCATTCCGTCCTGTCATTGTTACATTCCTGATCTTGATCCACGCACTTGTTGTTTCGTCGACGCTCAAGTATCCAGTCAGGACTATTGTTCTGAAAACGTCTGGTTCGGGACTTAATGGGGTCAAGTATATTCCATTGTCTTGTATACATTAAGGGCTACGTTCTAATCCACATGCCAAGTAGCCGGTGGATTTGAGAGCAAAAGGAAGCCTCTGCGTTGCTAGCACTGGAGGGCGTCCTTTACCTTATCAATTTGTTGTGAATAACTGAGCGCTCTAGCTCCGCCACCCGGGCCTCGCTATTCTTATCCGCATATCGTACAATTCCTAGTACCTGAAGCTTAGCCTGAATGGTCTGGGGGCTTGCCTAAGACTCCTGTGCTTACATCGCACTGCATGCCGTTCGGTGTCTTGTAACTCCTAGTACTACCTTTGTAAGGGGCCAGAAGCACTGAGCCGACGATATATGTCTAAGAAAATGGTACACACGGAAGCATATTCGGAGTGATTTCAATGTGGTTGCGGGCATGAACGAGGCAACTATTCTCCACCCGTCTGCCCACAGAGGACTAGTAGGTAATTAGTTGACCTGTAGTTGCGCTTGAGACTTGAAGGAATGCTTCAACAGCCGCAAACAATGGAACGACAACGAGCAGAACATCGTCCTGACAGTCAAGCCCTCATTCTAAAATGCAGACGACGCTCGAATACTCCACCCTCGAGACTTCCTCCAAGTTCGCTCTCTCACTAGTGCTAGGACCAAACTGAACTGACCCACAACACAGATGGAAAAACCTCCCCCCTCCCCCGGGCTTCTCCAAGTCTGTGACCTCGGTGCGTGTGGTCCACGCTCCTGACATTCCCAACGCGTCGAGCATCCATCTAGTCTAGGGGAACACACAAGTCGCGGCCAGCGGCATCACCCGAGTCGAACAACCGGCTGGGGAGAAGCGCGCATGGGACCTGGCGCTGTCGCCCGCAAAGTCGCTGCCGATGCAAGCGTTTATGCTATACATGTCTGGCGGGGGCGTGCAGATTTTCAGCATGGGCATCGTGTTCATGCTCCTGCTCAGCCCGTTCAAAAACGTAGCTGGTATCAACGACGGTTCGTCTCGCCGGCTTCCTCTGTCGCCACGCAACTCACGCCTTTATAGCATTTGCGCCGTTTGCACCGTCGACTGCACATTCACCCAAGTCCCTTACCACCCTCCCCTTGCAAAAGATCGCCTATATAGCGTGTAATCTACTTACTCTGGGTGTGGGCTTGTGGAAATGCCGATCAATGGGGCTGCTGCCGACTGGAACGGGGGATTGGCTGGCTTTTGAGACCCGGGGGATGGTACGTGAACCAAACGAGAGTACCATGTGTTACCCAGCTTAACTTCATCTCCAGGCGCCAGAGCTATCGTTATTTTAGAAACATGTAGTGATACATCTATTTGGAATTCTACACTTGTGATTTTATGAAAGATTTTCCTTGTCATTGCTCAAAAAGACTGCAAAAGGTTTGCGAAAGGCGCGAACATCGGCGCGGCTGACGACCTGCCCTGGTCTCCGAAGACTAACTCGGCGAGTCCTGCAGGTTGCGGAATTGCTTCCCTGGCCTGACAAGGACCGATTATTCCAAGTCCAGATCACCCCTTACGGAGCGAGGAACTGTGGTTACCAAGTTTTCTGGAGGGGACGGTCTTGAACCAGCGCACCCAAGTTGGATTCGCTGAGAAAGACCCACTCGCATTCCCACGTTGCGGCCATTACAACCGTTGCACCATGGTACGTTGACTATCGTTCAGACGTTTCAGAATAAGTGCCTGTTGTCTTATCGTGATTGCCATTCACGACGCGCGCAGTCAACGTTCCGCAGCCTCGGCTTGCTATAAATTCCAGAGTCGAGTGTATTATAGACGCCAATCCGCCTCAATTGATCAAATACGACCACCAAGGCTTTCATCATCAGCTCAGCCAATAGATCTTAATCTTATCACTAATGTCTATTAATCCGGATGAGGATACAGAATTGTAAGTCCCCCCACCTCAGGACTCCTGCACAGCTAATCTCACCAGTAACGATGCTCTGCGTAAACATGGTATACTGCCCCCCCGCGAACCGACACCACCTTCGCCCCCACCCCCGCCCTCACCCACTTTTGACGACCTCCTGAACGACTTTACACCGTCCGAGCTCCTGGAGATCAGCGAAGACGCTCCAGACGACGAGGCCCAGCGGATGATCGCGGCGTATCGGCAGCAGCGGATTAAAGATGAGCGGAAGATGGACAAAAAGGCCTGCTTTGGGCGCGTCTACCCCATTGGCCGGGAGGACTACACGCGCGAGGTGACGGAGGCCAGCACGATTGACGAGGACGATGACGACAAGGAGCGTGGAACGGGCGTGATATGCTTCTTGTACAAAGATGGGTCAGTGCGTCTGTTCGGTGTCACCCGTACGTGGTGCTGAGACGAAACACAGGATGCCAAGGAGCGAACGCGCGTTTGAGCATGTGAGAACACTGGCGGCGCGGTACCCTCGTTCCAAATTCGTGTCCATCATCGGAGACAAGTGCATCCCAAACCTCCCTGACACGCGCGTGCCCATGTTTATCATCTACCGCAAGGGAGAGATCCGCAATCAGGTTGTTGCTTGGGGCGCAGACCGCGAGCGGCGCATCGAAGGTACAGTCCACGGTGCTCTCTCATTCGCAATCTATTTAATTCCCCACCAGAGTTGGAAGCATTGCTCATCGTTACTGGTGCGGTAGACCCGCCCGAGCGGCGACCACCAGGAGACAGACATAGTGACAGCGAGGACGAGAGCGAGGAGGAAGACATCGATGCCTCATCCCGGATGCGTTCCGCAGCAACGTCGACCAACGGGAGAGCAAAAAGGAATGTGCGGGGCCCGCAAAGGAAGGTTGAAGACTCGGACTCGGACTTTGATTTTGACCTGTAAAATTGTATAGTATTACCTTGGATCATAGACTAATCATTTGGAGATTGGTAAATTTTGCGGCAGTTGGAAGTTGTCTTACAGCATGGCAAGTTTGTCTAATTTCAGCAACACCTAGTACCATTTTACACCCTAATCAAATACATGGGGCATTGTCGTTATGTTGTCGTATATTGTCCATTCACCAATCGACCGTAATGTCTATGAAAAAAAATGCATTATGACGCCGCATTGCTCTGTCCCCCTGGCAAGCCAATCGTTAATCCTGGCCGCGGCCTACAAATGTGATCAGGATTCACCTCCAAGCTGGGCTGAGGCGAACGCCTGGGCCTGAATATTGTATAATTTTGCGTATTCCCCTTGTAGTGTCATTAAATGTTCATGGGTGCCTCGTTCAACAAGGGCACCGTCTTTCATGCAACTGCAAAGGAGTCAGCAATGGATATGGGTAAAGGAAATCATGAACCAACAGAATAATATCGGCATGTTTTGTGAGATGCCCAAAGCGGTGGGTCACAAAGACCATGGTCTTTCCAGTCCTGTGTTCTATGAGCCTATTGAACAACTGGAGTTCCCCGTCGGGATCAAGCGCGGAGCTGGGCTCGTCAACCGCAACAAAGCGGATCGTCCCAGATTTGAACCGCATAAATGTTCTCGCACTGGGTAGCGACATATCAGTGAATGCTGGCGACGGGAGAGAAGCCACTCACGCTACAATCCTTTGTCTTCCCCACCGGAAATATCGACCTTTTTCTCCAATTTCTCCAATTCCACTGCCAGGGGGTGGTCTATCACCCCAGCAGGGAGGTTAATCCCACAGGCATCGGACAGCGGGTCTAATACCGTCTGCATCCCATCCACCAGTTTTGAGATACAATGCGTGGCACCTCCGAGCCTCGCAGCGTCCGCAATCATATCCATATCATCGACATGTGCAACACATCCCATGCCGATATTTTCCGCCAAGCTCAGGTTGTAGATGCTGTGGTCCTGCGTGAGATTCGTGGTGGCCTGACGCAGATCCGAGGGCCGGTAGCTGTCCGCTGACAGGCCATCGAGGAGGTATTCCCCTGTGGTCGGGTCGTATAGCTGCGACAAGATTTTCACGACGGTGGATTTCCCACTTCCGTTTTCTCCGACAATGACGACGAGCTGGCCGGGCTGAACGGAGAAGGACACGTCAGCCAGCGCTGGCTTGGTGGCCTTGGTTCCGGGGTATGTGAATGAGACATTCCTGCAGGGAGATGGTTAGTAAGATGCCGTGAGTCACTTATGCATACATACCGTAGTTCGAGTGCCATTCCCTTTTCCGACGAGCACGGGCCCGGATACAGGGCAGTTCCATGACTGGTGTTGAGTCGGGCATCTGTTACCGAGTAGAAGCGCTGGAGATAGCTGAGTTGGCGCCCGAACGACTGCCCGGATTGAATCACGGATTCCAATGTCCAGCCCAAATTCGAGGATGTTTGCTGGAGTACTGCAATGGACACAATCGAAATTTTGAGGGTTTAGTATCGTATTGATGGCGCAGTAAACCTAAACACAAAGCTTGAGTATACCTGGCAGGAAACTCGGAGGGCATCGACGTACCATGGGCAGATCCCCTAGAAGCCCGGAGATGATGTCGAACGTAGGCGAAGGCCTGTGCTGGTATTGAAGCGCCGGCCATTCATCAGAAGCATCCCCCATGTCCACGCTGGCCTTTTTGTATTCTAGTCATGGTACTCAACTGCATATCCAAGAGGAGTGGGAACAACGCACCCTTTACAACATATTCACCGAGATCACCGCTGATAACATCCTGCTTGTACGTCGGATCAGCCAGCGATGCCAGGGCTCGCATGCGATGGTAGAATGTATTAGTGGTACCCATAACAAACGCTTTTCTCATATTAGCAAGAAATCCGCCAAGAAACGAGAGCAACCTACGACGAGACCACAAGTTGCGGCGTGTAAGCGCATAAAATGTAGGCTTAGCAACACAAAGCAGCGCAAAGGTCCGACCCCCTGACATTCGGGAAGAGTGGAATATTAAAATCAACTGGCTGAAGGTTGTCAGGATTTCCGTGAGGAAGCGCACGACTTCAATCAACGCATCGAACGTGCCGCGTGCAGAAACCGATGTTCTGCTGATATTAGCTGCATTCCAGATATGAGATGCCAGACAGCAGATACCAAGGAATGACGCACCTTGAGAGGTTGGTAGGTCCGTCTTCAGTTTTGCTGTGGAATAGGCATAGGTGTAAAGAAGTAGAAACAGCAAACGAATACGCACCTCTCACGAGGAAAGTTCAAAGTGCGACGTGAGACGTGCCCGCAATTTGGGAGAACTTTCCTCACTAAGGTCATGGCACATTTGAGTTGAGAGCCAGGTTTAAGTGAGAATAACACGCACGTCCACCACTGCAAAGCTCCAGCAATAACGACGCAAAGAAGACGAGCGGCAACAGCGGAGGCGATTGCATACATATCAGGACGGCCTTCGATCAAACCGATCTCAATCTTCACGGCTACGCATCAGAGGGTACCCACGAAACAGAGTCAATCAGAGCTCACGATTCGGAGAAGACGCGTTGAGAAATACACGAGGAGTGCAGATTCTACGCCGGACCACAGCTTAGCCAACATGTAGCGCAAACAGTCTCCCGGAGCGACATGATAGACCTCCAACACGATACGCTTGATGAGGGGGAGGCCGGAGAGGAAGCCACCCAGCACGGCCCGCCAGCTGAAGGCTTCGTTGAGGGTGAGGATCTGCCATACACCAAATTGCTGGCGGTTGACGGAGCCGGCGCTGGGGGGGGGCTTCTCTGGCTTCGAGGAGACGACTGTGGGTTGGCCCATTATTGTTCTGTGTGAACAGCACTCGAAACAAAAATCGTCGAGCTTTTATATTCCTTCCGCGTGCAGGGGGGTGACACGCAGCTGCAGGAACACCTGGGTCCCTGAAGATGGGTGTTAGATGTGTCAATAGATTTAACAGATCTTACAAAACCCTTTTGTAGGCGCTAAACCTCCGAGTGTCAAAGTACATCGTTATGGGGGAATTATGGAGCAGGTGATGAGGATGCTTCGCGATGGGATCTCGGGTCGATGGCACCGTGACTACCGGAGCGCACTATAGCCTTCTAAATTTATGCATGGCAGTGCACCTACAAAAGCACTTGCGAGTCAGACGTGCAGAATACATCGAACCGCATGCATGATCAATCATAATTGTGTCAACTGTACCCTGCGGATGCCTAAAACCATTATAAACTCAAGTGACAAGTCATTGCGGCGCCCGGATTGGGCCCCTGGAAGTCACTAAGATGCCGCAGTGAGTACGGAGGCAATCTGAGTCAAACGCCAATCATACACCCAGGCTTTAATGCGCTTGAAACTTCCACCTGTGTCAGGGAGCGAAGAGGGCCTGTGCTGGATTTTGGCTTTGTGCGGTGGTACCACTAACCGGTGTCTAAAAGTTTAAAGCGGCTCCGGTAATCTTGGGCGTTGACAATAACATCACGTGCCCACAATTAAGGTACCAGCCAGACCACGTGGGCGTGTTCACTTCCGCTGGTCGATCCACCGTGTGATGTCATGGTGGGTGTCGCTAGGACAATCGCCTCCCAGGGTTTGAATCATTCAAAGGCCACTCTGCATCGCTCAAACCTTCCCTACCTTCCCACCAATCCCCCCATATCTTCACCTAAAATCTTAATCAATGGCCGGTGTGTACTATGTCGTGCACATCATTAAAACATTTCCCCAACTTCTTCACGTAGGCACAAAACGCAAGTCGGAAGAGACTGCAGCCACGAGCCCAACACGCGCTTCCAAGGCCGCGAAAGTCACTTCACCTGCCTCGGTAAAAAGCAAGAAGCCCGCCAAGAAATCAGCCAAGGTGACCCTGCGTTTTGTCTAGCTTGAACCGTGGTAGAGAGCTGTGCTCACGCCGCGGAATTTGAAGGCACCAGTTCCGGCATCAACATTCAAATCCCAGGCCCTGCCACTTCACGTCAATATTACCCACACCCCACCAAGCATTCCCGACGATGACACCGTCCCGGCGGCGCCTGAAGATCCCGGCTTTGTTGGGAATCTCACGTTGGTACCTGCCTCGTTCAACACCGGGAGTTATGGCTGGAAGGGCTCACGGCGTATCACCGTCGAGCTGGAGAATAAAACAGACGGCGGGGAGAAGGAAACAGTCCAAGTGATGCTTACGTTCGTGCTAATACATTGTCAAAATTTGAGGTGAGATTGATGAAGATTTTAGGATCAATGCCACAGTTGTGGGCAGTAAGCAGGCCAAGTCAGACGAAGATGAGACTGCAGCTGCACCCGAGGAAGAATCTCCAGAGAAATCAGACCAAGAGAATGCGGAATAGGATATCCCTAACCGCCGTGTTACGAAACTTATGCTTCTTTCTATTCACAAGTGACCAGAATAAACTTGAATACTTTCTTACGGGCTTCAGAATCTAGAGATGAGGAATTATTCAATTTTGTCTAGTTAAAGCAATCCTAATGTAGTAGGCTCCCAAAAATAAAGCGAGTGACCGATCCACCATCTACAAGCCAAGGTTGATGGGTGTGCACCCAACCACAACGAGACCATCTGAACCATCAGTTAGTGAATGTCCGGACAAGCTGTCTATCATATTACTCACTGAAGTTGTTGTTATCACAGCACACAGGCATAGCGTTGCTAAACGAATTAAATTAAATACCAAGCCGAGGGGTATGGGAATGAGGAGCTTACCAAGAGCTACCAGAGCTAAGCCCAACGCCGGTAATAGGGGAGCACTGGGTGCTGATATGGCCTGTGACACCTTGGAGAGTCGCGGAGAAAAGGCTAATGATATCTTTGGCTTCCGTGCTGTTCTCCTCATAGACTTGGTTGCAGCAGGCCATATAGCCAGTGTTGCAGGAGTCGACGTTGTCGGGAACGGGGGAGGCTGCGACGAAGACAGCGAGGGAGGCGGCAACAAAGAGGGCGGCTTTGGAGAACATTGTGAATGAGAGTGAGGGTGGCTTAAGGAAGGTAGACTGAGTGAGTTGGTTGAGTGTAGCGAATCGAGTTGATGAGGCTGAGGGATAAACCAGAGAGCCTTTTATACCAATTTCTCATGCGCTGTGGGCGTGGCTCGGGTAATAGAGGGGCTTTCCGTGATCGACACGATGAGCACTAGAAGCCTACCAATATGTGTCAACGGGACGGAGGCTTGCAGAAGCAAGCTGAAATATAAGCGTGCTCCGTCCCCTCGCGATAGGGGGCCGCATTCCAGGGTCAATTACTTTTGGGCGCGGTGGGCATGCCACATGCAGCGGACTGTGCACGGAGGCGGGCGCAGACGGAGGCGATGTATTTCTCCAGCAAAGACCATTTATATGATGTCGACAAAGTATAAAGTGGAGAGTCTGAGGAATAAGGTTGCCGGGGTCGGTTGCATGGCCCCGTGATTGGATATGGTGATCACTTACGGTTGGGGAACCGACTGTCTCCGTCCAAAACCCCAAGCGCAGCCAGAATCTGTTGCAGCTTGTGGTCACTGGTGAAGCCATGCCTCTCGGACTAGGCGCTCAGAGTGAGCCCGTGCCAAACATGGTTTATCGTCTCGGTTTTCAAATCCTTACGTCGTAAGTTAATGACGCGAGACACGGTTGGTATTAATACCCAAGAGCCTGTTTGTCCTTGAGACGACGCACAAAAGCTAAAGTGCGGCCATCGCAAGAGAGCTCGAATCGACCAGCACCCCCTGGAGACATACTGCTAGTGGACTTGCCTCGGTGCCTGCCTTCCCCGAGAAACCTTCAAGTTGAGCTAGCGCGTCATCCGATTCACGGTCTCAAACAAGTAGCACTTGTGCCACAAGATCCCCATCTTCAATACACACTGGTATCCACTGGCATTCCGTTGTAGCCATTCCACTCCATAATCTAGATATCAGAATTTAGGGGTGGATTATTCAATTGTCTAGTTAAGGCAATCCTAATGTAGTATGCTCCCAAAAATAAAGCGACTGTGTTTGAAATAATGACCGATCCGCCACCTACAAACCAAGGTTGATGGGCGTGCACGCGATGGCAGCAAGACCATCTGAATAATTGACCAGTAAATTTTTGGACTGGCCGGGCGGAATATTACTCACTGAAGTTGTTGGTATCACAACAAACAGGCGTAGCGGTGCTAATTAAGCAGAATTAACATCACCGCCGAAGACCAAGAAATGAAGAGCCTACCAAGAGCTTCCGGAACCAAGCCCAACAACGGTGAGAGGAGAGCACACAGCACTGACACTGCCTTTGGCACCCCGGACGGTCGCAGTGAAAAGGCTGATGATATCGCTCTCTGTGTAGCTGCTTTCTTCGCTGACTTCATTGCAGCAAGCCATACGGTCTACATTGCAAGAACCAGCGTTGTCGGGAACAGGAGAGGCTGCAACAAAGACAGCAAGGGAGGCGACGATGAAGAGGGCAGCTTTGGAGAACATTGTGAGTGAAAGTGGGTGAGTGGCTCGAGGAGGGTAGACTGAGTGGGTTGGCTGAATGTATGTAGCGAATAAAGCTGAGGGATAAACCAGAGTCTTTTATACCAGTTTCTTGTGTGCTGTGGGCGTGGCTCGGGCAATAGACAGCTTTCCGTGATTGACACGATGGGAACTAGAAGCCTACCAATATATGTGTCAACGGGATGCTGAAATATAAGCGCGTTCCGTCTCCCTTGCGATAGGCGGACCGCATTCCAGGGTCAATTACTTTGCGGCGGGCGTGCACACCTGCAGCGGACTGTGCACGTATAGTAAGGAGGCGGACACAGGCAGAGGTAGTGCGTTTCCCCAGCAAAGACCATAGTACTTGTCGATGTAAGCATGTGTGGAGAGAGTCTGAGGAACAAGGTTGCCGTCGGTTGTGGCATGACCCCGGGCTCGGATATAGCGCGGCCGACTGCCGATCACTTGTTGGGGAACCGACTACGACTGTCATCAGCAAATTAGGGATATCCTGATATGGCATTGGAACGTGGCTGAAAGGGTTGCCATCCACCGCCAGCGTTGCCATCCTACACCAGATTCCAGACCCCATTTAAATGGCTGGAAATGGCTGGAAACGGCTCGTCACTTTTTTCATCCTGGTACCCTCTGGCCATCAATCCCAGCCATGCAACGATGGCATCGTCTGGCAAGACCTTGTAAGCTAGTTGGAATGCATGAAGATTATGGCCGGAGATTGGGATCCCAACCAATACTGATAGCTTCGTCACCACCATCCACTCGCTAGGTACTATAATTTTACACAATATTAATGAAAATCAAAAATCGAGTACATTGCATTGGGCCCCAAAGCCCATCATCGATGCCATACAATGGGTAAATGTACAATTACATGAAAGGTTCTTAACGATGACCCTCCTTTGCTGCTCGCTGTGCCGCAAGTCGGCTGTGCATCAATATCGCTGGTAAGTGAGATGCGGGATTTCTAGATGATGGTCCAGGAAATACACATTTACGTCAAAATCAGTACTAATCAATAATGATCATAGACGTGAGAATGCGAACACATACTTATTCCACCAACCAAGGAGATTCTTGGTGAATCATTTGGCATCATCCTCGAAAAAATCAATTATAAAATTATAGAGGCCTTGATAGTCGAAATTGTGATGAATGTCGGTCCATTGGGGAGTATTAGTAAGGGCGAAATACAACTAGAGGCAGCTACCAGTGATGACGACGGAGGATGTGAGATGAAATAACGCACCTGTCCAGCTGCATATGCAATAGCCTCACGGCGTGGGGTAACTTTCCTATTCATACGGAGTGTTGTTGCAACGTTTGTTCGAGTTGCTGGTTGCTTTGACTTCTTCCTCGGAGGTGCTGGTGTTGTTGGCGCTAAATAGTGTTACCACCTTAAGTTTGAATTCCATGCCCAAGGGGTCACGGAAACGCCTTTGCGAGCCCAGCTACCAACCCAGGTCATTTTAATCAGTAATTGATATTCAATAATTAAAATCTATGGCGCGCACATTTTCTTCCCTAGGATTTCTGTATTGAATCCTTGTAGGTCACGGAACTGCCTTTTGTACCTCGCTAACTGGACCACAGTGTCAGATTTGTTTTCAAAGCTCAAATCATCCTTGTCGGGCTCAGCGCCATGACATGTCATCAATGGACTGTTGGATTGAGGCCTAGGAGTGAGGTTGGGGAAGGCATCAGGAAAAACTACAATTCATAATTACACATAATAGTCATAATACTGATAATCATGTCAAAGTCATGACTAATGACCGAAACTCGGGCCATAATCGGCCAATCATTAAAAATAGCTAATGACAGCTAATGACCGGCTAATAACCTGCTAAGAAACCCAAATTTTTTGATAATTGACGCTAATTAGCAGTCAATTATCGTTCACTGACACGACACCGAGTCTCCAAATTTCGAACTTTTCATACTATGTGTGAAGTTCTCAAGCACCACGACTTTGTTGCAACCCCAGCCCCATCATACACCGCTCTCGCGCTACGCGTGGGCTGTGGTGCTTGAGCCGCGTGCCAGGTTTGAAAGAGTCTTCAAAATGCAGCATTCGCCGGCGAGTTTACGCGTTGAGACGGTGATACTCATTACACATAATTGATCTTCGGGATGAGGCGTACGAACCCATTCGTGCAATTTTGCACAGTCAAAGTAATGATATCGTATTTCCTGCTTTGCCTGGTTATCCGTTTGAGCATGGATGCACCCTGAGCAATCTAAGTACAGCACGTGTTGGAATGCTAAGTGTCGCGCATGAGAAAGACGCGAACGCAGCGAGCGAGTTAAGTTGCGTGTCGCGCCGGTCTAGGGCCTTCAAAACTTGTTGGAATAGATGTCGCGCATGAGAGACATGGGGAGCGTTTAGTTGAGGGGGGAATACGCAACGGATTTCACGTACCTAGTCCATTTGTTTGGGCGCGAACGCACTCTGGGCCTTCAGGACTTGTTGGGATGAGTGTCGCGCCGGTCTAGGGCCTTCAAGACTTATTAGAATACGTGTCGCGCATGAGAAACACGGGCGCGTTTAGTTGAGGGGGGAATACGCAACGGATTTCACGTACCTAGTCCATTTGTTTGGGCACGAAGGCGCTCTGGGTCTTCAGGACTTGTTGGGATGGGTGTCGCGCCGGTCTAGGGCCTTCAAGACTTATTAGAATACGTGTCACGCATGAGAAACACGAACGCGTTTAGTTAAGGGGGGAATATGCACCGAATTTCACTTACCTAGTCCATTCGTTTGAGCGTGAACGCACCCTGAGCATCTGGGCCCTTCAAGACTTGCTGGAATAGGTATCGCACATGAGAAAGGCGGGGCGCATTCAGTCGGCGCATCTTATAAGTGATAAATGGGGAACGCACCCGCTACTTGTCATACGCGCTACTGCAAACGCCCGCATTTCGGAGCGCTGGTGGTGGTGCGAGCGTGATTTATGGTGGCACGACGCTTGGTCGTGCCTCTCCGGGAAGGGGAGTGCAAGGTCGGGCACTTTACGAGAGACGGATGCGAATAGTTGGGGGTGCTTCGCTGCTGGGGGGAAACTTGATGTCCAAGAGGACCGTCATTGAGTCCATCGCATAGGAGATGGCCCTGACGGCGTCCATCGGAACGCGTCGGCGCGAGCTGGCTATGCGATGCAATGTGACGAGTCCCATTTGGAGGGATGAATGAGAGGCCGGCCCCGATCGTTGGGTGTAAAAACGCTGAGCGAGAGCAGTTTCAATTTTTCGAGATTGGGCTGAATGTCGCGGGTGTGGGCCGGGCGATAGGAGCTGCGTCGATGGACCGTTGTCATTACTGCATGTGATAGGGAGTTTTACGCGTTTTCGGGGAGAGCTTTATGAGCAATCTAATGCGGGGTATAAAACACCAAAACGTACCTGTGGATAGTATCGTCTCCGAACGGCGTATGCACCCAACCCATAGACGCAAGCGCGAAACTGTCGTGGTACCGGGCCATCGCGATTGAAGGCCGACATCCCAAACGACCACTAATCCATAAAGAGACGTTAGACAACAGAAGCAGTGAGAGTGAGTCACGTATTGTGAAAGAATGAGGGCGTGTTTTCCACTTAGACGGTTTTGATTACCTGAATGAGCGAGGGATTCAGGTTTGGATTCCGTGATTCTCAATATGTTGCGTGTTTGTTGTGCTCGTGTCTGGGATAACTACGCCTCTTGGTGTTCAACACATAATCGGTCACGTACCCCCGACCTAATACACAACCCAACCAGCACATCCTTCCTCTGACACCTCGCGATCGATATGAATACCGTCTTTTGTCTTCGTTCATACCAACCGAGCGAGGAAAGCCGTGATACGATACGCCAGCAAATCTTTCGCGTCGTCGATGCTGAGAGGAAGCGACATCCGCGATCGTCGAGTATGAGAAGGATGCGGTGGATAATAATGTAAGTCCACCACCGCATACGCGTACTGCGGGTCGCCTAATCGTTGCGGTTGTGCAAGGGGGGCTCTTCACACCTCCCCATCCGACTCCCGTTTACATTGGACAGCCCGGGGCGTGACTGGCAACGGATCAGTCATCGCGACGGTTCACCTCTACCCACAAGCACAAGGACTGTTTTTTAGGAACGGCGGACACTGGCAGAGGGATAGGAGGTTGCTGAATGTTGAGAGGCGCGGGAGGCCGCTATGAAACGCGGGCGATATCTTGACAATTGTACATTAGTTTTTGCCACGCGTGGGGATCAAATGGATTCGTTTGGCTTGCCACCTCCTTGGATTCTCTAAACCACGGCGATCGTATGCATGTATACTAAGTTAAATGTCCCTGATGGCTACACTTGGTGATCAATCAACGAGGCTAGCGCTGGCGCTCCGGCGGATGGTTCATGCGGTCCAGGCGAAGTACACCCGGGCTGTCTGAATATCCTCGTTGAATCCCCCTGCCTCAGTTGGTTGTGAGACAACTCAGCATTGAAGGTTTGTTGATTTGAGAGCAGAATATAAATTTGATCGGAATGATTCGATTACAATGCGAATTGCTATCGAAGACGGGCAAATCCGTAACGATCTGTCTGGGAATTGAGAAGAAAGTTGTCGCACGTGTCAAGAACATTATGCGATGCCCATTCTTGCAGAACTTGCCTGGGGAAGTGAGGGAAGAGATGTACACTTTGCCGAATACTAACGAGTGGGATCACGCTAACGAGCCGCCCTCCACCAGGATCATAGGCGCGTTTAAGTCGGTACAGCCCGTGATCGGGTTCAGGGGTTTGGCGAAAGGGAGTGAACCACTCAATATACGCGAGATATTTCGGAGGTTTGAGGCCATGAAAGAGGCGTAGGATGGAGCGTTCCGGGATGGAGAATATCACCCGGACCTGGCCAACACGATAATCTGGGAGAACTACTAATTAGCTTGAAATAGCTTGGGATATGAAAAAGTTGACCTGTGAGGCCATCACCAGCTGTAGCCGTCCCCGAGTCCCTGATCAAGGCAGTATCAAAGCGACCTGGAACCACTTCCTTGTTTCGTGTCAGGTTTTTCCTGGCGGTTTGGCATGAATAGAATCGAGAGTAGTGCTTTCATCGTCTGCTTGAGCGGGATATTTGGCGATGAACTTCGCGACGTGGTAAACGGGGACGCTGCTCAAGTACATGTGTAGATCAGAAGCTTTATCTTCAATGAGCCGGTTCGTGCGCAAATCGGGGTTGCGAATCATCACGATAAAGCGGGCAAGCGCAATAGTGAAATGCTTGGCACCATAATCATCAACGAGGCGTGATATAGCGACTGATCAGACGGTCGGATGCTTCGTCATTTTCACTTGACGTTCCGGGGCGACAGTAGGGAGAATAACCTGACGCTGGACCAGCGTCGACGGAGTCTCTATAGTAAGCTCTCGCCACCGTATGAACTTCTTGTGCTGAAGAATCTTTTCTTTCCGCTCGAGCCATATAGTCATCTGGGAGTACTCATTCTTGTGATTGGTTGCCCGATAGGCATCTTTCGCAAGATCAATATGTAGCCGCTCTGTGTATTCCGTATTGTAGTTGTTGGTGGTTCCAAAAAGCTTGATCATAGAGACATAGTGAAGAAATGAGTGTAGTTTGGGGAAGTTCATGTTGGTGCGGATCCCGACAGTGATGAAGACATCCATATCTTGGTGAAAACGACGGAGCGCATCTTGGAGCTGTTGTAGGGTTGTTGTGGAATGAACAGGGTATTGGGAGAGAAAGGCGAAATCCAGAAGAGCCTTGACCGCGCGAACAACGCGTTTTTGATCCTCGGCACTGACACTGTGTGAAACGCGAAGTGAAGGCGACTCAGCAATGAGACCGAGCAGGAATGAGCACATTTGGCTATGCTCTCTCCCAGTAACTCTAGATAGAGAGGAAATTCCGTTCATAAATAGCCTGATGTGGTGGTTCGGAGGGAATCGCTTGCAACGCTCATCGATTTCTTCGGGGCCATACAACTTTTCTATCCACAAGATTAGATGCTTGACGATACCCTGGTAAACCTGGTGTAGGATATCAGATGTAATGGACCTATAGATATTCACATATGGAAGATCTTCCCAGAACGGATGGACAACCGGTTTTATGCCATTATGTTTACAAGTGCGAGTAAACTCCAATGGGTCGCCGCTTACCAGCGCGAGCGCCCGGAGAACACCTTCGAGGTTGCGATTTTCCAGTGGCGCAGTTTGGGTTACCCAAGTCCTCCTTAGTGACCTTGCACTTCAGGCATGAAGTCGTCCGAAAAGAGTGACCTGGGTCTTGTCGGAAGATATTAGGCTGCTGTAGATTCTTAGGAGGGGAGAAGAGCTACAGTCAGCACCCGTCGGTGGTAGGCCGTGGGGCGACACCAGTCCAAAGGGCTTAATGGACCGGGAAGTTACAAATCCACTGGTAGTGGCGAAAGGATGACTCGGAGACATTGAGCCTATTGAACCTGGGGTACAAGTTATACAGTTGCACGTGCGGCTGTATCGCGGGTGAACTTACCAGTCATGGGCTAAGTTGAATGATGGATGTCGAATCATTAAGATACCATGATGATTGTGCAATGCGGATGCTGCCTGATGACATGTCACATGCAGTGGCCGGGGAGTTTGAATTTGCTTGTGTTTTTTCTGCCGGGTGCGTGGTTTCCGCAAGGCTCCACTGCCTAAGGGGCCGTGCCATTCCTGCAGGCTCCTCGCCGACCATTCTGTTATGTCTGATGATGACATTCAAGTCTCAAAGCCGCATATTTTAACGCAAGCGGAGAAGACTGCTGCTACGTGGGCATCCAATAAACAACAAGAAAAGATGGATCTTGATAAGTTGATAGCGACAGCGACGGGTCAGTTCCCCTTGTTCCAAATATACTCGTCTTATTCACACAGTCCAAAGACACACCACGATTAGCGAAGCAGGCCGCCATAGATAATGCGGGTAGCTATTCAAGTCATACACTGATATAATTTTGTCACCCTAACTGGTTAACAGTATGGAAGAAACTGATGCCAAACCCAGCTCTAGATCATCAAAGAAGTGCCCACCTTCCACCCCTGGTAAAGGATCTGAAAAGGTCAAGGTGCCACGAAGGGTAACGTAACCGCTGATTCTACTAGGGTAAATAACTTAAAACTTAATGTCTAGGTCGAACTCGGCCCAAGTGTCACGCCCAAACGTCAGGCTAAAATACCAAAGGGATCGAGGGCTGGTACGGATACTAGGGCACTGCCTATATCGTTGGAAGGTAAGGATGTTGCGCGCGCGACGTCGAAGCGTTCTGGGGCTCGGGCTGGGGAAAACCCTTCCCATAGCGCCGGATCGATGTCAGTGGCCCGCCGGTTCCTACCACCAGCTATGGATAGCGATGAATCCGAAGCCAAGCAGGATAGTGATTCCGAGTGCGATAGTTCCCTCTCCGAGATCGATGGTAATCATCTCATCACTCATCTAATCGTTTTCTTACTATTCATTGCAGAAAATATGGTGGGTAAAAGCGTTGAACCGTCTGATCAGGAGGACGGGGATGAATCAGCTAGTAGTCAAAATTCCTCGGATGGGCTCAACGGTGACCGGACAACGATGAGGGACGCATTAATGGAAGAGGTAAGTTCGAGCTCTTCCAATTGGAAATCGAGGATCTCATTCCATTGCCTAGCGGGCGAGCTGGCCTGGAGATGATAGCATGGATGAGGACTCGGAAATGGGGAATATCACTCTCCGGGGACCCCCCGCCCCTAAGAGTCCAACTAGTTCCCGCGCTTCTAGTATCACGGCCTTCACCAATGGGATGGATTTGTTGGACATCGATGACCCCGAGGAGGCATCCGATTCGATGTTGTCCCAGCCTACCAAGTCTGTATCCGTACATTCTTATCAATATATATTTTCCACTCACACTACCTGGTCAGCACCCATCTTCCGCAGGCTGAAGCAATAGCTGATCCCGAGGAGGATTTGCTAATTATATCCAAGTCCCGATCCAAGCGCCGTCCAACCGTGGTCGAATCCGATGAGGATCTACCAATTGCACCTAAGCCTGTGTCCAAGCACCGTCCTGCCGCAAAGCCACCTGTTTCTCGGAACGCAGCCTCGCCCGCGGCCCAAGTCGCCAACCATCGCGTCAGTTCGCAACGCCAAGCTCCGTCAGTCCAGCAACTCGAGTCCCAATCGGTGCAAACCACGGTCGAGTCGGGCTCCATCGTGATCGTCAGCAAGAAAACTGTTGACAAGGGAAAAGCGAAGCAGGCTTCTGATAGACAGCATACTAATAAGGTAGATACGAAGATCCTTCAGCTATAAACGGCTGGCTCACCCGGCGACGATCCTAACACAGGTTTCCACCAGCACAAAGGCAGTCCCAGTTCAACCCCGCCCAACGGCCAAGCCAGCCTACAAGGGAGCTCAGAAGCGGAAGGAGAAGCTTGCCAAAGAGGTGTGTATACTTGGCTGCCTATTGCATATTCTAACTGAATGTAGTCGGCTGAGTGGCCCGATAGCCCCGACGAGACGACACACATGGGTCGAAACGCAACCAAAACTAGCATGACCATCGGCACGCGCGCCAAAGTGAAGGAGGTAAAAATCAGTCGTATGACGCGCAACCAAGGCCCCGAGAACACTGATGCCGACGTCGACATCATCGACACCGATGTCATCGACACCGACGCCATTAACACTGACACCATTGATACTGACACTGTTCCTTCAGCATCGGAGACCCGCGCGTGGCATGCGTCGACGACTTTCTATCCAGGTGGTTTACGAAAGCAATCGGACCCAATAGCCCACCTCATTCGTCAAAATATGGAGGATGTCGTTGCTGACGTTTTGTTCGTGAATGCTTATCCAGATAAACTCGAAGCTGCCAAGTCAACCACCAGAAGCCTTCTGAATCTCAGTAAAGAGTTTGGTCTCATGCACGTCTATGAACGCTTGCAACATGATATGACATACCTCAAGAAATTCCTCAGATTGGTAACCTTTGTATCAATATCCGGGGGGTGTAACTGATAATTGCATGTAGTCGACGCAACGCGCAAGCAACACACGCGGCGATATTCGGGCTATCTGCATTGCTCAGTGTGCTGCTCACTACCAAATCAACATGGGGGACCCCCAAACCGTCAGCGGTTGGCTTGAGAAGAATCGATTTATCTTCCCAGGGGGTTCGTTTACGGTGAGATGGTCTTCGTTATTTCATATCCAACCCAACCACCCCACAATATCCCCATAGAAAGTTGACCGTAGCAAGCCCTTCCAGAATATCGCTGTCCTCTCCTCATTATCGAGCGCAATCTTTCGTGGGGCGACCCCTACTTTAGCACAGAAGCATGCCGACAAATTTCCGACTGCACTGGTGAAAGGTCGAACTGCCACCATGATCCCAAAAGTCATGTTGGTTCTCGTGGCGACAATAGTAAGTTTCGTGAAACCCGAACATGAAAACTAACAACCGCTGGCCTAGCTTCATGCCTCGATCCTCCACACGCAAAATCCTGATGGCCAGGCATTCGACGTGGGGGATATGAAGCCGATATATACTGACCTCAAGGGGGTATTGGATAGGCTCGAAAAGGAACAACCTGTGATTTATAGGGATATGATGGTAGATATATTCAAGGTTGTCTCGTAAGTGGGATCACTGCTGTGCGCGCATACTCTGAAAGCTAACTTTGAGCCCTAGCGGTACCGCTGCGCCCAAAGCTTCAGCTTCGAACGTCGAAGAGACTTATGAGTTTATCGACATCGAAAAGATGAAGAGGGCCAGTACCAGCTAAGTTTTCGACCATCTCTTCCTCATCCTACCCCCTCCACCATCATTATCTCCACGGCGCCTTCGTTTATCCTACAACCGGTGTCCCCACTCTATGATTTCCGCCCCAACATCTATATCAATCTTTTCTGTCATGTTCATTGTTACTGTTTGCTGAATAATGATGACTTGTATCTGGCCAAATTTCGATGATTAGGTGAAATTGGTGGTAAAGTTTCGATAACTGGAACTCAAGTTTGATAATTGGACGAAATTAGCGCTAAATTTCGATAATTACAGATTGAGTTTGATAATTGGACGAAATTAGCGCTAAGTTTTGATAATTGGAACCCAAGTCTGATAATTGGACGAAATTAGTGCTAAATGCTGATAATTGGAGATTGAGTTTGATAATTGGACGAAATTAGCACCAGATTTCGGTAATTAGAGGTCAAATGTGATAATCGGAATCCAAGTTTGATAATCAGATGAAATTAGCACCGAATTTTGATAATTAGAGATCAAGTTTGATAATCAGAATCCAAGTTTGATAGTTAGATGTCCAATAAAACTGTGGACCCCCAAAGGCTTAGATGGTGATATATGGTGATATATAATGGGTAAAATGAGCATGTCCAAATCTTCTCATCCCACTGCTCATAATTTGGAGATACAATTAGTGATAATTAGTGTCAATTAGCACCCAGGGGTTGGATATTTAGTGATAAAAACCCATAATGATAATTTTCGATAATTTTTGATAATTGACACAAACTTTGACTAATTAGGAAATGTAGTTTTTCCTGATGGGGATGGATATGAGGAAATTTTCTACCCCGTCGACATCTTATTGTGTTTGCCATCTCCGAAATTGAACAAGGTTTGGTGGTGTTCTCCATTTTTGTGGATATGGGCTCTGAACTCATGACCAACTGGCAAATCCCATTAGTATTAGACTCGTTTTCCAGCTACTTTCTAAACAGTATCCTTTGCGTCGTGTGCCAGGCGTTCCAACCCTCAGCTTCACCATGGTCCATCATATTACCCGTGGACGACGATGAATATGATATGGATGATGATGACCTGGACGACGATTATTCAGATGGTTGTGCATCTTTGTAGTCAAACTTTGGTCAAAGTGTGAGTAGTATTGAATAACACTGAATTCGTCGAAGTTTGAACTTTGGAGACCAAGCCACCAGCAGCCACCAGCCTGGTGGAGGCCTGGCCAAGGGTTGCAACGTCTTACCAATATTGTAACGGCTTGAAACGGACATTGAATCTTCTTTCTGTCTTCCCAATCTACCTGTGACTTGGCGCCGTACTCGCCATTAAGCTACCAGCTGGGCTGAAGTCTGGCCAGGGCTGGTCAGAGGGTTGTGAACTGTCACCGGCTCGGTCATTACTGGTGAGAACTACCAGGCCAAACCAGATCTCCCACAATTTACTGATGGTCCCCGCCCAAAACTTCAAATACGACCAGAGTCTGTTGTGACTTTTGGTGAAGCCATGTCTCTTAAGCTAGGCGCTCTGACTGAGCCGCCCAGCTCCAAACTGAATCTGCCATTTGCGAGCTTGGACGGAAGCCGCCCAAGGGCAAGCAGAGTTCAACGCATCTCACGCGCCCTCTGCTATCTCCTCGCGCTATCTGCTGCAGCTACACTATCCCTGTTCTTCCCGACGTCGTGGTCTCTTCTTCGCGCACATAACTCTCGTGTTTCGCTCCAGTCTGCCAGCACTGACCCCGCGTCTCAGTGGAAGGATGATATATGGCCACTTCGACCACAAACACCTTGGGATATTTCAACAGACTTTCCGTACCCCCGCAACCTCGACTATGACGTCCAAGAAGGAACGTGGCTGCGCTTGGATGTCCATCCAAAGTCGGGAGATATCGTTTTTGACATGACGGGTGATTTGTACTGTCTCCCAGCAAGCGAGGTATATAACGATGGTGTTACACGGGCGCGCCCTGTTTTGTTGGGTGTCCCATACGACTCCGACCCGCACTTTTCACCTAGTGGCGATAGGTTAGTGTTTAGAAGCGATGCTGAACTTGGCGTGGAGAATATTTGGATTATGGAATGGAATGGTTGCAACGAAATGGATGTTCGCCCTGTGGATATTAATAATGGAGATCTTGCGCAAGCATTGTCCGTTCAAGACCACGAAGACGACATGCTAGCTCAAGGTATCAAAGAAACCCTGGACCGAAAGCATAACCGCCTTCTCCGGGAAGGCAGGCATCAAGGTGAGTCCACTTTTATGTCTATTCAGCCACTATTAAATGTATTTCTAGTCCAACGCGTAACAAACGAGACATACCGGTGGGTTTCTGATGCGCGATTCCATCCGTCAGGCTCCAAGGTTGTCGCCACAAAGTGGTATACATCCGGCCGCTCCCTTGGCGCCGGTGAAGGCTGGGAATATCCTGCTCCATCTTCGAGTGATCTCTCGTCAAACAACCGCAAAAATATCGAGGCTGGCTCTGGCGCTCGCGTGCTTGGACGGAGCCTTCCTCTCGGTTGGACTGTTGATAAATATGGCGATCAGCAAATCGGACCAGAACAATTTATATGGAGCAGCAAGGATACCGTTATTTACTCGAAAAATGTGCGAGATGACAACGCGTTTACCTATAGCAAAGGTAGATCGAAACACCAAATTGTGATTTATGGCTCTAATGGTTTTTTTCAGATGTTCACAGCGGTATATATGCGATATACCAATACAATGTCTCATCTGGCCATACCGAACTTCTTGTCAGTGCGTCCCCAGGTGGTGCCAGTCGACCCGAGCTCTCTCGCGATGGCCGCACTTTAGCTTTTGTGCGCCGTGTGAGGGATAAACAGGCTCTGGTTCTCAAGTAAGTATCAATACCAACCATGTTTCGCGCCATTAACTTGGGATACAGGGATTTGAAAACCGGGACGATAAACCATGTCTGGCACGGACTCACTTATGACCTGAGCACGGTCTCCGCTCCTATGGGACATATCCGTCGTTTGCGTTTACCCCGTCTGACGATGCTGTTGTCATTTGGGCGGCTGGGAAGATTTACCGTGTCCCCTTGGCTTCGAAGACCAAGGCGAGAAAATAGCTTCAGCTACTGCTCCATCTCCCATCAAATTTACGGCTCACATCGAGAAGAAACTCGCAAGACACGCCGTAGCGATGTGGATGTGCTTGGGATGGAGACACGGGACACCCAGCGGGTCCATGCGTTCAAGGAGCTCCGGGCAGATGGGAGCGGAGAGAAGGTCGTTTTCCAAGCCGCTGGGGTCACCTATGTGCAAAGGCGGGATAGAAAGAACGTCTTGAAGGTCCCCACGCGGCATGAGGATGCTCCGTACTACTCTCCATCCTTTGTCCACGGCGCTGACGGTCTCGTCTTGCACGCCCGTTGGTCAGACACTCACTTCACGACCTTTGAAATTGCCGATCTTGATGCGGTGTGGCTCACGAAATCGTAGGCCTCCCTATGGGCAGATATTTCTCTCCCATTCTCTGCGAGTGCAACAGCCATAGCGGTAATTGCGTTCGTCAAATCTGGCGGCGATCTGTTAACTGGGGATATTGTCGCCACCGCCGGTGCGGGGCTATACATTGGCGAGTTGACACTTCCCTCCAAGGGAGCAGGGAAATCCAAAAACATCCGCGTTCACAATCTCCGATTCATACCTTCAGACGTAAACCCATCCGACCGGGTCAACATGCGCTTTTTGGAGGGCAGCGCTAAGCTTCTAATTCAACAGTCCGATCGCGCGTTTGTCATCGACCTCCGCGCGGGCCTAGACAACACGGGGAAGTATACTCAAAATACAATTGCCTCCGGGAAAATGTCGTCTGAGATCGTCATTTCAACGCATAAGGACAAGGGTCATGTTCTTGCGCAGGACGTGGCGTTCGTGGACTTTTTCCATGTTTACGTCGTACCAGGATATGAGGCGCGTGATGGGCAGGCTGTGTGGTCGAAACCTGCAAATGCGACCAAGGGCTTGGTAAGGCTGAGCTTGGACGGTGGGCACGATATTACGTGGAGCAGGGACGGAAAGACCTTATTTTGGTTCCTTGGTGAGGATACTTGTATCATGTCTAATATGTCTAGTATTAACAAATTTCCCACCCAGGATCGCACTTGCATTCTCTGGAGGTGTCCAAGATTAAACATTGCTGGTCGACAATTAAAAATGACAAGCGGACTTTCGGCATTTCTTGTGTCAAAAACCTCTTGGAGATCCAAGAGATTGACGTCAGGCATACCACCGACATTTTCCGCCTGAAGCAGGAAGCCGCCGCTGCGAGCAACCAGCACAAGCCCTGGCTTGCGAACAATGCGGATACTGTTGTCGTTTTCAATGCCACGTTGCTCACGATGGAGACCGGGGAACTGGAGAAGGACCTCATTTACAACGGCGTCCTCGTCAGTCGTGCTGGAGTCATTGAATCTGCGGGAGCCCTGGAAAATTTCGTCGTCCCCCCAGAAGCGACCGTAATAAATGCGCATAGAGGTTCGCAAAATCTTTTTTGCTCTACTTTATTCAAAAAAAAAAACTCTAGGGTATGTCGTCCCCGGCTTTATTGACGTCCACGCCCACTGGAGCGGGTTCGAAGACCGCTACCCGGCAAAATCATGGGAGATGGAAACCTTCCTCGCATACGGTGTAACAACCCTGCACAAGTGGGTCGCATTCACAATGTGAATTCACGTGTCTAATCTCGCTACCCTAGCCCAAGTGCCGATAATGTCGAGGGCTTCGACGAGCGGAGCCGCATTGAAAGAGGGCAGCTCATTGGCCCGCGTATTTTCACCGTTGGTGATATTATATATGGTGCAGGCGAGCCGGGCATCCACCAGGATATCGTTGACACCCAGGAGGCCTACTCTGCTCTTGTCAGGATCAAGGCCGAAGGTGGGTCGGCGAGCATTTCTTACAAGAATTATAATTTGCCTTCTCGGTGCGCTGGTTAAATTCGAGTCCAGACGACAGTACTGATCGGTGCAACGACCTGATAGTGCATCTCGCCAAAGGCTTCTTCTGGCAGCGCGGAATCTTTCCATGCTTTGCGTTCCGGAAGGTGGCATGAATCTAGATTGGGATTTAACCTACATTATTGATGGTCAGGTCAACTCTTGTTTCCTCGGCTCACTAACTCACCCGGCTTATAGGTATGACTACCGTTGAGCATGCGCTGCCCGTTCCCATCCTCTACGACGATATCTTGACTCTGTTCGCCTTGAGCGGGACCGGATCTACGCCGACCCACATTGTTAACTATGGAGGCGCCTGGGGAGAACAATTAGTCTGGGCTACGGAGGACATTCCCAATGATCCCAAGTCGGTTGTACTCAGCTCCTCTATAACCTATCTCACCATCGGTTCACAGGCTGAGGCGGTTCACAAGGCATGATATACTAGAAGAGCTGACGGAGTCCATCGCCCGCCCGCCCAATTGTAAGTTGCAGGATCATAATCACGGGGTTTTGTTGACAGCACACTAGCATATGCCCTGTTCAATACGTCTGCGTCGGTCGCAAAAATGGTCGACATGGGACTATTAGCCCACATCGGCGCCCACGGCGAACCTCCTCTAGGGTTGAATTACCATGCAGAAATGCAGTTTACGCACCAAGGAGGGCTGAGTAACTATGAGGTAGGTTGATCCATAATTAACCCAAGCCCGCTGTTCAATCTTTTTCGTAGGTGATCCGGGCGGCAACTTCATCTGGCGCAAAAACATTGGGAATGTTCAACTCCCTTGGTTCCCTTTCAGATGGAAAACTGGCCGATTTCCTTATCTATCCCCCGCACATTGATCTATTGCGCGATCATATTTCCGAGACTAGGAACCTTCAATATGTGGCCCGTGGAGGCAGGATATGGCAGGCGGAGACTATGGAGGAGGTCTGGCCCTCAAAAGGGAGGAAACAGCAGCTACCACCACTCAATCCCGAATGATCGCAGATATAACTTGTAAAAAAATTGCAAACATGTTGAGATACGAAACATAGTGTTATGAATTAACAACTAAGATCTTGGAAACATCCTGTTCTCTTCATTTTCTAGAGGAGGCGGTAAGAGTAGGTTCGATGCTTGTGTGATTCACTTACCCGTAGAGGTAAACCAAAACTCGACGAATCCGCAACTATGAAAACCTCCGCGCCAGACCAACACACAATACGATACTTCCATCCTTGATATTGCCCCGCACTCTTGGTAGCCCATGCACCAGCGAGGACACTTGACGCTATCCCCACACCAACACCCCCTGCCGCCCCGCCCGGAGTAACCATATTGGGTGGGGCTCCTAAGAGCCAACAATACCGTCAGACGCCGCCTTCATCGTCCGAGTAGAACTCATCATCGTCTTCATCGACCGATGAGAGGTTGGTGAAGTCGACCTTGTAGCGCAACAGGCCGCCGATGCCTCCGAAGCCCTTGACAAATTGGGCTCCCTCCTGCGAACGGTTGGTGATGAACTCGAGCGCGGCACCGAACTCTTTGTATTTTTCGGCAAACCACTCGAGGAGTGACTGGGGCTCAACGACTTGTTCCATTTCTAGGCCAGTGGATTTGTCCATGAACTTTTCCCGGTCCTTGTTCTGCTCCTTGTTGGTGTGAACAATGATCTCCTCTGTAGTTGCCAAATGATTAAAGTAGCCCAACTACATATTCCATGGGCACCTACCTCCAGCTGCGTTGCGTAGAATGTACCGGGTAATGTCCAGGTTCTCCCAAACAACGAGGGTTTCCACAGCCCCGAGTTCGAGTGCCTTGAGTGTGTCGTCGATACCGAAGCAATATTTTCCAGTGTCTTGACTAATTTCATCAAAGTACTTCTGGATAAGCCTCTTCTCCTGGACAAATTTCACGTTGGCAAGAGATTCGGCTGCTAATTCGATCGCCTGTTCCTTGTTAATTCCATTTATCCCTCACAATTTACTATCCAATTACCTGATTGAAACCGTTTTCTCCACCATAACTGACATCGACGACCTTGATGATTTTGGCAACAAGCCTCAAATCAAACATATCACTTTGGCTGAGCTCCGTTTTGAAATCCGCACTCCCAGCAAGCACCAATCCAGTGACATTGACTTTATCGTTGGTAATAAAATGCTGAACCGCCAACTCAGCGACCTTTCGGACATAGTTGTGCCGCTTTTCGTCTCGGAGACGGGAGAAACGCAAAGCAGACTGACCACCGCGCCCGTGCTTCTTGGGGAGATCGACAGTGAATTTGTGAATAACATCTCGAGTATTGCCTGCGAGTGTGCCGAAAAGGGTGCCATTTCCGTCCATCACGATAAATCCGAATCTGGAATCCGATTCTAACAATTCAGACAAAGCTTCGGTGTGAAATTTATTGTCACAAAGGTAGAGTGATCTGTCATTCATCGTTAGTTAATGACATTAGAGGTGTCAATGTATTCGGATTCCTACGTGTTGATCGGTTTATGAGGCTCAAAATCGAAGGACACTTTCTTTTCCTTGCCCTCGTCGGTTAGAATAGTGCCAACAAAAAGCACTAGGCCGTTTGGGGGAACACGATTGTATAGCTTCAACCTTTGTTGGGTACTAGTAATTGCGGCCAGTACGGATAGACGATTGACTCGGGATTTGATGTTTGACGCGGTGCCATATTCCTGCGTCAACATGGCAGATGCGCGAGAAATTTGATCCTGCAAAAAATTCGAATCTTGAGGTGAATGGGAAAGATCAAAATCACCTTTGGGGGAATAATCAAACTGATCATGGAAGTGCCAGCTCTAGGGAGAAAGGGTATTGTTTAGTTTCCCGATGCGGGCATCAAGATGAATCCCAACCCTCTGGCAGAGTCAAGACTCTTGATGAGCTTCTTGACCTTCCACATTTGAATGTTCTGCTCCGCTGCATCCTGACTCATTGTGGATGAAGTTGCGCCTGCTCGAGAGCTAGGGATACAGACGATGAAAAATGGCCTTGAGGCCGATGGTCAAGATGAGAGATGGATTGGCTTCAACTTTTCGTGTTTGCTGATATTTATACTATGACTACACATGATATTGTTCCGAGCCTCCGAAAACACAGCGCCCAACTGCCATATTCCTATACAATGAGCTCCCTCCGGAAGCGAAAACTTAGTGATGCAGAAGATGATCATGGCGAGCCCCATAAACAGCGGAAGCTCGCATCCGCGTCTGACTCAACCTGTGAAGCCGGAGCAGCAACATCGTCTGTGGAAATCAGTACCCCCAGCGTCCCAGCAACCGTCCAAGTGGAGACCACCAATCCTGACGTGCCCAAGAAAAGGGACAGTCAAGGCCATAGAATCCGGAAGCTTGCACCGCCAAGACCGTATCCAACCGTACCAACATCTGTATCCGCCACTGGCCCCCAATCGGCGCACAAAGAGGGCAAAAATTACATCTGCATCACGCGAAAGACATCAGTTGGAGCTTATATGCGAAGATGCAAGAACGTCATACTCCAGGATGGGTATGCATCTTTACTCCTGCTCCCTTTGATGGATGTTGAGAAGTGTGCAGGTATAAGACACTATATTTGAGCGCCATGGGTGCCGCAATACCCCATTTACTCTACTTATCTTCTGCTCTTCCCTCCACCCTCCCGTTTGCCCCTGATGAAATACATGTCAACATCACAACGGGCACCCTTAATGTCCAGGACGAAGTCATTCCCCTTGATGAGGACGAAGAGATCACATATCAGACCCGGGGAAAATCCACCCTAAACCTGGTCATTAAGATCGGAGACGGCGAGTTCGACGGCGACTCCACAGGTCCGCTAAAGAAGCACAGGAAGGTGGCGCGCCCAAAAAAAGCAGGGACGGGCGTAAAAGCTGGTGCCAGTGTGCCTCAGAAGGTTTTTCAGGAGCCCGAACAAGAACCTGTGGATATGATTTAGTTCGTCATCAGGATTCTTATTGTCTAGAGCTGTATACCCCATGACCTCTTCACTTTCAATGGCCTCTTCAACCAGGTTATTGCAACTGCACTTCCCCCGCAACGTTTGGTTCTGTCGCGATCTCAAGGTCAGGGAAGGGAGGGAACTGATAACTCAAATAGGTGGTGTTCATTAAACCCCATTGTTTACGCGTATGCTTCTTCCCTATAAAACCTCCGCCCAGTGCAACGTCATGCGCACGGGTCCACATGGTGCTATCCAGGGCGACATCGTGCCAGTCAACTTGCGTCAACTTTCTCCATCTCCGAGTCCGGGCCATCGATCAATCCAGATGTTTGGCTGACTCGAAGCATCACTTAGAATATTCCTCATATGAAACGGTGTCCCAGGTCCTTGTGCTTACTTTCGATCTTGTTACGGACTTGTGGTCTTGGATATGTTCACCAACTGACGGCTGCAAGTCACACGACGTTCGTCCTTCTCCTATAACAGAGACCGTTCGCAATCAAATTTAATTCATCTTGGCCAGACCGGACAGATAGGAAAATGCACTATACCCTGGGCTGGGAGTAATTTAGTCGAAGGTTTGGTGATGTCGAGTTGCCCAAGATCCGGGCGTAGTCAATATGAATAATGGCTGCCACTTGTCGTTAGTTAAGTGGCACTCGTCTAACAAAAGCTCAGGCGAAGTTCTTCGAACTCGTTTTTCTTCGGCAGCAATTCGAGACACCGGGAATAAGAGCCTGACCGTGGTCAATGAGAGTGGCGTTCCTTGACTTCAAGTTTAGCCAAATACTTCTGTCAAAAAAACAGTCACAAGACACCCTCAACATTGCAGCATGTATGGGCCAAGAAAGTACTGGTTTCTGCATCTGCTTCTGGGCGACAGAAATGGGGTTGATGACTTGGTGAATGAATGCCGACTACCGTTTTAGGCATGACGCGTCAAAATACAGGACCGCGTTTCCCGGAGCCTCATTATTCTAACTGGCCTCGAAATACAATTACACAGTGCTCCATACTGGGTACGAAGTGGGAACTTAGGTGGGAATAAACGTGAACTAACGAAGGGTAACCAGCTCTGGAGACAAAATGAGTTTACTACCCCCGTTACGAGAACCAAAACTCACGCACCCTCAGCGGAGGTAGGATGGATGGCCACAGTATCATCAAGATCCTGCTTACGCGCTGTAGATTTCATATCGGTGTGATCAGATCGATTGAATCCCAGATGGGAGGGAAGAGGGAGCCCTACCCTTCATCTTGACGGCGACACCGAAGCCCTGCATCACCTCGTCGCTGCCTTGTCCGATAATGTGCACGCCTACAACGCGTTCTTCCGGGCCGGCACATACTAATTTGTACATAGTAGGTTCTTTATGCTCTTCATCGATCATGGAGAAATATAGTGATCTGAAGTTTGATTTATCTGTGAAATAAATATTATCAATCAACAAATCCCCACATTCTAGGATGTCGGACTTACAGATCTTTATAGCATCATCGCCATATTCTTTGCGAGCTTCAGGTTCGTGAGTCCAACAGTGCCAATGGTTGGGTGCCTTCAAGTAATTAGCAATCAGTTGTATTTTTGAAAATGGTGGTGAGCGCACGAGAACACAACAGTGGGGATGTCTTCATAGCTTAATTTATCGTTCTTAAATTTCTCCGGGCCGAATAATCGGTTTGAAAGTCGTCGTCCAGCGGCTATGGCCACGGGGGTCAAGAGCATTTTCCCTTGCACATCCCCGATGGCTAAAACCCCGTCTACGCTTGAGTTCTGGTATTCGTCAACAACAACGTCGCCTTTCCCGTCAAGCTTCACCCCGAGTTCCTCAAGGCCCATCCCTTGCGTGTTTGCGTGGCGTCCGATGGCCCAGAGCAACACGTCGACCTCAATCTTCTCGCCTTTGTTGGTGTGCACGGTCAACGTTTGGCCTTTTTGCCCTTCCACCCTTACCACCTTGCTCGTCTTGTGAATATTCATACCGGTCTTCTCCATCCATGGGGTTAGAACTTCTTGGATAGCCGGGTCGAATGTCCTCAAAACGGTTTCCCCACGGATGATCAAGTGAGTCTCAGAGCCAAGAGTATTGAATATTCCGGCCAATTCAACGGCAATATACCCCGCACCCACAACAACGACGCGCTTGGGTTGCTCAACCAAATCAAAGAAGCCGTCAGACGTGATCCCAAGGGACGCCCCAGGAATCTCCTCGTCCGATGGTACAGTTGGCTGACCACCGGTTGCAACGCATATCTTATCGGCGTGGAGAGTGTACTTTCCCTTATTATCAGGAAGTGTAACCTCCACGGTGTTGGGTGATGTAAGTTTTCCAAACCCTTGGTGGAACTCGACGTGCTCCTTCTCAAAGTTGCTCGCGTAGATCCCGTTGAGTTTTCGGATATATGCATCTCTTTGGGGCTTGAATGCCGCCCAGTCAAATTTTGGCGCGCCAAGGCCAGTGAATTTATATCCACTCGCGTGCTGCGCCATCCTTTCATGGAGATCGGCCGCGTGCCACATTATCTGGGCATTCAATCAGATAAGTTGGTGGTAATCCTCCAGGATGTATTTCCCCAGACCTTTTTTGGAACACAGCCTGTGCGTTGGGTTTTGTGAGCTGGTGGATTCAATTACACAAACCACAATGCGTTTACCCACCGACGTTCACACAGGTTCCGCCAAGGTATGGTGTTGCTTCCACCACGGCGACCTTCTTACCATAAGATGCGGCACGCCTCTGCAGGAGTATTATAGTTTCATCCTAATTGACAAAAATAATATACTCGCCGACGATGCAGATCCTCCACTTCCACCTCCAATGAGCACGTAGTCATATTTCTCATAACTCGGTTTGTTGTAGATAGGAGGCATTGCTATATTGGAGATGCGTCTCGAATGGAAAGCCCTAGATATCTATGCTTTACGGTTGGCGCGTCTGGTTACGAGGGTCACTGTGGACTGACCTGTGTTAATCGCTGGGTTGAGCGGGACAACTCGGAACAAGCCCGGGAAGGCGTGACTGTAGAGAGAGAAGTATGGAGCGCCAGGACTGCGGAGTTTGCAGCTTTTATAGGACTTGTTATCGATGACCTGCGGGAGGGCCACTACAGTCAGCAATTGTAGACATTTGATTAGCCTTGATCACGAACATGATGGCGTATTAATCAGTCGCGACTGTCACGTGTTTTCAAACATCAATTCGGAAACAAATACTCAATTTCATCGGCGGACTCGTCCAAAAATCTTATCTTGATTCTTGAACAAAATTGATTGGTGAGGAATGGAACCAGGTAAGGGTGTTAATCAATACTTATACAGGCAGAACTACGACTCTGGGTCGCGGCGTCCCACCCCTCTGCCGTCCGGGTTCCAGACTTCAAATTTGTCTGCACTAACGGAGCTCAGTGAGCTGAAGTCGGTGTTTGCTGACATGCTCCGAGGTATGTAACTGCTTCCCGTGATCATTTCCCCCCGTTATATGTTACAAAGCGCGTTCAAGGTCACCATGCATTGCATCAAGCCTCGGGCAGCATCCATACTTCGCTCAGTCCTGCCTCGTTGGCGTTTGACCGCGGTGCTGATGGAAGGACTGTTGGAATCCTCATCGATTTGGACCCACCGTGTTTACCTTCCTCGAACAGCACAAGAAAGCATATCAATGAATTTAGAGTCGGACAGGCACAGGCCAGACCGTTCCGGGCACTTGACATCGCAAGACAAACCTCAACTGCCGCGGAACAATACCTTTATCGCCATAATCTGGAATCCTTTATCTATCTCATCTGTTGGTATACCATACGACTTCATAATGCTCGAGCAAAGCCTCGGCTTGTCAACTGGAAAATGCTCCAACAAAATTTGATGTTCTCTTCTGGTGCTTCGAATTCTCTATTGAAAAATAATCAAGATCGGTGGTTATCACCTCTCTGGCAGCTCCTTTCCGAAGGCCATTTTTTGACTCGGGAATTCCACCTCCAAGCAATACGCACGAAGGAAGGACTTTATTCGGTCGACTGACTTTTGAAAAAGTGATAACTATTCTTGAGGATGCTATAGCACCTCGGTTGAAGGAGATGCCCCCCTCCGGCGCGCCCCATGTTCCCTTTCTATTGCCTCTTGGTCAGCATCAATCTCTTGGCGAGCTCAAAAGAAGCTTCATTGATGTTGTCGAGGGTACATGAGTTTATTGTGATTTTTGGAAAATCTGACCAAATGCTGAAACCCTAGCTCACCATCGTTTTCGTTTGGAGGGCAGAATACACCCATATTTCTTGCGCCCCACAACCTCATGTACCATCGAGGCCAAGGAGATACGATTACTGGTGTGCTTGTCGACTGCGATCCATTACCAGCCACAGGCCCACAATTGTCGCTGCGGTTGAGGCCAAGCCCGAATTCGAAGCCATATTTGGCTTGGGATTTCACCAGAGATCCTACGTTCAAACCAAAATACTACCGACACGATCTGGAGTCCTTCTTTTATTTATTGCATCGTTCATCGTCCGACTATCGAACAACTCATAACCGAAAGCCTGGTAAAAACAGTCATTCTCTCAGGTGTGGCGCGCAATCCGAGGTGATAAACACATTAACCAGACTGCTACGCAGGTTTGACAATATGCCATTCACATGGTATGTCGAGAAATTCAGATCGTCAATTAGACCAGAATTCACTGGCCTCACGGATATCTGGCTTATACCTCTCTGGAAAATGATTGGCGATGCCTATTTTTTTCATGAAACACACACACATACTGACCCGTCGACGCTAAATGGGCACTTGACGTATGATACGTTCATGGGAGTTTTATGTTCCATACCCTCCTCGGAGCGTCCGGCATTCTTATGAAGCGCAATCACTAGAGCTAGTGTAACCTCGTAGCTCTATCATAAGGGGATCAAATATGACTCCACATCTGTCAAACCTCCTCATTTGATATATATGGCGGCGAATACCCCTCAACAGAACGGTGCCAAAGGTCTCTTTCGTTGAGGTATTTGTGCCGAACCTCCAGTTCTGAGCACACGACCTTCCTTGGCGCGACGAAGTCCAATTGCACAGCCCGTTTTAAAACCGTTTATGGCCACAATAACGCTACCTCTCCCCACGTGGCCACGATTTCTGTCATGGGGATTTTCCGGAATTCCCGTTCAAAAAACGCACTGGTATAAATCCCGGATCTGGGATCCGGTATCGATTGACATCATTAGACAGGCCCGCAAACTGAATGATGATTTATGTCCTCATTCATTCCACCCACGAGGCCGCGTTAGTTCTTTTTTTTTTACGAAGCCACGTTCCTATACAATACAGTTTACACACGCTGCGATTATGACTCGAGCAAGCTTGTCCAGTGGCGGGTGCTGCTAAACAATTAGCATTCAAGTTCACGAGCTTGGCCTCCTTTGGTGCTCTGCAGGCAGCTTTCCTTGAAGTCAATGAAAGGTCGACCTGTCATCTTCTCACATTGGGCGTAGCTTCTTGATCCACTCACTATATACGGCACAGATTCAGACACATTGCCCCTGGCTCCAGACACGCTTAATGTACCCCCGCTGTTCAATAGATTGGAAGATCTTACAAGTGTCACCGAATTCCAATCTGTATTCAGAGACGTATTTCAAGGTAAATTATATATTTATACAACTTCTGGAGCTAATGTGTATTCTCAATTGTAACATCAGGCCATTGGGCCTGTGTCTCGAATGGGGGGAAGCTTACCTGCCCAACGCTTACACCCCTATGGATCGTGTCCGGAAGGGAAAATGGGAAGGCGAGAGGATGCATAATTGACCTCGATCTTCCCTCGCCTGGGAAGGCACTGAAGGCGACTGGCGATGTGTGCCGGCTGAAATGGGGCCGTGAATTTGGGCGTCGTGCTGTGGATTGCACCTTCTGGCCAATGAAAAGGCCGCAGAATTCCTCGGAGGATCGCGAGACATGCCTCTATCGACATGAGGCCGAATCGCTAGTGTACATCCTCGACTGGTTCGTCAAGCGCAGCCATCTCAATCACCAAGCACCAGACGAAGTAGAAGCCACATGGATTACGACCTCGATTCCCAAAGTCAGGAGTTTCATGAAACAGGCTCCTGACATATTCTCAGACGAAAAATCGAGGGTTTTGAAGACGATGACATACTCGCGGCAATTCGCGCCTGTGGTGGACGGGTGGTTAATCCCCCTCTGGAGGCTCATCCATGGGGGCTATTTCTTGGCACAGAGATACCCAACAGAAAGCTTGGAGTATCAGACCCTGTGTGGGTGCCTGACCCCCGCTCGCATCATGGATATTCTGATAGGCAAAGAGGAACGGGCTTTGGAGAGCGCTTTAGCGCTGCCTTTACCGCCAGAAGATGGGGACCCCAGAGAATCGAATACCTGTCATTCAAAGGCTCTCATACACCGCGTCCCTCGACGAATTCAAAGAAGCATTCGTTGGGATTGTTGAAGGTTGGTCTCGCCACCCAGCTAAAGGAATCAGTTTTAATGGTGGGGTTTGTGCATGGCGGCCCATCATGAATTTTGCTCAAGGTTCTTCACTTGCTTCGGTCCCTTTACTCCAAATCGCCTGGCTTTCCGCGAGAGCTAAACTTCCCCCCGTGGCTTGAATGGTGTATTCATCGATCTCGATGACATGAGGCCACCAACACCCTCCCAATTCGTGGCGCGCAGAACAGACCCGCTAGTTTTCCTATTTATTGCGTGGGATCTGATCAAGTTGCCTCTTGATTGTGGCAAGCCGTATTACTATCGGCATGACTTAGAGAGTTTCATGTACACCCTCTATTGGTATGCTATTGGTGGATGTTTCACTGGGAAAAATACCAAAATGCATTTCGTGTCCATCCCCGTGACCGATGGTCGTCTCCTGCTTGGAACTTCGCCGACAAGGATGCCAAATATGGCCGCTTTCAAACGTTTATTAATGATAGATTAGCGTTCCTTCTCTCTTTCGACAACAATTACTTCAATATTACTCCTAATTTCCAGGATCTGGCGTGGCTAATCCCACTCTGGTGGCTTGTGAGAGCGGCGCACTTCCTTTCCAACTCGGATCCGAGCTGGGCAGCGACGCACGTCTTTTCCAATGACTCAGAGATGGCGCGCCTCAGCGTGAACCTACTAGAACGCTCAATGGTCGACTTACCTATGAATCGTTCATCAACACTCTCCGACTGGCAGTTGAACCTACCCAACCCAGCTAGGCGCTAGCATTTCCCCCACCCCTGTATTCTCTGTCACAGATCTATAAGTAACCAACTACGCGCCCACTGAATGTGTAAAATATAGTATACTTACCAGATTTGTTCAAATGTCCTTGCACTTTGCATACTTACCACAAAACCAGTTTTACTAAATATTTGAAGATGGAGCTGGTTTTGAATACTTATTTGTGAATTGTGTATCCCCGGCCACGAGGCCGCGTCGATTCTTTTATGAAACCACGTTCAAGCCATACAGTTACACACATTGCAACTCTTATGACTCGAATAAACCTGCCTGGTGGCGGGTGGCCACTGGATGATTAGCATTTGCGGACTTGACCCTCTTTACCAGAACCTACTGTATTCTGCAGCCGCAGCTCCCCCCGAAGTCAATGGAACGAGCGAAAGGTCAACTTGTCATTCTTAATATTGAATTTAGTGGTTTCTTGATCTACTCACTATATGCGGCATACAGGCACATTGTTCCCGTCTCCGGATTCTGCGCCTGATCCACAAGGACACCCACCTCCACTGTTTAATAGATTGGAGGATCTTACAAGTGTCGCCGAATTCCAAGATGTATTCAGGGATATATTTCAAGGTGAATTATGAATAGGGCTTCGGGAGCTACTTGGACCTTCTTAATCAGCATATCAGGCCACTGGGCCTATGTTTCAAATGGTGGGAAGCTCACATGCCCAACGCTTTCACCCCTATGGATCGCTTCCAGGAGGGAAAATGGGAAGGCGAGAGGATGCATAATTGACCTCGACCTTCCTTCACCTGGGGAAGCACTGAAGACGACTGGCAAGATATGCCGGCTTAAATGGGGCCATGAGTTTGGGCGCCTTTCTCATGTCGACGCCCTCGAGTTCCGGCCAGTGAAAGGGCCGCAGAATCTCGCAGATGATCGCGAGACATGCCTCTATCGATTTGAGGCTGAATCGCTAGTGTACACCCTCGGCTGGTTCGTCAACTGCAGCGCTAACCGTTTTGATCGCCAAGCGGCCCCGAACGAAGCAAAAGTCAAACGGTATTTGGACTTGAATCCCACAACCAAGAGTCCAAAGGATCAGGCTCGCGACGTACTCTCAAACAAAATACAGGGATGCCATTCGATGATGTACTCGTGGCAATTCGCGCCTGTGATCGATGGGTGGCTATTCCCCCTCTGGAGGCTCATCCATGAGGGTTACTTTTTGGCGCAGAGATACCCAACAGAGAGCTTAGAGTATCAGACCTTGTGTGGGTGCCTAACCTTCGCTCGCATCATGGATATTCTGGCAGACAAGGAGGAGCGGGCCTTGGAGAGAGCTCTAGCGTTGCCTCTCCCGCCGGACGATGGGGACGACTTCCCAGAGAGCCGAAGGCCGGTTATTCAGAGGCTCTTATATACCGCGTCTCTTGAAGAATTCAAAGAAGCATTCGTTGGGATCGTTGAAGGTTGGTTTCACCCCCTGACTAAATGAATCGAATTAATAGTGAGGTTTACGCATGACAGCCCATCATGAATTTTGCGCGAGGTTCTGCACTTGCTTCGGCCCTTTCACTCCAAATCGCCTGGCTTCCCGCGAGAGCCAAACTTCCCCTGGTGGTTTGGATGGTGTATTCATCGATCTCGACGACATGAGGCCACCGACACCTTCCCAATTTGTAACGCGCAGGACAGACCCGCTGGTTTTCCCATTTATTGCGTGGGATCTGATCAAGTTGCCTCTTGATTGTGGCAAGCCGTACTACTATCGACACGACCTGGAGAGTTTCATGTACACCCTCTATTGGTATGCCGTTCGTGGACGTTTCGCCGGGAAAAACATCAGGATGAGCTTCAAGTACGTCTCCGAAGCCCAATGGTCGTCCCCCAGTTGGAATTTTACCGACAAGGATGCCAAATATGGCCGCTTTCAGGGGCTCATTGATGATAGACTGGAGTTCATGCTCTCCCTTGACAGCTACCACTCGGATGTTGCTTATCATTTTCAGGAGTTGAAGTGGTTGATTTCACTCTGGCGGCTTGTGAGCGCGGCGCACCTTCTTTCCGGTTTAGACCCAGGTGTCGCTGAACCTAGAACACTTAATGGTCGACTCACCTACGAATCGTTCATCAACATTCTCCAACCAGTTGAACCCGCCCAACCTACGCCAGACGCTAGCACCTAGTTGCGTTTTCTCTCACCCCTGTATTTTCCATCACTGTTTCCATCACAGATCCAGCCACCACATGCCTGCAATAGATGTAAAACACATACCAGATCTGCCAAGCTGCCCTTACTCTATACATACCACATTGGCCAACTCTACTATCATTACGAAACGTTTTAAAAACAGAGCTGATTTTGAATTGAACATGTCCCACTCCTCGGAATCCCGCGGGTTCAAACCCAATAGTATATCAGACACGCATGGAGAGTGTCCAGGGGCCTCGCACGTCTCCTGGGAACCAGGGACACATCCCGGCGCGACATGGAAGTCTGACACCTCCAGCGCAGCGCGGTTCTTTTCGAAAATCGTGCCATGACAGCACACACGTATATGGGTCGCGCTAACTCGCAGGGGGGTATTTTCGGACTTTTTTCGAGTGGTGGGGGTTTAGATACAGTGTGAGCGGCACACCGCAACGCATGTTTGTGAGCCGTGGGTACGTTGATGACATCGCTGTCCGGATATAGATGGTCCGTCGTTTGGATCTATATCCCAGGCAAAAAGGTTTTTACCGCAGCGTCACGAAGATATCGATGGGACTGCAGATGGACCCGGCGAGCTGGGCGGACGAACGCGAGAGAGTAACTACTATAACCAGAACGGTAGCAGGGTTCCGTTGACAGCAGTACTAGGACCTGGTGGCGAGAACTTGCCATAGTGGCAGACATCAGATATCGATAATGGAGCCTTCGAGAGTCTTGGTGTGAAAGCAGGTGGCGGTCCGGGTCGTGGAAGAAGGTGAGGGTCGTGCTGCTGAATCCGCTTGCAGTTTCCGCAGACCACACCCTCAGGTAATCCAGCGGTGGCAAGGGCCCAGATTGATAGAAAGGAGAGCACAACAGCCTGAGATGCAGGGATCTATATCATCTGAGTTGAGACGACTCAGGCTGGGAGGAGGTGCTAAGTACCAGAGTAGAGGTAGGTGCAGTCCAGGGCTATTTCGTCCTCAGTGAGGCGCCGGCTCGACCCGGATGAGGTCACCTCTTTCCAGAAATTCCAGATCTACACGGTGCGTCCAGGTCTGGACATGCAAAGAAGCAAAGAGACGCGGAATGATCCCATATCTGCACGATCGGACCGACGGTGTGAGATAGCAGATAATTCCTCCGCCTTGGCATCTTACAGTGCACTTATGGCAGGACAGTGCCACTGGGAGTCTGGGACGCACAAAACTCCGCCTTGAAGACGCAAAGCAGAAACATCCACGGCGGTGGCGCCGAACGGTGTTGCGTTACCGCACCCCTATAACGATAGCCTGTATGAACCCGCGGCGACGTGAGATCCCCAGGGAGTGAAAACACGCACCAAAGCACTGGAACGGGGCCATTGCGCACTTACCGCATGCGCAGGACCGGGGAGGCCTACTCCATCCAGGTGCCCTTGATGAAATTAGTTCATGAAATGGGATGCGAACACCCTCGCACACAGGGAAGCAAGCTGGGGCTGCGGCACCGCAAGGCGCAGTGGGTGCGATTCAGTTGGATATTACTCATATGGCCGATCATACATACATGAGACGCGTCAGAGCTGAGTAGCTGAGCGCAAAGTGCTCAAAAATCAAATACACTAGGTCCCCATCCGCCTAGCTGCAGCTGCCCGGACATATCCAGTCTAGTGCAGTCTAGTGCAGCATGCCGGATGGAAAATAACCGACTAGCAACTGCCATACCGCATGCACATGGGCTGGACAGAGCCATCTGGGATCGCTACGTAAGAGTTAAATCGCATAAATTGAATTAACAATACATATATTGTCACTGTCAGCCAACGCGTGTGTCGTGGTCTTCCGCCGTGACGTGTGCACCAGCCGCCGGCGAACGTCCACGAGCTCCAAGTGGTCTCGCCCCATAAGGATGCGGCTAAAAATAGGCCTCAAAATTGTCAGCAGCATGCACTACTACTGGTTCCGAACAATTAGGACTGGCCTATTTATAGTATACACTCGAGGAGAGCGCGTCCACACCGTCGAGTCGGACACCGGATTCCGGCGTCGGGCTGATTTCGGGCATGCCCAGAGGGGCGACCAGTAGGAGTGGTGCGGCCCCTGGCGCGGGTGAAACATGGATTATTGTCATTATCGGACACAGCCAAGGACGTGATAGGCGATCGCTATCCAGGATTCCCGCTAGACATTATCATTCCGCAGGGGGGGAAAGGGAGGAGGCTATGTGTTGGGGGAGTCGGGGGCCAGTGTCTCAATGCACAACATCCGTCGTTCGAGGAGAGATCGAGAGAAGGCCTCGCCCCTATTTGCCCCCTTGCTCCTTGTGCATGACCGAGAAGCGCCACAAAGAGCATATGATCGCAGTATTAGCCTTTCCAACTGCGCTCGATCCAGCCCAGGCCGAGGTGAGTGTACTCTGCGTGAGGAACAAACTTTGCTGCTTACTGGGGCTGGTGACAAACATCACGACGATAGATATATACAGCTTAACTCGCTAGTGGCCGGGTGCGTGCTAAATAAGGGCCTTCTCTGGGTAGCCTCTGCACCGTTCCCAGAATAAATGGGGCTTCATAATGTATTAATGGTGTGCATGTGTATATCTGAACGCGGAGACCACTTCCCATCGTGGGTGCTATTCCTGGTCGCGACGAAAATACCAGTTTCCCTTACGACGCGACGCGCCAATGGCGTGTCGCGTATATCGCACGCCGACGCCCGACGTGGGATATGTTATTTCGACTTCAGCTTCAAGCACGAAGCAAGCCAAAGCAGCGCCCCACCGCGGAGGACCCTAGCCGAGCCCCTACCAGGAAGGCAGAAAGAACTTAATTAAAGGTAGATGCGCCACCAGGCTACTGCTAGCGCCAACCTGAGCTAGGTAGCCTCTAGATGCGCTAGCAGCACAGCTAAATATAGCCCCGAGCAGAATCGATCCCGGAATAGCACCCTGGCCTGGTATGCATCTGCAGGCCTGGGTTTCGCCTTCTCGTCTGTTGAGTGTATTTTGGGCTAGCTGGGCCACGGTGGATATTTTCGGGTGATGCGACGATGGGTTATTATTGCCCGGCCGTGTGTAATCGATGGCGACAACTAATAGTGGACGTGAAAGCTGAAAGGGAAGGGCAGAGGGCAAGAATTTGGGTGTGATTGGGAAGGCGAGGAGTCCGGGGGTCATCCCTTTCCGGGGCGATAGCCTGAGGAAGCCTTCTTCTGAACAACTCCAAGGCCTTGCTCTTTGGCGGCCGGCTAGGTGAATAGACAATGAGATCATTCCGGAATCTGGCATTGTCAGCTTGTCATCTCCGTATCATATTCAAGTTGCACTTGACGGGACAACACGACGGTACGCTATACCACTACGCGGCAGCCAGCTGGCATGGGCATTCGAATTCGCACGTCAGCGCCGCTCAACAATCGACGCTAGCAGATCGAGCAAACGTTCGTGATTGGTCCCGAACCCCCATCGATGTCTATTCTTGCACGGGCAATCACTCCGCTTTGAGCAATACAATCAGTCCAGCCCAAAATACCCGTTCACTTCTCGAATACAGTCCGCTACGGCCTGGCTATAGCCAATCCGCACCGAGTCGGCGCCGGCCTGGACACGACCCAGGGATGACATCCATCTCCAGACTCCACCCCCGGTTCCCATGATGCAAAGTTGCTGACTCTGGTAGCGGCCTCGCCAGCCTGGCCTAAGCACGCACCCGAACACCGCACAAGATGATAAACGTATTGCACAGATATAAATAGCCCACTGGCTCTGAGCCGAGTAGCAGGTGCGAGTAGGCTGTTAATCACCCCGAGACGGGTAAGCGGGAGAAGGGAGGACTTGGATGAAACGGCCGCTAGCCTATAGTGGCCGCTTATCGATGACGTGGTTATTCTAATCTATAGCACTAATTCGCCTACTCTAGCTGTGTGACCCGTCCACACCGGGGACCATACTAGCGCGACCCCAAGCGGACGCGAACTTGACCATCAGTTCGAACATAAGCTGTGCCATGACTCGCCTCGCAGCCTGGGGTAGTTCTGGGGATCCAGCCCGTGGCGCGGATCTAGAGGGTGTATATGTATACTGATACAGCATCGATATCGATATGTCTGTCATGCATGATGGCATCGCCGTGTCTATTTGCACATATGATCGTGGCGAATGGAGCCAGGGGGGAAGGTGGCATAGAGACTATTTAGGCAGCCCCGGCCATGGGACGAGGCTATGAGTATGCCATTAGGATTAGATTGATTAAGATATTCGAACTCGAAGCTGTTGGAAGCGCATTACGACTGCTGTTAGTGAAGGCTTTTTAGTTTGATTTCCAGGGGACCGCGGTGCAACTGTCGTTGTCATGCCAGAGAAACTTCATATTCATTACAAAATAGTCCATTGTACTGTTATTTTCATTGTATCCATCAAGTCCACGGCCTTCTCAAAGAGATGGCAGACGGGCTCGATAAACCTTATATAATCGTAAAGTACCAAGTAGTAGCGCCATCGCGCTGTCAAAGAGCACCATGATAATGAAAATGATACCATGAGAAATATGAGTGGTGGTATAGATAATATGTATGTACAGCGCGCCAGATGTCCGCGTGATGGGTATACATAGCGCAAGCGATGATGGAATGGAATGAGATGGGATGGGAGAGAGGCCCGGCGCGGGTCTATATATCATGTGGATACATATGGGACAGCAAATCGTGTCGGGAACCTGTCAGTCCATATCAGCATCACCAATCATGAGGGAGGATGGATGGATGGAACACACCTGATAGATACACCAAGAGCACTCGTCTATACGAAGCATGCAAGTCAAATACCATCCTCATCAGAATCACTTGTGCCGGCTGATCTTCTCCACACCCGCTCCACGAGCGGTGCGTCTGCGCTGCTCTTCACGCGCCTGCTCCTGCTCCTCAACGTCGCCATCTGAATCAGACTCCTCTGCGTTCGAGTCCTCAGACTCGGTCCCAGATGAGCTCTCGCTGCTGCTCTTTGGTGATATGGGCGACACGGGGATGGGCGATAACGGGGCGGGGGCATGTGCACTGGCGCCACCTGATGAGCTCGGCCGGTGGTGGTGATGGTGCCGGTGATGATGCACGGGAACCGTCACGGCGCTTAGGATATGCTCCTGGTCCTCCGCATGGGAGGTGCTTGTGATGGTTGCTGCGGAGGTCGTAGAGGGGTTGTGTGTGAGTGGGGGTGAGACGGGTTTCTCTTCCGTCGCAGGAGGGGTGACCGCTTCCGCAGCCCGCTTCTCGTGTTCCAACTTTTCCTTGCGTTCCTTCTCGCGCATTTCTCGGCGGCGTCTGACCCAACCCATCCCGCTGCCATCGTCATCCTCTGTATCTGCACTAGATGCGCGGGTAGCGGAACCAGACTCTACGCTGCCGACTGCAACGCCACTACTCTGCAGGCGCCCCCAGACAGCGCCACCACTACGTACACTGCCCATGCCACCGTAGCCCCACTCGACAAATTCGGGGTCTGCCTCGTCGCGGGCATTAGCAAAGGGGTTGGCGCCGGCAGTGTTGGGCCGGCGTGCACCATACACCCGACCGTTGAGCATGAGGGTGCCCTTGCGTGAGGGGGCGGTAGCTGGACGGACGGGTGGAGGTGGGAGCTTTGCTGCGTTTTTGAAGGACTGTGTGGACTGTGTGCGTGCAAGAGGTGAACCCATGGTCGTGGTGGGCTGACGGGCCTTGCCTGCAGTTGCAGAGGCCCAGCGGGTGAGGGGTGCCCAGGGAGAGGAGGAGGAAGCGGCGTCTTGCTGTTCAAGTGTTGCATTGGAGGGTGCGCGGTAGAGATGCTCCTGAGTTAGGGTATTTGTGGAGCTGAGGGAAGAAGAGGAGGATGAAAGCTTTTTGAAAGGGCGGAGCCAGGAGTGTCTTGGCTTTTGGAGAACGGCTGGGATGATGGAGGGGGGAGTAGAGTGGTCCTCGCTCTGGGTGGGTGTGGTGACTGCGGAAGAAGAGCAGGAGGGGGAAAGGTCAGGAGGGAAGGAGCCAGAGGAGGAGGCGAGGCTGGCGCTGTCGTTGTCCATGTCGAGGGGGGTCTCGTCGCCGTCGTCTGCGATGAGGACAGCCCGTCTAGGATCAGGTAGGGGGGCAAATCTGATGCGAGTTGGCATTCTGTGTTTGACGACGCTGGAGTCGCTGTCGACAGCAGTGGATGATGAGGAGGAAGAAGAAGAGGAGGGCATCGTTGAGAAGAGTTTTCCATCATTTTGGGTGTGGTTATGAACCTTTTCAGCCCGATCAGCCAACGCTAACATGACTCTCCGGGGTCCTACCATCTCAGATCCTCCTCTCCTCGGAACTCTCCGTCCCCAGATCCACTCCCGATCCTGCCCCGAGCGCCGGCGCCGGCCTCTCCGTGGCCTCGGCCAGGGTCGGCCCTCCTCCCACACACAGCGTCTACCTGCATCCTCCCTCCCGCCCCCCATTTCCCACCATACCCACGCACGTGTCCTCCAACGTAACATCCCACAACGCCGCTCATCGTCCCCTTCCATGTTCTATTCGCAATTCCCCCTGCCCTGCCCATACACCACAGCCACCGAGCACCCCAGTTTCTTTCGTTCCCATTGTCGCTTTCTCCCAGCCGGGAACAAACACCGGCGTCCCTGCCAACCCGCTCCCTTTATTGCGCTGATCCACCCGCTTGGGTGCCGGTGGGGCTTTGCGCTGCTTTGATTCCCGCCGTGGACTGGACGCGGAGTAGAGGAGGCGCTTGGCTCTATGTAGACACAAGTGCATGTAGCACTCGATACGCGGTCACAGCCCCCCCGCGGCTCGAGGCTGATGCCAATATAAGTACTTGTGATGACAGCGGGCTCGCTTAATGTCCATACAACGGTTACCTCTGCATATCCCACGCGCGACACTCTTCCGGGGTACTCTCTCTAACGCGTCCGCGCATCTCTCCTGATGGCATGTCACGCCACGGCGCGCTTACACATGATGACTATCAGTGTTACAAACCGCCGGGGCCTATACGTGGCCTACTGACTCATGCGGCATGCCCGCCGCGGGTCCGCCTGGGCATGCAGGCAGCGATCATTTCAGCAATTGGCGGCATCACAACTCATCCGGCTCTAATATGTAATACCGTCATTGCAAATACCAACGATCATCATATGTATCATCTAGGCCCACCAAATTGCACCAACGATATATATTGCGTGAAATGAAACCTAAGCTCTGGCTATAGCAACAACAGCACCCGCCAAGCCACGCCCCCGTTATTTGTTTATGTACAGGGCAATCTCGCGATGCTCCAGGCATCACGCCCAGCGTTCACCTACATCAGATTCAACTACCTGGAAATTATTCTGTCCCAGCACCCTACCCTGCCTCAAACACACACGACTGGCCGGGACCAGTGATGTGACACCCTTGGTCCTTGGTTTTGCTTAGCTGGACACTATCCCCATCGCACCCTGACACCGAAGCACGAAGGGTCGTGGGCCTCCTGATATTCGTCACCAGGTCCAAGGGGTGGAGAGAAGACCATCCCCGACAGTACGCACGGCGCGTAGAAGACGCCGGTGTGCGGTACGAACGCAGGTGAGAGGGGAAGCGGGGAGGGAAGGGGAAGGGGGGCAAGGAAGCGCGGGGAAGCAGGGGCGGTTTAAAGCCTAGGGCGGCGTCGAAGGGGGCGCAATTTTGGCTTTACCTTTAGCATTTAGAGCTAAGGACGCCGCCCGCGTTATCCCCACGTCATCGTGCTGCAGTGGTTGCGTGCGGGCCGCCTGGCTGGAGGACGGGAACAGCGTACCACAGGCTGCTGTGAGTGTGATCCTGATCATGATCGTGATACCGGGTTATTAATACTACACCTATTGAGCGACACCAACTCTGATACGCCAGTCCAGTGATTAATTAGATCACCCGGCGTTCGAACATTTGCTGAGAGTATTCGTTCGTCCCACAGCTGTCCCACAGCAGTGGTGCGGCGTATGGGCGCCATGCCAAGTCTGATTGCACAAAGCGAGGCAAAAGACAAGGCAGAGACAAGGCAGATGGATAAAGGGTAGTAAGGTAGGGTACGAAACGACCCCCAGAAAATCACACCGCCCTTTGTGCTTCGTCTCGAAGGCTGATTGTGATTACACGGAAAAAACTCCGGACGGGCACTCCGTTATCTACCCCCATCCGTCGCGCCGGCCCAGACCTGATATACTGGTATCTGATGCCAATGTATAAGCAGCAGTGATGAGTCCCACGGCGGCGGAGAGGTAGCTCGCCGAGCGTCCCGATACGTGCGCACCGGAGAAGGCACAGGGGAGAGGGGGGCGTTGGGAGGGTGGAGCGACGTTAGGTAGGATCCCAGCAGGCGTGTGGGGTGGCGTGGGGCGGAGAAGATGCGGAAGCAGCCTGGGGAAGAAGCAGGATCAGCAGGCAAAGTAGCCCGGATCCAATTCAAGCCGACTCTGACTCGAAAATACCTTGCGGCCTGGGCGCACGCGAAAGACTGGGTGCCAAATGCGTATAGAGTTTCAATATGTCCCCGCTCGGATCGAAAGGTCCCCGGGAAACAAGGTATGACTCGCCTCGCCTGGTGTTGCCCCAGCGGCCCTCGGGGCTTAGCGCCAGCAACACCCTTGAGCCCTTCGAGGAGCTGGGCCTGGTCTAGCTGGACGGGGCTACCAGATTACATGCGATGAGTCAATGACAACTTGCGATCGCACTGGATGGAGCTCGCATTGGGGCACGGTGGGCAATTTCGCGATCGATGACGGTGGAGTGTGGTCAAGGATGTTGGGGTCCAAGGGGTCTACATAGAACAATCTTGCTTCTCTGGGTGATAATTAACACGGAGCGCTATTTGGTTGAGGCAATGACGTAGTACACGGACCCAAATCTGTGGACTTGAACTGAATTGTGGCCTGACTTTGGCTTAACCCGATTCCTCTGACGAACAGTGATCCGGGGCTGCAACCACCAAGACATTAGAAACGGGTGCAAATGTGATGGTGGGCCGTAAAACCGGAGTCTTGGCAGCTGCGAGAGGATTTGGGCGCCAGCTGAGTTATTTCTGCGGTTGGGGACTTTTGTTGTTGTTATATTTGATTGATTATCCCCAACCGTCTCTTCATTCATCTCCTCTTATGCTTTAATTCTCTCTCTGGGCTGCGAATCCTCCCGTCTAGCTTCAGTGATCCCGACTGAAAGGGATATGAGATAAGGTGATAATGAAGTGGAGCGATCTGGAATGTCGTTTATTTATTCTTGGGGGATGCGGCAAACGAGTGCAAGGTGACTCACATGCCGGAGTCTGGACGCGTAGATCTCGTGATGCTCCCTAAATTCCAGATGATTGCATTTGGAATTCGACCTCGTGTAAGAGTTTTCGGGGGTGCGGGATTGTCTATTCTGTAAATTGCGTAGCTACGAGAAGCATGCCAGGCGGTCGGCTCGGCTCTTGGAATGAGAGCAAACGCTGCAGAGCCCCTCTTAGCGAGCGTCTCGGGGCTAGTCGCGGCCGCCGACCGCGCGTGTATATCCATTGAAACCCTATCGAGGTTTCACCAGTTGCATGGTTGCGGAATTTTAGTTTCTGTTCAGTAGTGTCCAAAAAATCAAAGGGGGCCCGATTGGAAATTGTAGCGCAGGTATTTGAAATGGAACACCCAAACCCGATATGACTTGTTCCCATTTGATGAAACATGACTTCAAAGTTGAAAGGGCTATGCTGTCCTCCATTGTCCCCCCAGAATGCACACAGAGGCCAAGAGATCATGGGGTCTGTCACACCAACTTCCCCGGACGGCGGCGGTGGCGGCAGCGGTGACATTTACTTTTCCCAGCTGACAGCCGGACTCAATCTCCAGAGCCAAGGCGAGTACAGCAATGACGTATAGGCCCTTGAGTCAGAATTCGATGACTTTCTGCCAGGGACTTTCGACTTTGGTAGCGAACTCCTTCAGATATCCTAACTCGACCTTGATTCATGCTGATATGGTGGTTATGGACGAAAAAGTGAGCATTTAGGAGACACGGATAACCAGCTGACGTACAACGGGCCGCATCATCTACCATTGCCCTTCTGGAGGCATGCCGTAGCAGTGGTAAAATTGGGGTTACAGCAGGTTACAACTGCGCAACTCAATCCAATAACCGCCCAGCGGTTTATTCAATTTTTTACATTCCGCTGCAACACCCGTCGCCAATCTGTAGTAGCACACACAGCAGATACATATCCAGCTTGGCGCCCACCCAAATTCCGCTCGCAAGGACAACGACGGATTTTGCGGTCTGGCAACGAGTTGGGGGCGCCGGGGTGCCAAGACCGTTGATCAGGAACACATAGCGCCCTCACGCATGACCCCGAACTATCGGTTTCGCCCGCAGCCCAGGTGAGGTGGTTTCAAGGTTAGAGTGCAGACTAAGAGTATTCAGGAATGAGAATTCACTGGCAGAATGCAGGATCCAAATGTCAGGCCGGAGGCAGGGTGTAAGAAAGCCAAGACAGTCTAAACAAGGGGTACATGGCAAGGCGGCCTCAGGCCAGCAAATGCTGTCAACAGCGGCGTTGATCGTTGATTGATGCACGAGTCCTCCACTAAACGCCCACAAGACCATCAGAGCAGGGCAACTTCCTATTGCCTGAGAGATCAGCCTATATTCCAATCCAGAATGGCCAAGGCTTACATCCAGGTACGCTTTACACTCAGCGGCGTCAACGCGGCCAAATGCGGAAACCCGTCGTCTTTCAGATTGCCTCTCCTCACATGAGTGAGTCGACGTGCAGCGGAAATGAATACTCGCGGCGTGGCGGCGTTCATGGTATTTTCGGACCTTAACACTCTGAAAAAGGGATAAGACAGGAAACAAAAAGCACATTAGGGGGCCCTCTCGCCTCCCAAGAAAACCCGTACATACAACGGGGGCTTTATCCGACTGCACACACAATTAAATAATAGGGACGCCAACCTGCATGCAAACTGGTCCCGAGCTATATCTTCCAGATTACGGTGTATGTGGTGATTCAGGCTGGCACCACTGGGGTCCATGCGAAGATGTAATTATCCTATCGAAATACTGACTTTGATGAAACAATTTAGCAGCGCCGCAGCCAACCGAAACGAGCGGAGAGTCATTGCACCTGCTGCTGGTGTGTCGAGAATCAAAAACAAACAGTCTATTGAGATACACGAGCAAAATGCCTGACACTGCCCCCCTGCCAGCTTTCCATATCCCTGATTTCACACTCGATCGAGACAATTATGCACACTCAGTGGGTCTCGATGGGCCCATGGAGGTAGTCAGAAAACGTTTATTTAGTGCATGCGACTGCCACTGGATGCTGAGCGTGATGTGGCAAGTACATGAACAGCTGCATGTGGGCATAGCGCTTGATGGGGGTAGGTGATAATAGGGTACATCGCGGACGATATTGATGGCATGAACGTACTACTTGCTCCAACGCATGTATATGAACCCGCCTTTCCAGGGTCCGATCAGTTAGAGCATTATGGAAATGAAAATGCCTGTGTATATCGATGACAGGAGCAATGCAATCAGCAAGTAGCCTGAAGCGGACGTCCCAGAAAGGAACCCGTTGCCGCGTTTGTCGCTTGGAAACCCTAGCATTGAATTGCAACAATATGACAACGTTGGTGGGATCTTCAACCAACAGCCAGCCAGTACTGATGAGTTTGAAGGATTAGGAACGAGCCGCCCATCACCCTGTAGCATAGAACATTAATTTTGATCAGTCCTCCGGGTTGGCATAGTGATTACAAGTGCTCTCGGCGTGAAAATAAAGCCACCGCCCTGGCCACAATCAATCAACAGAAGATCCATAGTATTGACGATGCTATCATGCAGACCGGTGACTGTTCCTTCTTGCATGGGAGGGAAACCCTTCTTCCATCGAGGACTTGCTTGTGTTTCCTGATAGAGGGCTTCGGGTGGACTTGAATTAATCACAGCTGTCGTGTTGAAACGTGTGCATATCAGTGATTGTTTGTGTTTGGCACTGGCTTGGAGTTTCTGGATTCCTCGGGCTCCAGTGGTAGGCAGACCTATTAGAAGTGGGGGCAGTTTTATCTATTTAGGCCCGCACTGGCCATCAGTCAACACTTATCCATCATGATTTCATCTCCATTCGCTGGCACCCACTAACATCACAGCTAAGATGTGTGATGTGGCTGTGCCCGAAACAATCCCAACCATTGTTTTTTCCCTTTGGGCTTGTACTTCACAAAGCTCTACAACTGAATGCTGGGAGGATAATCTGTCTTGTCACTGAAAGTAGCAATTGCATCGTCTTGAAATACTTCTGCAACATGCATGTGCCCGGATTGGCCATACATACTCGGTGTAATGAATGATTCACATAATTTCTGCTACCACTCTTACAGGACCTCTAACTACATTCCCAGGACCTAATTATAGATCTCATCATTGATCCCACTCGCGCTCATGGAATCATGGATGCAACTTATATTAATAAGGCCGGTTGCGTGTAGCAATGGTCTTGTCCTCCCCACTTCGTTGTCCGTCTTTAGGCAATGAGCACCCTTCAGACTGCGGTATATGGGTTACAAATATTGAGGGTGCGTCTTTCATTGCGTCAAATGCATTGTATTCGCCTTACGGAATGATACCAGAACGTCGACGGTATGTACATCGCTGGAATACCTTCAATGCGTAGCACTGACCCTCCTTTTAGTTGCAACTGTGACATTGCTGGTATTTATCATAGATCTATGTCGGAACACGACCTAATGTTGGTTCAGGTGACCGACTGGCTATTTTGTTTTCAAGATGAAGTCGAGTATATCTGGGGAGCCGACTGGAATTCGGGAAAAATCCTCTATTTATTGACACGGTATAGTACGGTCCTGGATGTGCCCATTACTATGTATCGTGCGTCATCATCCCGACTGGGGCTGCACCAATTTTGAAGTATTACTAGGTTCGATGGCAACGAACCTCTCTCCTGATCAATGTGAATCTCTTTACAGGGTTGCGGGATGTAAGTTTTCCTAACGCTTGTAGTTTTGCATTCCATAATTCTCCTTCCAGGGATGATTATCGTTGGTTTTGTAATCTCGGAAGGTGGGGTATTCGATCTTCCTGGATGCAACGGTTTTTGATATCCGCTATAGTAATAATGACCGTTTGCATCTGGAATCTATATGAACGGGACTGGCGCATTGCCTTGTTTCTGACATGTGTATGGGCTACTGGCATCGCGGTTACAGCGACTTGGTGTGCCAAATTCCTTGACGCTATTTCATGTATAAATTATCTTTTTTTTTGTGAGCTCCACTTCGCTCATTTTTGCATTTTTCAGTTGCCCTCCCGGATGTCTCCGTCCCAGGATGTTATAGCATCGGGTCAGATGATTTGGACAAGATATGTTTCTCGGTTCTCGTCGTCCTTGAGACTTGTAAGTAGACCCGCGTTCACGGAATGGGGAAGTCGACTTATACATCGCCTATAGTACTACTCTTAATGACAGTCGTCAAGGCGTATCGATACTGTGCGTGTTTGCGGTTGCGGGAGGTGTATTTATCCCTTATTCTTTATAGACCGCACGGAAACAACCTCATTTATTGATACTGTCCTAAAGCATTGTACGTATAATATTTCTTGACTTGTTCAACATTCTTATATTTACTAGGGATCATATACTTCTTATTGTTGGATCGTATGTCCGCATCACCTCTCCTACCTATGTTTAGTAAACCAAAGTCAGTGGTATCCGCTAGCAACCTAATATTGCTTCAAGCTGGAAAAACCGTGGATGGAGCTGGGAAAACCGTGAGTGAAATCCACCACAATACAATATTCCCATTGCCTTATCATCACCGCCCAGTTCATTTATCAAAACATGCTGACATCGTAAATGCCTTACTTTTCTTGCTCTTCACCTTGGCTGACTCGGAGCTTTTCCCACAGGTTGCAGCGTGTCCTGCACTCCATCATGTCTGCACGGATTATTCTTCGTATACGACAACAAGCGCAAAAAAAGACTCATGCTGCGTTTGACCTGGACTCAGGTACCGTTATGACAAACCTGGATCTTGGGCCGTCCTGTATTGCTGCTGGTGAAGTATGAAAATTGAACCATGATTTGGACAATTTTGACAAAATGTATTATTTGCACATGTATGTACTGGGGTATCTCGGCTTGTGGAGTGACGCACCTGCTCGGCCAGTGATGAATATTAATAATATTTGAATATGCATTCTCCACAGCCCCTCTCATCTCTCTTTACTCGTTACCACCATCACCACCCATCCTCTGGCACGTAGCAGTGTGCTTCAGAAAAGGGGTTCAAGATGCAACTAGCATCGTATGGGGCGCGGCTGACGTCCCGTACAGCTCACACCGGAAGCCATCATCGCTCCGCCTTTATTTCTCCAAATGCAGTCAGATCTATACACATTCCACCACCACACGTCCATTTTTCACCGCACACAACGACCAATAAACTCTTCTCTACATCTCGCAATCTTCTCTCCAGGTTCTTCACCCACCTCACAGCCCCAGGTTTACGAGCACCTAATGCGGTGTCCTCCTTCTCCCGGTCTTTGTACCACGGGTCCAATGTAGCTCGGGGAAGTACTATACACCAAGGCTTCTCACTTCCGGTTAGGCATGCGCTGAGCAGGCCGATACAACCTCACTTTGTGCCTCGTGGTCCCAGAGCCCCTGTTAATCGTTCAACAGTTCAAGTAGGACTAGGGGCAGCCAGGAATTTTACCTCTGGACGCCCGATTTTCCAACACCTGGTTGATAACGTACCCGTTGCTGGTCGTGCTTTCTATGAAGCAGACTGGGAAATAAAGATGCGCAAAGAAAGGAAGCTTTTGCGCAACAAGCGGGCAAACCAGCAGGAGACAACTCCCTCCAAAGGAAAGGAGATGCTTAAGCCATTGACAAAGCCAACCGCAATGACCCTTCCATCAACCTCCCCCAAATCGCAATACGAAAGCGAGATGGAACACTACTTCCTTACCCCCGCTGTTCCAGCCGTGACGACCTATCTCTTGATCCCACTTGCACCTGCTCCTACCGCACGCACGCCTCTCTCCTTGGACCCGACTAGCCAATACTCAGAGTCCCATCCCCTTCTCCCCCTCCCAGCCTTAGGATCCACGCACTCCACATACCACCTCCATTCACTTCGCGTGCATACTCTGTTTTCGCGCTTGGACGCAGCCGATGTATGGACGCGCGGGGCCGCGAGTTCTACCTACTCTCAGCCATCCGTCGGGTCTACAGCAGATGGCCGGGGTGTGTGTACAGTTCTACGGGTTGAGTTCCGGGGATGGACAAAGGAAGAAGTGCGTGCTGTCATTGGAGAGAGCGGGACAGGCTGGTGCGTGCTCGAGGAGGAGCGCCCGGGTGAGGATTCCTTGAGCGAGATTCTTAGTGAGAGTGGCAGTGAATCTGGGGGTGATATTTTGGAGGATACGAGCTCCGTCTGGTCGGGCGAGTTATTTGGAAACGAGTTCAATATCGGTGATGTAGGGAGCGGGTTAGCGCACATCGACCCCGCCCAATCTGTAATCCTCCCGACTTTGGATTTCTCCTCGCCATTCCTCGACATTTCGACTCCACGCCACAGCCATGTACGCGAGATCCCGTCGCCGAGATTCGGCGGGGAGCTCATTGATCCTTGGGGTGAAGAGTACGAATGGGAAAACGTTACGTTTCATTGAAGAGGATTCTGGTCCTGGGCGCCATTCCCTGCCGTTTCATCCCTTGTCACCAACCTTCCATTTATTTTTTCTCATTCCATCCGCAATGGTGAAGATGCACAGCAATACATGATTGTGCGAACACCTCCAATACACTGTATGATAAAAATGACTAAACGAAAACATATATCTCTATTGTTCCTGAAATTCTTGGTCTCTGAGCAATAGCTGTTGCAGGACCGCCATATTTTATTTCTTGCTAAAAATTGTCGCAAAGGTGGTTCCCTTGAACCTTTGGATTCCACGAATCTTAGCGACCGAATAGCGATGGAATGACAATAACACATACCCTTGAGATGCTGCGCCTGGATCAATAAATGTTCTATCCAATTGTTAGTGTTCTGATCCTGACACTGAAGTTGCAATGCGCCCACATATAGCCCCTGTCCCCTGGGATCCCCAGCTTCTCCTCGAAGAATGCGAAGAATGCTTTAGAGTAGAGCTCATTCTTCTCCGGTGTGAGATTTAGACTGATCTAGGTGAGTGGTCAATTTATGCCGGCAAGGAAAAGAAGGGCATGGCGAATCGACGTCATACACATAGTTGAAGGGAAGGCAAGAACTTACAATCGTCATTAAGAAGGCGGGGTCGAAGCTCCCGTTAAACGTGAGCAATTCATTTCGCGTGATATTGGTGCTGACGAAAACTTCGGGTGTACCGAGGATGGATGCGCTAAATTTGGAGAACTCGAGGGAAAAGGCCTTCGGGTCTGAGACCTGCGCGGTAATAGGGTGGGATTGATCAACGATGGGATCGCGGGGTACCGGGGGGGCGCAGATGGAGGTGGGGTCAGCACCACGATTTGTTAGGGATGCGGGACGAGAGGAACGCCCAAAACATCGGTAGGAAGGGACACATACCGCAACATTCGTGGTGAAATCGAGGGACGGCATCCCACTCTAATTATCCCCTCTTGGTTTCAAGTGCTTCGGATGGGCTGGAACGGGAATAATGATCTAGGCCTGGCGACTTCTGGGCTCCATCGGGTCAGCCATCACAACCAAGTCAGGCGCAAATCCCACATACATTTGTTAAATTTCAACCGCGAGGATTCTCCAGGGAAGCGAGTGGCAGAAGGCGTACGACCCAGGACCCAAGTGCTCGGCTGTTCAAATGATATAAAAAAAAGAGCGCAACCCACCATCATCTCCGCCACCCCGCGTGAAACACGCCGCACTGCCGCGCAGAAATATAACCCAATTTGAGAATACTTTGATTGTTCATATATCATTCCCGGTTGTCCCGGAAGTGTTCGTTCGTCGCGAGTACAAGGAATCAACCCGGAAGCCCGGATAAGGTACATAAGCAGGAAGTACTCTGAGGGATGGGTGCAGCCAAGCCTGTTGGGCCGCCGGAGAACCTGAAGGGAAGGAACACACTGGTATTGGAAAACACGAATCCGGAGACTGAATAGGTATAGTGGGCCGGTGAGAATCCGCAGGCAAGAATGCTGGAATGGACAGCCGCGAGGATAACATTGCGCGTACGGTATACTTGAAATGTTCCGTGCCGGCGGTGATCGCTTAAACGACTAAAAATCCCGTGACAATCACAAATAACAACATACCTCTATGCACATTGTTGAAGGGTAGCAAGGCTCAGATAATATTTTGCGATTATTCCATCCCTGTGGATCCCATCAGACGTCCCCATTCCATTACCACCATAAGGCACCGTGACTGAGCCCATCACTCAAGCAAGCGCAGACAAACATGCCCATTCAACTCAATTATAGAGTCTCGGGACGATAAAGCCTGTTTGCATCTTCCTTTCATGAAGAACCACGCCCCTGCATCGCTGAGCGTCAAAAGTGTAAATCTGGCACAGATCACGAAGCCGGCAGCTGACGCACACCGGGTTTCTTGTCATACTGACCATGAGGGGCAGTGCGTGAGGCCACCTGAGGCCGTGCATCGCTCCAGGCCGCCGGAGCTGTAAGGGATGTGGTGTAGGGTTAGTTAAATGAGATCGTATTGTGCTTGCGAAAAGATGATATGTCGCGAGGGAATGGGATTAATTTTCTCGAGGTACATGTAGATGAGCCCAGTAGCTGGTTGCTAACGGAATTCCCTGGTTTGTTCCGGCAGAGAGTGAACCCTGGCAGGAAACCATAACGGAAGCTCAGGGAAAAAGGCGGAAATGAACAAATGATCCCACATAGCTTTCGAGATTGTGTGCGAGAATATCTGGATAACGAAACCATATCCTGATCCAGACGGGGCGAAAAGACAGTATTTCCCAGACACGCATCGCTAACTTGGCATCAGAATAGGATGACATACTGACAGGCATGATGTCTCTTCAGTCTCTCTGTAACTGTCATGTCAGCAATGGTGAGATAAAGTTGTCGCATCCAGCATCTGGATATGATAATACCCTACCGGTCAGGAAATTTGGTAGGGGTGTATGAATGGCCAAAGAGCGTGTTATTAGATGCCATCCACCCAGGCAAATCAGTTGGCTGGATGCAGGAAATTGCTCAATTCAATGTTTGCCTCGAACTGAAAGCAAATGTGAGTACCGGAGTACACAAAGACTAGCACCACTATTCATCCTTCGATTCAACGCGCTTATAACATAGTATCGGTCCGGGTGTCCGTCGAGGTGATTTAAATGAGGGTGCTACCCTACTATGTGCGGCGCCTCCAGCCCCACTTATGTTTTGGTTCCATATTCAACCTGCAACATATATATGAGAGTGCTTCGCTGATCAGTAAACACATTTTCACGAGTGCATATTTCTATGGCACCGGGGCGTTAAGATGGGTAATATGCAGAACATCTGAGGAAATGATTAACAGCGACCCGCGCACCCCTGTTACTCCGGGCGTTTGTTGGAGAGGTGGCGAGAATATTTTCCCATAAAGATCGATGTCTGTTATGTCCACTTGATCTGCCTATTGAAATACTAGGCAGACGTCAGCGCACAGTTCACAAGTATTTTACCACCAAAAAGATATAGGCAGGTTCAAATGTGCCGCCAACTAAGAGTGTTTCGTTATATGTTACCCTGGCTGTAATAGAAGCTTCCAGTTTTTCAAATGTTTGCGCGCTAACCTGGGGGCGACGTCATTGTTAACGACCTATACTGAATGCAGTAGAAGCTACCTTGGATAGCCCGAGAATAAATTCACGCTCACATTTGAGCTGGAAATGCAGCGCATCAATGAGCCCACCAGAAACCTGACCACTAGGATATCACCCCCAACACACCTTGATATCAGTTATAAATTGAAGGTTTACATCCTCCATAGCTGTGAGAACGATAGAGAGTTGGCCGAGAACTGTGGAGCCCTCTTTAAGTGTATTTATCGACCTCACATCCAGAATGATGTATACATTATTGTGTACCTCTCTCAGGTTTCTCAATTTTAGATGGACATACGGCCGCGTGGTCTGACGTGTGGATGCTGTGTTTTTATGGCTCTAGAAACATACAACTTGAAAACAACTTGGGGAATAGGATAAACGAGTATTTTCAAATCGGGGGTAGGGTTTTCCTTATTTCTTCCCAAAAATGCTCGCAAAAGTTGTTCCTTTGTAGCTATAACACTAATTAGACAACATATTCCATGGATATCAGTGGAGGCTTACCCAAGAAGGCCCGGCCAGGGTCATGGAAAGTGAATAATGAGGGAAACTCACATGTAGCCACGATCGCCAGGTACACCTAGTTCCTGCTTGAAAAAATCAAAGAACTTCTTGCTATACGCCTCATTCGCATCTGGGTTGATGTTGTCCAAGCTAGTCTGAAATGAATATAAACACACGCAAATCAGATAATCCAGTAAGATTTGGGGCGTACAACAGTCAGAGTGAGTGCGGGGTCAAATGTCCCAGCAAAGGTGAGGGTTTCGTTGTACTGAATATCCGCCGTAATATATGACTCCGGTTTCCCTAGAACTTCCACGCTGAACTATATAGAGTTCAGTATCGTAAATCGCATGGATATAGTTGTCAGAAATAACCTTGGAGAATTTGAGGGCGAATAATTTCGCATCGGGAGTCTTCAGCCATGAGGTTTTGTGACTTCAAGTGGGTCTGTGCAAAAGAAAACCACATGCCTTAACGTTGGTAACGAGTTGGACGGCAGGCATAGCAAGATGGAAAACTGGTTAGTCGGGTGGTTGTTGGGAATATAAGGTGTGCGACATACCTTGATCATCATCTATTCCAAGATCCCAAGATAACCAATCTAAGCCTTGGTATTGCAAACGTGATGACCAAACACACGCCCCACAAAGCCCCGGCTCGCCAAGCTCCCAGATAGCCGGGAACGGCCGCGGGTACATACAGACTTGTATGATGCAGTACTACATAGTGACCAGAACCGGGATTATCAGAGCCGCTGCAGCTTGTGTGAGTTGAGGGTTTGGCTTTGTTGATTTTGGAGGAGACCGCATAGAATACCACGTAAGCGATCGAGTCGATCAGGGGGCGTTTACTGAAATAAGCCTGACAGCCTGTCAGTTGTATGGCATTTGTTGAAATTGCTCAGGTTTTGTACTGCCACTGTCCACTCTGGCCCAACACCCAACCGCTTGCTTTTTCATCTAACACCCATGCTTATAACCCTTCTCAATCTTACCCCCAACAGCCTTTTGTGTCGTCTACAGAAGCAAAAACCGACCAACCTGAAAGATGCAGATATAATTGTGGCCCCCTCCATAGCGACTGTCACCAGATTGCCGAATAGGTGTCGCAAGCTGGAAATCTCGCCTCTAAATTCTGATAGCCCATCATTGCACGAAAAGCCGAGTGAATGGGCACAAGAAGGTCTCACTGTTAGGGTCTCTGTCAAGTTGGCGCTCGGGGCATCGTGGAAAATGGTTGCGGTCACCACTGGTTGCCCGTGGCGGATATTCTGCAGTAAAGTAAGCCCTGAACTGTAGTATTTCCTCCCGAAGCTCATTCATTATTCAGCTTACTCGGAATCACTATCAAATCCTAATTATTCCCTGGCGTAACATGTCCAAATTTTTATCAGATATGCCCGACACAGTGCCATTGTCATCGCTGTTACTCCCTGGTATGTTGGCTTTCGCCGTCTAGCCTTCACTATAGACTCATTTTATTGGAGGAACACATGATACGTATGTTATATTCTTCCCAAAAATTAATTCGTTTTCTAACAATATTCAGAATGGCATTCTATGGGTGGCCCGTTTCGCAGTGCCAGGAATTAAGCACTCCTCTACCCGTCCAATTCGCCTCTGGCATTCGCGTCATTGACGTCAGACTGGCGATAATCAAATCCCGGCTCATATCATACCACGGGGTTTACCCACAACGCACCCCTTTTCAAGAAATCCTGGCTGCAGTTCACGATTTTCTGACTGCTCCAGAGACATCCAGAGAGACTATTGTTATGTCCATTAAGCAGGAGGATTTCGCTAAACATTCCTATTTGGATTTTTCCAACATGGTTCACGAAGAAATATTCAATGGGCCTGGAGGGCCAAATATGTGGTTCTTCGAAAACAGGATTCCTTCCCTCGGTGAAGTTCGTGGTAAGGTTGTTTTGTTCAGCCGGTTCGGTGGAAACGGTGAAGGCTGGGAGGGTGGTTGGGAGGGACTTGGTATACACCCACTCACCTGGCCCGATAGTGCCAAATCTGGATTTACTTGGGAGTGTAAGAATACCCTGGTTCGTACCCATGATTGGTGAGTGCCCGGGAGACATGTGATAAAAAACTTTATTGATTTCATATATTAAGGTACAACGTCCCTTCGTTCCTGGCGATTCCAGAGAAGGTGGAGCTTGCAATCAATAACCTCCTCCCTCCAGTCAACGATCCACCTGTACCTACTCTCGCCATCAGTTACTTCTCCGCCGCCTCATTTCCGCTTGCTTTCCCGCCCGTTATGGCCCGAGGCTTTGGGTTTCCAAAATGGGGCTTGGGTGTTGAAGGTGTCAACAGCAGAACTGCCAAATGGCTAATAGACTTGTTCACTGAAGAGTATAAATACGAGCCCAATACTGTGAACACCACGGGTACCATTGGGCCTAGAATTCGTGGTTGGACACTTTTGGATTTCTTTTCTGGGCCTGAGGAAGGGTTGGTGCCATTATTAGTTGAATGTAATTATCGAGGGAGGCGTTCGGGGGAGGAAGGGTGGTAGGAGCACGATGTCAGTCAATCAGTACATATATACACTAATTTACATTCGGATTCAAAGTTTTCATTTCAAGTCATGGCCTTCGTTGTCCATCATTATTCTCTCGGCCTATTCGAACACAAAGGTCGAGGAGAAACCTTGCGGGGCGTAGGCTATACTGAGGCGTGCCAGAAGACCAGCCCTACACGATTTGCCACCAGTCGAGGCGACTTCCGGATCATAATACTTCGCGGTGCATTGATGACCAAATACAAATTTGTTGCGAGCTCTCAAGTTCTAGTCCTCCAGACAGGGAGGGGGGTTCGCCCACACCACTACCAGCCTCTGGTGGTATAATCAGCGCAATATGTATATTCAGGCCGAGCCACAGTGGTTGGGTTGGTAAGTCATGACACTCACAAACTCACAAACCGCCAGTCCTTGTCGGGATCATACTCATTCCACCGGCGGCCAGAGCAGCTTATTCTGGTTGATCGGTGGTCGAATTACCGTATGTACACGCGCAAATTATTAGGTGCATCATAAAACTTACATGAAATTAAAGGTACGACTCAGTAGAATAGACCACTAAGATTTGTTAAGCTTCTTCATCTAATGCCAGACACTGGCAGAGAGAGCATGGTTAAATTCAATAATGTATATTTCTCAAGGTCACATACCCGAAATTCAATGAACCCGTCGGAATTATCCCTGCCTACTCTTGGGGATGGCATCAGAAATTGGAGACTGAGCAACCCCCCCTCATCGATTCTCAAGGAAGTCTTTGTAGAGCTTTGCAATGCCTCAACGCCTTGGATATGTGCGAAACTCTGTAGCTGTAAATGTAGTATTAGCAACTGAACAGGTTGTTCCGTTGTCAGCCACAAGCCTGAATTTGACGCGATTCCTGCATTCGAAGGTTTCTAGGACGTCTCTATCATTTGGGTAATCCATCTGGGAGTATATATCAACGTTTCGATAATTAATGTATTGCCGCAAACAAACTTCAGTAGTGCCAAAAGTACCTGCAGCCTGAATGCGGAGCATGGGTTCTGCCAATTTCCGCGGTTTGGGCCGGCCATTAGCTGCGTCAGTTTCCGGAGGGGGACTCCCAATGAAACAAAGTATTTCACAGGACGGATCAAGTTCTGAAAGGGCGTCGCGGAGCCACGAAGACTGGGGATGTTAAACCATCACAACTTGAGTTAGATCAAGGTTGTATCGTTCTCACCTTGAGGATAATTTTCAATGCGCTATCATTTATGGGACATCAGGAAACAGCAGTATATACTACCCGGGTAGTACTCACATGAGTGAACTATCGAACGGGAGTTCAAGGTGAGGTTCTGAATCAAAGGTCGCGATTTCGCAAGTTGTAGTCGGTCCTGATGCATCCTCTGCGCTATTTGAATTGGATCAGGATGGGTCCAACAGACAGGTGTACTATCGCCCACATCAACAATGTGAGGGGATATCCGGGGCCCGTATAGGTCATGCGCATTCCCGTTTTCTTGTCTGAACTGCTGCCAAAGTAGTGGTCTATACCGCCGCGTCGCTTCCCATCACCGTCGCCATCTTCGTCTCGGTCCTGGTCGGATTCTTCACCTGCCTTTCGCCACTTCTTAAACTTGGTTCCCGCGCCCGCGGCTGCGGAGGATGCCCCGCAGTTCCAAAGATGTTGAGACAATCGATAAGGGTGTTCAGTGGCACCTCGAAGGCAGCATTATCCACTTCTATTTCTTGTGTGCTAAGTTGTGAGAGGGGGTTCGCCTCGGCACTCGTTGAGTGATACGTGTATTCATCAAATATGCCTGAGAATATGAACGCGGTGCCTTGGGAAAGGGTGTTCGAATTGAGAACAAAGTTCATCTTGTCCGGTGAATATCGTACCTAGCAGTGTCCTAGCTTCCTCGACAGTGACCGTTAAGCCGGTGCGCGTCACAGTAATGGTCGCGCGCTTGGGTCTGGGTTAACGCCCGTCCTTACGGGATCGGATGCCACCTACATTCACGAAATTGACCCCACGCAAAAGGGCAGCAAAATATCGAATGTCATGTACATACGCCTTGAGGACCTGTGTATAGATAATAGATTATTTCTGCCTTTTAACCCGTGCTAGAGTGACCTACGGGCGACACACGAGTTTCAGTTTCAGACATTCTGGTTATTGGTACAATCAAAAAGAAGGTGGGCATGAGCTGGATTTGAAGACGTCGTCTCGTGCTTATTTTAACCATTTTGTGGCACTCGTCCACATCAGGACGCGAGTTTATATATGTAGCCACCGTGGCACAGCCACCAGACCAGTGCTCAAGACTTGGAGATGCAATTTTTCTGAACCCATCTGAACTATCATTGTTTCCAAGTCCGTTTGATTGATAACAACGATATGTTATACAATATTGATGTTAATTGGTACAACTTGGGATGCTCAATCATGAGGCTGTCCTCAAGTTTCGCCTCCTTCCGACCATAGGCCAGCAGCACATTTGTGCATTACATTCGGCCCAGGTTGCTGCTCACTTTAAAGTCGCATCCAGTCTTGGACTTGAGCTCCTCCAGTGTAACACCTTCTGCCAGGTCGATGAGTTCCAATTCACCCGCTTGGCGATCAACATTGAACACAGCTAATTCAGTGATGATTTGGCTGACACTGCGCGCGCCGGTGAGCGGGAGCGAGCATTTCTGCAGGATCTTGGGGCGGCCATCCTTCGAGGTGTGTTCCATCACCGCAATAACCTTAGTCTTGTCCGGGTTTGAGACAAGGTCCATAGCACCACCGATACCTGTGTGGTAACGACATGGTAAATGACAGCCCTTGTGCCATCCAGAGAGCAAGTAGACGGAACGTGCCTTTCACCATTTTTCCTGGGATCATAAAATTAGCGATGTCGCCCGCTTGGGAGACTTCCATAGCCTATGAGTGATGCAGCCGGTGTTAATTTTGCCTCGGGCGGGAAATGCCAAGTACGCACGCCAAGAATAGCTACATCGATATGACCACCACGAATCATAGCGAAGGACTCGCTGGAATCTAAGTTCATAAAATGAGCCAATGTTCGGTTGGGGTATCGGGATACCCACCGAATATTGAAGCCCCAGGAAGCAATGTAACAGTTTCCTTTCCAGCATTGATCAAATCCCTACGTCATCTATATTAGCGAACGTCGCTTCTCATAACATCATGCTAACACTTACGCATCAAGTTGTTTCTCCGTGGGGTATGGTCCCATGCCCAAAATTCCGTTTTCGCTCTGCAACCAGACCCTAACACCTTTCTCCAAGTGTTCTGGCACTAAGGTTGGCATTCCAATGCCCAAATTAACATAGAATCCGTCTTTGATTTCTTTCGCGGCACGCTTGGCGATCCGGTGACGCTGCGCTAGGGCGGCGGCCTTTTCTGGTGCTAATGGTGCGCTGTTAGAGGTTTCCGTGTTAGCCAGGGTGACGATTTCAATGCGTTTCTCAGCCGTGGAAGGGACGATGCGATCAACGTAAACGCCGGGTAGATGAATTGCATTTGGGGAGATAGAACCGACGGGAACAATATTCTCAGCCTAAACGACGCATTAATTGCGTTCAATATACCAACATAGAGATAGCATGAACAGTACCTCAATGATTGTCAGCTTCGCGTTTTTAGCCATGGCAGTGCTGAAATTCTGTGCCGCGTATCTGATTCCCATGAATATGAAGTCAGCCAAGGTGAGAAGGGAAGCACCTGAAAACACAATTTCCGACTTCATCCACCTTCCATGCTCTCACGAACGCAACATCACCAGCAATAGCCGGTTCGAGAACGTATCGGCGTCCGTTGATTTCCCTTGCTTCCTTCTTGTTGCCAGGAATCGCAACTCCTTGGCTCATTCCTCCTGGGTTGTAGCGCAGAGGAATTGTGCCTTCTTCCACTGCAGTTGAAGCACCAGTGGGGGTGAAGAATGCAGGAATCCCGGCAGCATGTGCGCGAATCCGTTCGATAAGAGTGCCCTGAGGTACCAATTCCAATGATATCTCGCCCTTGAGATACATTGACTCAAAGGTCTTGTTTCTGTGATACATTTAATCAACAGAGTAAAAAGTATACAGTGGATGTCATACCCTCCAGGATATGACGCGACAACCTTGCTGAGTTTGGATGTGTTCAATAGTTTACCTATGCACGGTAAGATTCACGCTGTGCCCGGAATAGGGGGCACGCACCTAACCCAGAGTCACCAGCACCAGCATTGTTGGAGACACCAGTCAGGTCTACCACCTCTTTCCGCTTTGCGAGTGCACCAAGAAGCGTGTCTAAGTCCCTGGTAAGCTCGTTTCATGCAGAGAATCGGGCCAGAATACCCGGTATCCCAGCAAGCCCAAAACCTAGATACACGAATGAGTATGTGTGCTATTCATGGGCCGTGACACCAACCTCCACAAAGCAAGACTGTGCCAGACTTGATGTCCTTCACGGCTTCCTCTGCCGATTCCCAGACCTTTGATTTATTTGGGACTGGGATATCTGTAGGAGTGCTGTACGCCCTATAAACTACAGACACTCGAAGAGCACGAGTGGATGTGAGGGCAAGGGTGCCTCGTACGTGGGCGAGCAACATGATGGTGGTTTGATATCAAGGAGTGGGAACGGAACTTGAAAGGGAATATATATGTTTATGTTCGCGTGTGACAGATGGGCCGCAGGCGGAGAGTTTATGCGGACGAGGCGTTCCCAGGTGCGAATCGTTCAACATCGTGCACGCCCGGATCTACTCAATTCCGCGGCCGATCATTGCCGAGGCCACCCCTGAAAATGTATGGCCTTGTTTGATCTCGAAGGATAGTTGCCCATACAGTGTTAAACAACGCGTCAACTTCCCAAATCTCCACCCTTTTATCAGTACACCTGGAATGTCAGACTGGACATCGGATTCGAACGAGGCTTTGGCGCTATCACTAGGTGAGAATTTTTGTCAAAATTTGGTTACCCATTTTAATGGCAGAGCGGCCACGCAGTGAGAGCATCAGAGGATACCGACGCTTTAGCTGAGGATGAATCGTATGTCAACTTCCACCCCAGATTTACCTATCCGGTGGGTATGTCTACATGGGCTGGTACCTTCCCTGACATAATGACAATAGATCTTTGGTGAAGATGAAAAGATATACGGCTATAATGACTTGGTTATTGATGTAAGACAGTGGCCACTTGTCACGACTAACCTCTCATTGTTTTTTGTAGATGAGGTTCGCCTCTGGATCCCTCAATAAATACCTGGCCGTTAGATATTCAGCAAAGCTTGATTCTTCATCCACAGTCGACGACGTTGAAGGCACTCTGTCCGAATTTATCCCACCAGGTGAGATGCTTGCCAGTGACACCGGCGTCCCTCCCTTGAATGTTCTCGTAGGTTACTATACGGACGAGGCTGCCTTCAACCAATGTGTTGCAGAAGATGCCACAACATTTCGACCAACTGGGCAACTCATTTACTCCTATACGCGTCTTTCCCCACTCGTGCCAGGGAAAGGGAAAGGCACGATTGACTTACAAACATTGGATTCTGAGAGTGAAGATGCTGTCGTTTTTGAAGTATACCATGTGAGCCATGCTACCCTTAGGTCAGATCGTTTCTAACATCTACAAGGCAACATGGGACACTCCTGGGTTCAAGGAATATCACCGAAAGATGCAATTATTCATCCTTCTTTACATTGAGGCTGGCTCATACATCAACGAGGATGAGGATCCGTGGGATTCGTAATCCTGTAGGTCCATCTTCGGGCTCGGTATCTCTATGTGTCTGAACCTAGCCTTAGCTATGAAAAACGGAAGAGAAGAACAGCGCCCCATGTCGCTACATATCATTTTGCTGGATACTCTTCCCTATATCCCTTTTACTGCTTCCCAGAAAAAGTCCGGCTCAGACTGAGGTATCCTTATCACTCCGTTTATCCACGAAATCCTCACCAGCTTTGCAGCCAATTCGTTATTCTTCCCCCATATCAGCGCCAGGGGCATGGCTGTCAGTATTCCTGGGTTCCACCATTTTAGTCTGGCGCTCACGCACCTGTAGCTGAACTCTATAAATCAATATACCAACACATTTTATCTCAACCGAATGTCGCAGAGCTCACTGTCGAAGATCCTGCCGAAGCATTCGAAGATCTCCGCGACCGAAATGATCTCGCGATGCTGCTTTCAACTCAAAGATTTATGGAAGAAGGCTTCGGCGGGGAGTCGGTTTCTCATGGCGGCGGGCGAGTCGGGGGTGTTGGAAAAGCAGGAAAGAGTGGTAGAGGTGGCAATGGCACCACAGTGGTGAAAGGAAAAGGCAAGATGGGGCCGCCCGCCGATAAAGTATGGGTAGAAAAATGGCGAAGAGATTTAAAAATCGCAGGAGTAAGTGACTAAATTTGTCTTCCAGATTCCTGACCGACCTTTTATGGTAGCGCCAATTTTATCGGCTCATTGAGATGCTGATCCTGTCCCGGTTGGTTCCCAATGATGCCCGTGCTGCACGGGCCTATCGAATCCAAGTTAAAGAACGGATTTATAGATTCAACTACGTAGGTTTGGATTATCGGAATCCTACAATAATTCTCACCGGCTGGTTTTCAGGAGGTTCTCATTCAACTTGAAAAACAGGAGCGCATCGATAAACTCGAGGAAACATTCCAAAGTGTCCGAGAAGACTATCTCCGCATATTAGCAATGATTCAATAGTATGTTTCTTGATTGTATTTTCCTCGTTTTGTGCTCGCGTCCATATTATCCGCTTGCAATGCACATTTCCCAAGTAAACCCATATTATTTCACCCAAGTAACCCAAAAGAAAATATCTATGACCAAGATAACACCGGGGACTATGCTGCGCCGCCATCCCCTGAGCCACCATCTCCCTGCGGATCCTCGTCATGGGCGGTCAAACGTGTTCCATCCCCAGCATGATCCCGCCGCTTTTTTTCCATGATCACGAACGAAAGCACCACAAGGTCGATGTCCACGGTGCATGGTTGAATCTGGAGGTGGGACTTCTTTTCACCGGCGAAGAGCCCTTCTTCGACAGCGGTAGCAGTATACCTGGCCACCTCTTCCTCGGTGGTTGATAGTGTAAGCTAAATCGCCAGTTAGCTTCCAATTCCGCCTCCATACTTCAAAGTGCCTTACGACACAGCCCACCCCCCGGACAAATTTCCACCGGTACTCATTCTGATCGTCCCCAATGAAGTATCGGGATCTGTGGTTTGCCCTATTAACATATAGCAAGCCGGCAGCGCTGATAGCTCACGAGCTAAAATGACCCTTTTTATAGAGAAAATTTGTCGCGCGCACGCCTGTTCCCGTGCCCACACACCTTCCGAGGCCACCCAAGAGCGGGCTGCGTATCACAGTTGGCGTGTCCCAACACTTCCACTCAATATCTGCGACCATGCCATCATCCTCTGTATCCGCAGGCCGCACGATGCGCGACAGACGGGTGCCGTCTTGCTGCTTTGTTGTTCGGACTTGGTAATGCGCGACGCCATTAGGTGATACGAGGACAGTGTTCTGAGGGTCGTTGGGTACGAGGAAGAGGTCCATAGTGGATTTTTGAACGGGGATTCGGATGAAGGATGGGTTCAGTTGTGTGGAATCATCCTATTTGATTTTAGACAGTCGCCTGGCAAGTGGCTGACTGCTTGTCAGTCCGCGGGCCTAGGCTGGCTGTTGTGCTGCCCGGGGATGTTCTGAAAGTAAGATGAAATTCAAACGAGTCAGCCACCTACCAAGCGTATCCAGTACGCTTAAACCTAGAGATATTATTACACCCCAGGTTGCGTTTCCGGCAATATACTCCCTAATAGAAGTTCCAATTATTGTGCAAGATTATATAGTATATACTTCAAACTAGTTCTAGCCAATGGTTACGAAAAAAAGGTGAAAATGCATCGTTTACAGACTTATACAAATACAGATCATTATTCAAAATGAGGACGCTAGCGATATAATGCACTAAGAAAATGTGAAGATGCCTACGGTATTTCCGAACCCAGCCAACATGAGTTTGGGCACAATTAGTAGGGGTGATACTCGAGTGAAAGGCAGCCGTGGGATTGGTTCACTGGGCGAAGCAGGCACTGATGCCGAGCTGGAGCTTTTCGCCAATTCAGCCAACAGAGCGCTCTTTATCCGTGTGAATGAGGGGTCGAACGTCCACAACTCCCATCGCTCGAGAGTAGCTGGTGTTAGCCCATATGAAGATGTCGTGGTTGTGGTGTCAAAGGTTTGTGGCTTTGTATTCGTGGTTTCCTGCGAACGCCCACTAGCTGTCGGTCAATGACATCCCATCCACCCCTTTCGCAAGCCATGTCTGCCAGGCGGGTGGTACTGCATTCCTCCAGAAGGAACCCGGGATACTTGAGTTATTATCGACGGAGCGATCAGAGTCTTCGCTCCCTAATGGCACGGTCAAAGTATCTGAGGACCGTCGGGTAGAATCCTTATCGGATGCCCGCCTGGAATGGAATCCATGGGCGAAACCGGGAAAGGTGCGTCGAAGGATGCTAATCGAGCCCGGGGTAGAGATGGGGAGCTAGACCCCATTGCAGATGTTGTGCTGTTTGTTCGTGAGCGATGGATGTAGCCTTCGCGGGAAGGGGACTGGCGGGGTTGGTTTTGGACGCAAGAGCACCTCCTTGTCTGATCGCATAAATAGGTTTTGAAAGCATGTACTATGTGGTCAACGGAAAAGGCCACCAAGATGCTCTCCATGGGTAATTGGCCGCAGAAACGACAGGTCTCGCATTGGACAGGCGTTACACGGAGGCGGTTGATGTTCCCGTATGAATCGTCAAGGATAGATATACATTCGCCGGTCCCACCATCCCACAGGGATACAGACCCCGCGGAAGTAGCCACCGCTATGATTGCACGTGTCTCCCCTCCTAGGTCGGCTCGACAAGCATGTATTTTTGATACTGTATCAAGCGGATGGCCAGCCCGAAGCTGGAGCCCTGAATGGATGAATGGAGGGGAGTTCTGGAACTCGACTGTGCCATCGTCCATGAAAAAAACGACTGCAGAACCTTCACCTGGGAAACAGACGAGCGATGACGTGACGACTGAGGATGGTTGAGGAGGGGGGAAACGCGTTAAAATGGGCTTGTCTCCGAGCTGCCATCTTGCTACCATACCACTCTCGTAGGTAGCCACTAATTGGACACCAATCCCGGTGATGATGGGATAAAATGTAATTCCGCGACGCCGGCGGAAACGTCATCCAGGAGGAGATGATCCAAGGGGACTAGTGACCCTCACAGATCGACCAGGGAGCAACCATGCCGTTGCTAGTTCCACCGCTAGATACTCCCCTCCATCGTCTACGGCAAGGGTAGTGATGGTGGGAGAGGTGTTGGAACCACTTGCAACGCGACAACACCCAAGCACATCAACTGGGGTCGAAGTTGTCGCATCCGCGCGCCATACGCGGATTTCGTTATGCAGTCCGACAGAAACAATGATCTGGCCGTCCTTGCTAGCAGCGAGGAGTTCCACATCACTCTCGAAAGCTCGCGGCAAGGTTGAGAAAGAAACTCCGCCTTCCAGACTGGTCTCTCCTTCCAGTGGCGTATCAGCTTCCGCGCGATTCCGCTGGGCTTCTAGCAGTTCAGTATTTTTGAGGAGATAAAGCAACAACCCCCAGAGTATGCTCGTGGTCACAGCAATGGGTAAAACCATAATCTTGAGCAACCAGTATACGAGACGGAATGTACGCATGGAAAACCGTGGGCGGCTTTTTTGGCCATTTAAATAATTATCACTGCTCGGTCTGAGAGTGACTATGGTTGGAACCTCGGATTGAATATGAAGAAGCGGCTCCCGGTTCGGGTTAAAGCTTTTCCATATGTGCCAGGCAGCAGATTTGTGTTCCAGCTTTTGTTCGGCAAACTCGGAATTTGATCGCGAAACGGCACCCAAAGAAGCGGAGTGAAGGTTTTGCTGGTTCCGGCCAGCAGGGGACGCAGAATACGTGGAGTAATATAATGTTGCCGTCATAGCGAGGAGCTTTGGAACGAATTGACGACCAAAGATAACGCATAGAGAATGAAATCTTACCATGAGTAGACTGATATTCGTAGTTGCCCGACCCTTGAGATACCGCTGGGTCATAACAACCAATTTCTTCCAGCCCGATTTGGTGGCCGGCTTCTGGTCAGCCCCCAGATCCTTGACTGGCTTGTGCAAGGCTGGTGTGAGACTTGGGTCATGACGAAGGAGCTCGTCCAGCTGTAAATGTTATTATTCAGCCACCATACTAAGCTAGTCAAAATACGCACCTCCAAGCGTTGGATATCAATCGAAAGAACAGCCATGAAGAACGTGTGAGCCAAAAACCAATGGGCTACCAGAACCACGATGGCAAAAATACAAAACTGGCGAATTGCGCCAATTGAAAACACCGCCGTAATTCCTAGAATACTGTTGTAGGAAACAACCTTCAGAGTGTTGGATGTTCCAGCACGGCTAAGCCCTTCAGCGATCCTCTGTTTGACTGATAAGGTGACAGACGTCTTCCCGACTGCATCAACCTCGTGGAACTTGAGCCGGGGCAATTCAAAATGTATAGCAAGAATAACGCACAAGGTTGAACATATTTTCTGCACCAACAAAGACGATCAGTATTGGGAGTAACTCCCTGCCATGAAGAAATAAGTAACCTATAATCGGCTTTGGTGGAAACCCTACCATGGTACCATAGTGATCCTGAATCCCACCAATGCACAAACGCTCAAACTTGTAATCGTGCTGACAGTGATCTCCACTAAGGCCGTAAATGTAATGCCGATCCGAGAGTGGACACGGTCCATCCGACGCATCGTCCATGTAACGTAGGCGAAAAAGCCAATATAAGCTGAGTAAAGAAATATGGACATGACCGACCAGCCATTCATTTCTGATAGGTTGGGGTCGTACTTGTGCCATTTCAGCCTGGGATCAGCTCAACGAATACTAAAAAATAATACCTCGAGAGCCACTAGTGTTGGCTCCTGTGTTGGCTCTTGTGGTTCCACAATCAAATCAGGGCTACCGGAAGCAGCTTGGTGGACCGCCTGTAGCCATAATTGATGCTCAGAGGCACCGAGACATTCGGAGTCTGGGAAGAAATAAGTTAGCGCCAAGAACGTGGCGAAATCAAATTGTGATCCGGAAACGTGGTGCTCGATGGAACCTCGCCCGGCCAGGACCATCGGCGGAGTGATGGGGATGCCATCTATGGTTATGTTCTTGTATAGACTCAAGGTGTCTACGATGTTGGTGTCTGAGAGTAATGCTTCTTCTTTGTGGCTCCAGAACGATAAGGGCGATAAAACAAAACATCTTCCGTTTGGGCGCTTCAGACAGGGAATTTCTCCAGAAGAGATGAGTTCCTCAATGCGTTGTTCGAGAGCAAGAGTGGATTGAAGGATCCGAAGATTTAACGCCCCGTCATCGTCTACTCGTGGGCTCTGAATAAGAAGACGTTCGACACGGAGTGCCCGGCCAAAACTGCATTTGGCACGAGAAACGGCGTCCTCGTGGACACGAAGGGCATCATGCCCAGACCATAAATTCACCAAATCTTTGTGTGTGTGGGGTCCGGAGGTAGAACTCGAGGACGTGAATGTGTCAATGATAGATAGTGATTTCGGATGCGAGGATGAATAAATGGCCAACGCGGGGTAGAAGAGGGATGTAATTACAATGCAGGATATCAGAATAACGCGGATTTGATGCGTCGCACAGTGTCTATCACAGGAGTGCTTAGCCAAAGAACAGTAAGAAAGGGCGACAGCGGCTTACAGTCCAAAACGGAGGAAAAACCTTTGACCATGAGTCCGTGCCCATGTTAGGATACGAGGCGCGTTTTGTAGTAGCATCATCACTCTAGGATGGGTGGGTATAAGCACCAGCCGCCCTTGCGATTCTGTTCCAGCCTGCGACGGCTTGTCTCGGACTTCAGGAGGGTGCAAAATGAATACTGGGAGTCTGCGGGGAGAAATAAGCGGTGGGTTAGCTTGAATTAACCTCTGGATAGAAAGACGGACTTCTCTTGCGTTTATCTTGAACAATACTGCATCCTCGATATGGAATTCAAGACTCAATGGGAGGTGCACCGGGGATGGCTTATTAAAACTTTTTGGTCATCACATTGACAAATTTCAATTGGCGGTGCAGGGCGGGACATCACATGACCCTACCCCTTCAAATTTATTGGTGTCACCACTCCGGGTTTGGGCGGCCTACCACTGTTTTACACAGAGGGATTAGACTTATTCGACTTTGAACATGGCTTCTACTAGCAGGTTGGTGAAAGTATCTTCTGTGGTTAGGAATGCCCAATGGCGGACATCTAGTCCAGCAAAAAGATGTGCGTAATCATTACAGTGGCTCATACTACCTATCTTAGATATTTTCCTAGGGCTTCACCAAACCTACCCGCGGAACGCTATCACGAACCTCGAGATGCCGGCAATGTCGCCTACCATGACTGAGGGTGGAATTGCTGGGTGGAAGAAGCTTGAGGGGGAGTCATTCACAGCGGGAGATGTACTGCTGGAAATTGTACGCGCCCAATATGCTCCATGCTGCAACCACCATCCCATTATATTGCCAATTCTCACAGGAGACAGATAAAGCAACGATAGATGTTGAGGCACAAGACGATGGAATCATGGGGAAAATACTGGCATGTTCAACTCACTCCAGCACCTGTCGCGGCTAACCAAAGAATAGCTGCAAGATGGCTCAAAAAACATTCCTGTCGGAAAAGTAATTGCGCTTCTGGCAGAAGAGGGCGATGATATCTCAAACCTACAACCACCGAAGGAGAAGACACCCAAGCCAACAGCCGTCTCGTCCCCAGCTCCAAGTCAAGAGCCTGCACCAAAGTCGTCGCCTAGTCCCCAAGCGTCTAGCCAGTCGCACTCCAGACCTTCTCATTCACGACCACTCTTTCCTTCGGTTCAACGGTTACTCCTCGAGCACAATATCTCAACCCCCGGGGAAATAACGGGGACTGGTGTTCGCGGAATGTTGACAAAAGGAGATGTGCTAGCCTACCTTGGGAAGGCCTCCGGCCCAACAGGAACCTTCAAGGAGCGTGCCGCACCAATTCAAGGTAGTAAGATTCCCGAAGTTAAACCAGAGGTGAGCTTAAGTGCAGTACCGCATGTGATTGGATAACTCATGGTTCTTTTAGCCTCTCGATGGTCCCTCTATTCGCCGTTTAATCGTTTCTACCATGTTGAAACAGTCGCTAAGTGCAAGGAACGCGTCGATAAGTAAGCGATTCGTTCCGTTTCTGGCCCTCCTTGAATTCATCATCCCCAGCTCCAGGTCCTATCGATTTCGACTCAATTATTGCAGATTATATCCCCTTAGTGGTAGACAGCCACACGCCAAAACCCGTGCCATCCCCGCCCACTAAGAGCTCAACAAATTACCTTGATGGTCTCATTTGAGCACTCGCAATATTCAGTCTGGAACTCCATAGAATTACTTAATAGGCATTTGGCTATAACAAAACTAGGAGTGGTTATCATATGCAAGCCACAGCCTTTCATATCCAAATCATCTTTAGCTCCTACCCACCCGTCGCTTCTTTGGAACAGGCCTGGGTGATTTATTGCGTTCCCCAGGCTTTCCAACTTCAGCCATGAGGCTTAGGTCGCAATAAGTATGTTCAGCGGATGCCTCATTCCCAAAAGCCATATAATCCGTACGACACCTCACCAGCGTGTTCAACTCGGTGATCCAGACGACCTCCAGAGCGGCTGAGCCCCGCGCTACTTCGTAATTCCAGTCTGCTGGGATTGGTGATCCAGCATTGTAAACAATTACGCTTCGAAGGGATCGCCGAAAAGTCGTAAAAAGATCGTCATCAACGTGCCATTCAGCTAGGTTAGGAACCTGATCCAACATGACCTTCACCCGAGGCGGTGGGGAATGGTAATTCCTGTCTAGACGTTTACCCTCCAGCTCATAGATCGCACCGAGTGAGACCGTCAATGAAAGTTGTTCGCAAACGTTTTTGATGACAGCATCACATCCCTTCAACGAGTCCTTCATTTCCTGAGGGTTCTGGCGGATGCAGCCTGTTGCTTGATAGGATACATAAATCGAAGACCAAAGCCTAAGAATCCACCCTTGGGCAGGAAATTCGGATCATTCAAGAGATCAGATATGGCAGATTTGAGTCGAGAGTCATCAGGGACAACAGGGACCACAGATGCTGGGAGTGGGGGGCTTCTATCGGCTGAAGATAAAGATTGTAGGTGAGCGTCACCCGGTACCCGACGTCGACGGTGGTGACCTCATGCTCGACGTCGCTATAAAAGGCAACATATCCAAAGGAAGGTTCATCCTGCTGGGAGACCGCGGTTGCTGAGTCAAAGGACCACTCCTCTCCACGATGGCGGAGGAGTAATTTGCCTCCCTCGTGCTGGGTTGGGAATACAATAACGAGGGATCCAAACATATCGGTACCGCGCGGGGTGTCTTGATGGGACTTGAAGAAAGACCCTTTGTCTGTCGTTGCCAAATATGAGGATAAGTTCGTCCTGGGGAAATAAACCAATACCATAGACGTTAAGTTTGTAAAGCTCTGATCGGATAGTCCTTTTTTCATCCAGGCCCTCGAGCATTTGTGCGCGAATGCGATCAAGGATACGATATTTTTCCAGGTTCAGTTTGGGTGTGAAATATTCAAGGTCCATCTTCCTTGCCTTCCGGTACGTTTCATCAAGTACATCCTCTTGGTTCCGACCAAAAGTGGCTGGCTGGCAAGCATCGACGAGGGCTTGTAGCTCACTGTCAGATGCTCGTGCTAGGTCAAGCCACCTAGATAATTAATCCTGGTCAGAATCGAGAAGTGACAAAATAGGGCGAAACAAGCCTTGCTTGATCATCTCGACGATAAAAGAGCACCGCGTCTGAGTCAGCGATAGGGCATACACCGGTACAGTAGGGGGCTTCAACAAAACACTCTGCTTTGCAGCTTGAATCTTTTCTTCGGTGGTCGACATGGGTGAAGAATATGGAGCATCTTCAACGATGGGATACCTTTTATATTTTTTATTATTTAAACTCAGTCCCATCAGGATACAAGCTATCCGCACGTATTCGAGTCATTCGAATTTCAAAGTAATTTCGATTGGTTTGACTCGCACGACCCTGCAGCGCGGATGGTGATCACTGATCGGTGAGTCTCTTGAATGGGGAAAGACAATTTGCAATTTCTGTGAGTCCTGGAACTTCAAGGAGCGAATGATGTACTCAATACGTCATGCATAACTCTCTCATTCGTATAAAACATAGAGACGGAAGTTCGCCCATGTACATGATTTACTGCAATCAGTATGGCCATCTGACATCATAATGTATTGCTATGATCATCGAGTGTTTGGCTGTGGCCTGCGGGACAAACGACATACTCGGGCTCGAGCCAAGTACTTATGTACAGGTTATGTAAATCATTTACATCACTCACAGGTTTGATGGGGGTGATTGACGCCAGGTCGAAACGATTTGTGGGCGATGTGGGTGAAATTGGTGTTGTTAGATATCCGATTATGAGCGCCGCAAGCGTGGAAAGACATGTGGAGTAAATCGAAGAAACATTTTTGCTCTACCGGGTGCCGCCCTGTGCGCGTGATATTCCGCGCTTGAACGTGTTCATTTGTAGTTCGGGAGCCGTTCAAAGTTGAGCACTGTCGGGGTTGTATTCTGATTGCTGCTCACCGTAGGTGTTGATACACACAATTGGTAGGGGGATTTTTTGGGTGTAAGCCATGCGAAGCACTAGCACATGAGATTTGGCGTCACACCATTTGTTGGAACTAAGAAGCCGGAAATAGAGGTGTTACGTAACATTGGGTTTTGAGCTTCGTGCGCTGTGGATGTGAGCCATCCTGCTTCGCTCCTGCTATCATTTGTCTGTAAACATGGGCTGGCTGGCTTCCCTTTTCTCATCAGAAAAGTCTCAAAGCTCAAGGAAAGGGCAGGCGCTCTCGTCCACACATGAAGCATTTTCACTCCCAACGTCGTCTCCAATTTTGTCTCCACATCCCGACGCCTTTCACCATGATGTCCCAAACACCCCAGATACAAATCAGTCGTATACTTATCCTCCTCAAGGCTCAGGTCCATATGGTTACGTTCCCACATCGTAAGGATTGGTGGCACACCTCGAGAAGGTTGTTGAACTTATCATTCGTCACAGGGCTGGCTTGCAGTCAAGAGGTGGTTCACTACTTCCAATGCACCACGACCGCGCCCACACACCTCTGTCGCCGACCTCCCCTTATCCACCTTTAGCTGCCACCTGGAATCGCCTCCGCGCATGGTTAGGCCGTGAATACCCAGAGCTTGGTGACACTCTCAATTACGGAATACTCCCCCAAGACCTGGCTCTTATCGAGAACCAATTTGGTTTTGCCCTTCCTGCCGTCGTTCGAGAGTCTTTTCTCACAGTTGACGGACAAGAAGCCGAATCCTCCGCCGGCTGCTCAGAGGGCCTTTTCTTTGGGCTTACACTGCTTCCTCTTGAATACGTCCTTGAAGAGTGGAAATTCTGGCGGGAGGTTGATGAAGATTCCTCCACGGGCGCGAATGACCGTTTGCGTGGCATGATGCGCTCAATACCCCGGGATGGGTTCGGGAAGAATACTCGCAACGGGGCTGGATTCCTCTCATCACTGATAAGGCCGGTAATTATATTGGTGTTGATCTCAATCCAGACCAAAGTGGATCCGTTGGCCAGGTCATTGTTTTCGGGCGTGAGTTTGACACAAAGGTTGTTCTGTGGAAAGGCGATGGACCAGCGGGGTGGGCGAAGTGGTTAGCAAGTTTCGTCGAGGAACTGGAAAGTGGAGAGGGATACGAAATTGGAACTAATGAACCTGATGAGGGAAGCGAGGACGATCTTGGCTACGAAAGCTATTTCTACGACGGTAGCGGTCGGGGCCAAGGTGACGGAGGTGGTGACACAACCTCGGGTGGCGGGCTGCGGCTAACTGGAGAGTACCGGGGCTGGAATGTTTTAGAAGCATGGGCTGACCGAAGTCTTCGCAAATGGCATCAGACTGGGGTGATACCGGATTCCTCACTTTTGCCAGCGCAAGAGGATCTGAGGGTATAGTTGTATTCCACATTAAACTGGCTCCCTTTCTGACCTCTTTGAAGGTGACAGAAACTGTAGGTCTAGGGGTGATAGATTTACCCCAGGGTTCTGGGACTGAGGTTCCTATACCTGTCCTCGCTGATACAGAAGAGTCAACCCCTCCCCCACCACACAAAAAATCACCTGCTAACCGACCTACACCTCTCGATCTCCCTACCATTTCCATCACCAAGCCTCCCGCACCGCGTCCTGTTGAGCTGCCAACGCCGCGAGATATTGGTGGGCTCCCTTCTCCTCCCGAATCTATACATTCCGCTTTCGATGAAGATCTGGAATCTGGAAGAAATCCTGGAATGCGCGAGGTCACACAAGAAGCAAAACTAGTGTCCTCCAGAAGAAAACCGTCTAATTCAAAACCCCAAATACAATCACCAGTCGCCCGTGAGGCACAAGAAGACAGCGAAGCGGCTCTTTTGGAATCACATCCTCCTGGTAGCCCGTGTTCGAGCCACAGGCCAAACAGCCCGATATACAGCCCATACCAGATCTTCTTGCTGATTCGGGGCCAGCTTTACACACCATACCCATCGAGCCATCCTCGCCGAACTCGGTCCCATCGGATATTGGGCCGCTACTCCCGAACCTAAGAAGAGAAAGAATCCCCAACTCAAGCTGAGTTCACGTTGCGAATGTGCAGCTGGAAACCACGAGATATTGGTACCTACTGTTATTAAGGAAGCCGCTCCGTCAAGTGAGGATGTAATACAGGAAGCGGAAGCACAAGAAGACAACGCCAACGTTGACAATACCATCCGACTCATTGGAGGAGGTGGCGTCGCAGGCGTTGTGGACTCGCCTTTGGATTCTGTGGCCGTAGATGTGCCTCAGGTCGAGCCAGAGCCAGTGGCCACACCACGGGACCGCGATTCGGACGTTGCTTCGATAAATTCTGTTACCTCAGAAACCGGCGACAGCAAGAAAGCTGCGGGGAAGTCCCACAAGAAGACTAAAAGTGGATTGGCCGGGCTGAGAAAATTCGGGCACCTAAGCGGACTACGGAAAAAGGATTCAAGTAGCAGCGCAAAGGACATTGTTGCTTCCTGATCTCATACCTACCTTGCCATATGTTTGGTTCCACATCTTCCATTAACCCTTATCATTCGTTATCCACTCCAAACTTCAGATATCCATACCTACATTAGTATCTTATTCGCGGACGTAACCCAATTTGCATGACATACAAAGCTTAGGGGGCTTTCCCAATATTTTTTTCGATAGCATTATGTCGCTCATCTCCCAAATCCACCATTCGCGTAACTTGGCATTTCTTGTTCTTCCGTTATACCCATAAATACATCACAACCGGCGCCCGGTTGACTCTCAGTCGTGACTGAAAAATGATAATGAAATGAATTTGGGTATCGGTAATATCGTTACGTATGATATGGAAATATTAAATCTCATTCCTTTGTAGCTTTGATCACAGCCATCAGCCCGCGGAATCGCGTACGCCAACCGTCGGCATACAGGAAGCGCACAAGCCCATTGCAAAATTCTCTGCACAATTATTTTCAGATGTAGCTATATCAAGAGGGAAGAAAACATACCGGCTCTTGGTCATAGATCGGATAGGGTAGTCCAAGACTTTGGGAATGCTGGTCTGTATCAATGAAGGCCACCGATCTACGATAACAGCCTTCACATTCGTAAGCGAGCGTAGGCCCTCGGGGCCGCCTGTTGAGGGAATTGAATGAGTTAAAAATCGATTACACAATAATACGCACCAAATCGACCGTAACCGCTGGATTTTACCCCACCGAAGGGGAGATCCTGACTATAAAATAATCAGCAAGTGAGGACCGATTAGAGATAGATAAAATCAACTTTATCTATGAATAATGTGAGCAGTTATTTCGAGCAATGGGTGGACTACTCACATAAAATACACCGAAGTCATTGACCGATACCATACCACACTCGAGTTGTCGGGCGACTTTTAAACACTGGTTTTGATCCGGACCAAAGACACTAGCACCAAGTCCATAGCGTGTACCATTAGCAATTTCAATAGCCTCTGGAACATCCTTATATGGCATGAGAACAGCAACAGGGGCGAATACTTTGTGAAACATGGTTAAAATTATCTGTGACGTCACAAAAGAAACTACAAAGCTTACATTCTTGTTGTGCGATGTCGTAAGAGCTATCCACTGGCCGACAACGGATGGCTTGAAGTAGTAGCCATTCTCAAAGTAGGAGTGGTCGTATTGTTCCCCGCCCGAAATGTCGGCACCACGATCTTTAGCATCTTGAATAATTCCCTGAAGTGATTGGAAACGGTGACCCGAAATCATTGAGCCACAGTCGACGGTTTGCACATATCCTTCCTGAGACGGTGATAGAACAGACCCAGATCTCATTTAGCGACGCGGTCGGATATCATTTCATGAAGTTCGTCGTATTGTGAATTATGAACGATCAGCCGTTCATGCCGATACAGTTCTGGCCCATGTTCTGGCTTGGTGATAGATGTCAATTTTACCTTTTCTTGGTCAAGATAAGAACCTCACAATATCCCTCGCATCCAGAGACTAATCCATTTATTCAAGTCGGTGCGAGGAAGGATGATGGCGGGATCCTTTCCACCGAGTTCCAACGTGACGGGGGTAAGATGTTCAGTAGCAGCAACTGCGATCTGAACCATATCATTACCAAAATGATAAAATGCTGAAACAAAAATAAAACCTTGCGACCGACGGTCTCAGAGCCGATAAAAGTTATATGCTTGATTACAGGCGACTTGGTAAGCGCGTCGGCTTGCTCCGGCCAACAACAAACGACCTAAAGCAAAAATCCTCAGCTCCAAGGTACTTCAATGATATTAATATTACCTGAACAAGTTCGGGATCGTGTTTCAACACGCGAAGACACTCGGTAATGGCTCCCACAAACCAGTTAGTTGACCAAAGAACATTCTCGGAACACTTCAAGACGATGGCATTCCCGGAGAAAATTGAAGCCAAAATCGGAGACCACGCGTTATGCAAAGCTGCGCTGAAATATGAGGCATAGGAATGTATACCCAATCAAATGAACCCACGATAGTTCCATGAAACAATGCCGGCGACAACACCCAATGGCTCATACCGAACCTGTGACTTTTTGTACATCATCATGAGGTTTCCTCGTCGGGATTCTGGGCGTAAAGCTTTTTCTCCGTGTTGGATCAACCATTCCAGTTTCGAACATGTTGTAAGAATCTCTCCCAATGCAGCATCCACAACTAGCGCTGCGTTAGTAGATGTTGTAACCCAAGTAATATCCTCTTACATGTTTTTCCCGAATCACGACAAGCCACCCTTGCACAGACATCCTGGTTATCCACCAACCATTTCAATAGACTCCGCATGACGCGTCTCCTTTGCGTAAATGTCGTTTCCTTCCATTTTTTCTGTGCTTCAGCAGCCGCTTGGATTTTCCGATTGATATCCTCCTCATCATCGGCAAGATAGGTACCAATATGGAGACTGGTTGCGGGGTCAAAGCTAGTGATATACCGCCGTCCCTCAATCCTCATAGGGGGGCTGACTTCAGGATGCTCCAGGTGGGATTCGAGATGGGCGTTTTCTATCGGGAATGACTCCCAAAATGGATCGGCGGGCTGAAATATAATGAGTAACTGAATAGGAAAATCGAGTAGGTGAATTCTTACAGCGGGAGGGACCCAGTGGAAAGGAACTGCGCTATTGTGCGCCTTCTGGTATCTTTCAAAGACAAGCCAAATCCCGAAGGCAAAGAAGAGAGAAATAAGGTAGAAGACATCAATACCAGCTTCGTCATCATCCTCGGCCAGGCCGAGCGTTATAAGAGGGTGCAAAATGAGGGATACGAGCGAGCTCATGATGAGTTTGTGGACGCGAAGCACAACCTGACTTGAACAACACCACGCGATTTCAATTCCTCGCCTGTCTCACGTGACCAATTTAAATTTGGAATTTGACCGAGGCGGGATCGAGGGCCAATGGTACTCCACCGGGTCAGACTCCCACTGCGGAAGCACATGCGAGATAATCCTCCTCTATAATCAACCCCAAGTATCGACTCCGACGCGATGCCTATAGAATGAGGGGGCCAGTCGTCTCACCACCTCAGTATAACTATAAGACCAAAACTCTTGGTACTATAATACAAGTGAGATGCTAATATGATGAAAATATTCTAGGTGATTTCTCAACCGCCACAAGTCCGGGTATGTACTTCAATCGTTGATAGCTGTGCTGTCAGAATGTGATTGCCACCGTTCATACTACTTTTCTTTGTTGTAACAAAATCGTCCAATAAGGTTGGCCACGCCTGACCGCAATGTTGAGAAAGTTGAATCATAAGAGTGGATAAGACTAACCCCGTCTGTTTCGTAATCCTCCAAACTGGGTTTGATCGTTTCACAAAACTCGAGCATCTAGGTTTATGTATTTCTAGTCCGCCCAAGGGGGAGAGTGGCACAACGTACCATGCTCCAAAGATCTTTGTTCGTAGCCTTGTAAGTTCCTTTCTCCTGACAATTTGGAATCAGGGAATGTTCGCCACCAATAGTGTCTCGGATACATACAGTTATAAAATTCAAGACCTCCTGCATAAGGGGATATTTTCGAGTCAGAAGAACAGACCAAAGCGCTATTGATGTCTAAGCAACATTGTGAGCAACCGGATTTCCGAAGTTCGAATATGAAGCTGACCTCCATATCAATATTCCTTGATTGTCTGACGTCACATGCCGTCAGCGGAATCTCATGTCCCATAATCAAGATACCCACTCTTCCTTAGCCAATGTAAAGCAAAACATATAAAGCTTTTGGAATGCAGCCTTTTTATTGTCCGAATATGTGTGATAAGCTGTCCTATCATAGGGATCCTTTTTCAAATTAGTGGACTTCTTTATAGGTGTTTTATCCAAAATGAGGAGATCCTGGATGTCATTGACGACCATGGATATTTGGGGTAACGATGATATCCTTTTGCACTACAGTTAGCCTGGTATCTGGAGGCAAAGCTGGCAATACAACATACTTGAGAGATGCTGTTCCTTTCATCCACTCATCTCGGGTAAATTTCCCCATGTCCTTTGCCTCCAGCTGCCACGCGAGGATAAGAGGGAGGGCTCCATCAAGGGGAATTTGGGCATCATTGCACAGTTTCTCGAACCCTTCAGGGCCTATCGTGGTATCTTCTTCCTCTGCGTAGGCTTTGAACAAGGCAAGTGAGCGGGTGGACGAAAATGGTTCTTGTGCGGGATTTGAAGCTTGAGGAAGCTTGGGCAGAGCTTTCGTTGCAGGTGGGAATTTCGTAGGTGTTGGAGGGGTCACATTCTGGGGGATGCATGTATATGTTTAATACAAAAGGGCTGACGGTGGTATACGTTGCCTCACCCGAATGGACACCGACCTCTTTGGCATTGTGTCTTCATCACTACCAACATGTTTTGTTTCGTCAGAAAAGCAACAAAATAAGGACGACCAGCGCATGTGTGTTGCATACACAACGCAACCCTCGCTATTATATAGTTTGGGCACGTTGTTGCTGTAGGAAAGGATGTGAAAGGGTCACGTCGAGGAGGAACTCACTGCTTTCGGTGCATAGCCGTCACACTGCTTTCCTGTTCCTGACACTGAAATCAGCCACGGGATCATCTTGACCTAAAATAGCTACTTACGGCATCAATCTTTGTGCTGCTAGAATCAGCCACGAATACGAGGGAAAGAAAATCGAAGGGTCAAAGAAGTGTTGACATATCGGATTTCAAGCATGAAGACTAACAGGGCACTTTCAACCGCGGCTTTGGGGCCCCCTTTTCCCTTTTTGCCCTCCGTCGATGTTTTACCGGAAGTTGCCGCATTCCTGGGCTTTTTAGAACGGGGTGGCTACATATGTAAGAGGCCAATAATCAGTTACCTCCAATATGTGGGAGGCATTGCGCACCTTCTCTGTTCCCAGTCCCCTCCGTCTTATATTGAATAAGTGGTGAGCCGAAATACACCAAGTATACACCCATCACAAACCAGGAATCACATCCGCATCTAGTGGTCCCAACCCGCCTTCCACCGCAGCCTGATTGGAGGTTTTTTTGGAGGTAGATGTACCAGCTACAGTGGCAGTATTGGACAAGCGGGTGGAGCTACGTGTGGTTCGTGAAGGACCTCCACTCGGCACCACTGAATCCTCGGCACGTTTACGCTGAGAATGCACCTCAACATCAGTTATAATAACCAAATTGCAATTTGACCTGCCTTTGGTGGCATTCCTATTTATGTGGTTTGAGCAGCTGGTAAGGCGCGTCCCCGACAGGGTCTTTTGTGAAAGGAGGGAGTACTGAGCAAGAGAATCTAATATTAAATAACGCGACCATGCGCGTGACTGCCTAGTCACACTCTACGATCTAAATTACACACCATTCGCAGGCGCCACCTTGGACCTCAAGTTGACGAAACCCGTTGGAAAATTGGCATAGATTCATATTCACAATAGTATTCCCTGTTCACTCACTATCATGCCCGAAATATTCAACCCGAATCCAACTGTCTTTTCCCCCTCAAAATCCACGGGTCGAAGGCATGAGATGACTAGGAGTTCCTTGTGGATGGAGGAAATAGCAGATATTGAAGCTGATCAAGAAACGCTAGAGTCTATTGACCAAGACGAGATATTTGGTATGTCGTGTGGACTGGGTTGATCTACTGTCCGCTCTTAAACTTGTTCAGATCTTATCCGGAACATATATGATCCAGAGCATCCTAACACACTGGAAGAGCTTCGTGTCGTGTCTGCGGCTCAAGTGGATGTCAAACACAATCATGTCATCGTCGAATTCACTCCGACTGTGCCCCACTGTGGGATGTCGACTCTGATCGGTATGCGTGGCCAGTTCATGGTGGCCGTAATACAATATTGATGCTCTATCAGGGTTATCCATTCGTGTCAGACTCTTGCGGAGTCTTCCCAATCGTTTCAAAGTGGACATATATGTGAAACCGGGTTCCCATCAAAGTGAACATGCTGGTATGTCTCAGTTCCACGGGGTAGCCTGTGAACTGAGATGAATCTCTACAGTTAATAAGCAGCTCAACGACAAGGAACGGGTAGCGGCTGCGCTCGAGAATCCTGCCCTCGTGGATACGTTAGAACAAACGTTGGCTAATGTCGGTCATCAAGGGGAACCCCCATCTGGTTGATTTCAATAGCCCCCACATTATTATGTTGTATCGATAGCTTGTGGTGAATTTACTTAAATTCCAGAGACTACTTCTCACCTCGGAAGAGACGGCACTGCTGGAACCCGTTCGCGGCAATCATATTTATTAGGGGACCCAGGTATAAACATTTATATGGTCGGCAGGGTGGTATGCATGAGATATACGTTCTTGGCTATTTGCTACAAGTATCGAGGACAGACGGGGGGCTATGAAGTGCTACAATGAGTGTGCTGGATTGGTACTACATAATGAGGGTATAGGGGAATCTATGCCAAAGCATGGACATAACATGTAGGACTATATGTGGCTGATTGAAACATGAGGTGAGGTATAAATGCAGTGAGTGAGAAGACGAAAATGGAGGGCGGGGTGAGGAATCCCGGTTCAATCCTCTAGTAAAAAATCCCAATCGATAGTTGTTTCTGGTGCTTTGCGAGCACAGCCGAAGATCCTTTTGATCACTTCTTTCTGTGTATTTTCGGGGGCGCATCGTTGGATATCCCACATACGAAATGTAATGTGGCCGCGGGTGTAAACAACAACATCGTCTTCAGTGGGGATTTCCTCGTGCCTCGGTTCGTTGATACGAGCCCTCTGCATTATGCGGTTGACGAATCCAGCCGAGTATGAAACCCTCCCAGAGTGATGTATCTGGCCGGAGAAGTCGGATGGCAACCACACAGTAACGTCTGATGTTTCAGCCTGGACTTCCAGATAGAACTTGGAGCGCGGGAATGTTCTGCACTGTGAAGAAATTCAACAACCACTCGATAGTGATAAACGGGATAGAACGAACAACTTTGAGCTTTATAGCCCCCGTATCGCTGCCGACGAACATGCTCATGCGATGATCCACCGGCTGATGACGCGCACGGTAATGTGGCAGGATCAAAGACATATCTATGTCTTTGTGCGGGACGTCCATGTGGAAATCCCATCATCGTCGGCGTGATATTTGACTTTATGGACACCGCTAGTCGCATGATTAAGCTGGATGAGCGAATGGATAAGCGCAACGAAATCAAGCATATTCCAAGTTACATACCAGTATGTTTTTCTCGTAGGCGGAGACCTAGATTTTCTCATTGATTAGCCCGATACGAGTAAGAGAGTCGGGAGCTGCTACCATGGAATGATCAGTTGTGGACATTATTTGAAGTACAGGCAAAATCAGAGAAAGAAATATTAAAGGCTGCTACACGGTTCTGGGCCAGCAAACCAGGGGGGCGTAGTTATCGACCAGTTGCTATTGTATTGGGCGAGTTTTAATACTTCCATCAGTGCTATATTCGGACAAGTGCGATGATCACGCCACGTGGTGTTTACAAGGACTTCCTATTGCGTCCACGTTGTTAAGCGGCCCAGCCAATACAATGCGGTCCACGGAACTCACGGCCAACATGATGCCGACATCGAAGAACAATAACAGGCTGAGCACCGGCCTCATATTGCGATTACGCACAATAACTACTGTTTGAAAATTGACAGTCATCCCGGAAGTACAACGCACCCTTCATCTATTCTCCACGAGGTTAGACTTCCATTGAGCTGTTCAAAATGAATTCCATGGATGCATTGAGTATCGACAGAAATCAGACAATTATCAGTAATCATTAATCAGTCGCTGCTTCTCCCTTCGTCCCTGGGTCATCATGGGATCTTCAGAATGCGTCTAAGGCGATTGAGCCCACTTTCCCTGATAGTCCAGGTTGGGCGGTGCGCTGGCCCCACATCGGCCTCATCCTGCAGCTTGATTTCAATCTCCCCTAATGCTTGGACGTGAACTTCATCCTCTCCTTCTGTGCTTTCACCTGTGTTGAACCGTACTAAACCTGCTTCGATCCTATCATCTATATTCTGGCTGCATTTAACCCCACCAACTTGGTGCGCTCCATTATTGATTTCAATGGCACCACGGAAATCGGCCGGCAGAGTCACTTGTGTGCCGGCCTCACAGGAGGTGACATGCAACTGAAAGAAATGTGCCCCTGCACCTGGGAGTCGGCTCTAAGTCGATGTGATGCACATTTCATCAGAAACTGACACTCGGAATTCCCCCATATGGGTATGCATAAACGAACTCACCACTTCGGCCACGATAGAACCAGACTGACTGTAAAGGTCGATAATCGATTTCATAAATGGAGGAGCATCACCTGGCCATGGGGCTAACAGCATCACCCGGGAATTGATGTCTTCTGCAAATGTCTCTTTGAAAAGCACCGAATGTCCTGCGTACTTGTTCCCCTCCTTGCTAGGAAGCAGCTGTTCTGTTGTTGTTCGACCTTGTATTGACTGGCCGCAAGGTTTAGTAGTGCACTTTCATTTTGATCGTTCACCTACCTGTCGTCGTTTGCGTGCCTTGTTTTTGTGAACAGGTGTCGAGTCCTGCGGTGTCGCGGAGCCGTAATACCTGAGTACTGAATCACACATGGAGTTATTTCTAACATGCTTCAACGAGGTCAGTCTGAGAACAACTTCGTCACAAGGGAGGTGTGTCTTACAGGTGCATGCCAGTGGAACGGCGCCGACATTGTCGATAAAACGATGTTTGAGCCAGGATTCATGTCCCGTCTTCCTTTATACACATGAACGGGTACTAGGGCACGCTGTCGCAATGAGAGAAAGGATCGGCAGACAGCCCAGACCAATCGCCACGCAGCGCTTTCTTTTATGTACTTCGCTCAGGATTGCTAAAACCCTCGGGGCATGATGACCGAATGAGTACACCGCCATAGTTATACAGGTTGTGGGTATGTGTATGTAGATTTCTAGCATTTCTAATTATTCTCTTGTGAATCCACTACAATCGGACTGGCATCTTCTGGTTGGGGTAGTATGGTAGGTGATTTGTTGGATGTGGATGGGGTCATGGTATCTGGAAAATAGGCACTCTTGGTAACTTGCCTCGATCGGGTAGCTTCGATTAGACGAGCAAACTCTGATTTGTTATTTTTCTGCTAGGAGATGAACATCTGTCTAGCAGGGACGAACTCGATAGTCGACAGACCTCATATGCCATAATATCATCAACCACGGTTTTCGATTTTTTATTTCTTTCATCCTCCCATCTTTTCAAGTCTTTCCGAAGCTCACCCTTGGTTTTGCGGTGGGCAACTGCCCGATCCAAATTAGCGTTATAGAGTATGACCCAACTTGGATGTATAGAATAATCAGTGGCACATAGGGGTAGCAGTTACGGAGCGCCATACCGCTGATGGCGTTGAATGCAGGCGCTGCGTTCGCCATGGGTGGGCAGGCCGTGTTCGGATAGCATTTCCCTAATCTTCTTATCCTTCAGCGTACCATAGGAAGCTTTAGGCAGGGGGAAAGCGTCATCGTCACTATCGGAAGCTCTGTATAGTAGGTGGGTTGAAGTGATTTCGCCAGGGAATTAGGACTGACTTTGCTTTGCCTTTGCCTGACTGTCCCATAATCTTGCCCCATTCCTTTTGCTTGGAGTTCTTATTTCCAGCTTGCTCCACACTCCCCAACTGATCACAGTTTCGATCCATGTGTTCATTGATTCTCTTCAATTTAACGGAGGCGTTGCAGAGGGGACATGTAACAAACTCATCTGGAGGGGGCGGGGACTTGCTCAACGATCTGGCGCGAAGGAGCGCACTGTTGATACGTACCCTTAAGAGTTTCGGCAGTCATTTCAATCTCATCAATGTCGGAACTAGGGACAGTTCCATCATTTTGCTTCCGTTGCCCGAGTGGACGCCAGCCATGTGGCGGACGAGGGTTGTCCTCAGCTTTCGATTTTGTTCTCTGAGGAGAGACCAGCCTTAATTCAAGCTCTTCAGCAGAATTAGGGCTGCTTTCATTGTGTCTTCGTTTCTTGTGAGTCCTGGCACCATTGGTAGGAGGTGACGAAGGCACTCCTTGGTGATCGTTCCATGAGAGTCGAAGGACGTAGGATCTGATAAATAAGTAATAGCAATAAATACCAGAATTATTGACAGGACTCTTTCAAGAACCTAGCAACTTTCCATGCGGCCACCGCTTCCTCCATCACAGGGTTTGGCCGGAGGTTAGTTTCTTTCGTTTCCTTTTGGCATTTAGGACATAGTTGCTTCTCAAGTAGTGCACTTCTGACACACTTTGAACTCGTCAATAAGCAAGAGAATCAACAAAATCTACTCACACATGAGCAGAAACAATGACCACATGAGAGAGTTACTGGCGCATCGAATAATTCCCCGCATATGGTGCATCGAAGGGATTCGTCGAGAGATGATAGACCGGGCGCAGAAGCGGATGGGGGAAAGTCAAATGGGCCTTGCACGTCGTTCAGTTGAATATTCATAACCACTCAGGATAGCGGGTGGGATTCTGTCTTTGAGAATGACTCTACCCAATTGTGGTTGAATGGCTGTCACGTCACCTGATGTGTGACATGTGGCATCCGAGGCCCACGTGGTTAATGATTATGTAACCAAATATGATGACATAGCACTGGCCTGTGCACTATGCCACTGTGGCTGACTCAGTTGACCGGCTCTAACTCCTAGCGTATATTTTTCTACAAGATATGCACAGATACACACTAAATGTCCCTCTCCGAGGGTGCGCCTCGTGGTGAAACCTTTGGGAAGGTGGCCGGAACGACATCACAACAACTCCTCAATCCAGCGGCGACTCAGTGGATATCCCGACAATCTATGTTTAAACTACCAGTATCGCAATTGCTCGTCCACGCTCGTGGTTGTTTTGTAGGAGAGTATAGGGGCCACTCTGATAGTAAATGTAGCATGTTCTTTCAACCGGTAAATTTATCCTTATTTCGCTCCTTCCCCGGCATAGTATTGACATGGGGTATGAACAAGGACGTTCCTATGCATGTTCTCGGGTCGACAGACCAATTGGAACTCAAAGATAGAAAAATGATTAAGCGTGAACGCTCCGAGTTTCACTCGGTCGCTTGAAGCGCGGCCTTGATGATTTACCCGAACTCTCGACAGGTAACCCGCACTCATACCTTATTCGTAATTTAAAATAAGCCGCCTTGAAACGAGAGTATATATTCCACCATTATTGGCTATTTTCCACTTCGCTACCAACCGCAACCTCGACGGTCCATATTTTGGTCGATCTACCAATGGAGCAGGTAGCCTTCAAGATCAAATGCCGCGTAAATCAATGGCAACGTGCATTTTTCTCCACTAGCTCCAGATAGTCCGTGGAAAGCCGCCGGTGCTGGATTTGTCGATATGCTTGCCTCATGCCCACCGGATTCATATGGTAGGGTGGATTCCGCAGGGTCCCATCAGAATACGAAACAAGAGGAAAAAACTTCCAGCACTCAGGTAAGCACTCATTGGCGAGCATTTACGGACCGACGAGCCAGGATGGCGGCGTGGCGTCCACGATCTGATCGCTGATAAAATTCTTATGCTGTTCATGTTGAAAACTTGAAAACTGGTGGTCTAACACCAACTGGCTTGATTTTAGCTGCCTACCGCTTGCCCGGGCCCTAGGCTTACGCTCTTTCGATTCTAACGGTGAAATATTCGTTTGCGGCTGTCAGGCTCCAATTATATTTTTTGTAGCGGCCGCCGGCCCATCAATCATTAATCATTTTCAACAATAACAAACTTCAGAACTTGCGCTGCTACTACGGAATTTAGCGTCACGCGGAGATCGACTAGCAATTATTGACAGTCACCGAGACACATACATCCGTCTTTTGCATATTTATCGCTTCCGGGGCGTCAACATCTTATATTTCCCCGTATTCTTGATGGGTGCATTATATGGCACCCACGATTCCTGGGCGCGACGGAAATTTCTCGCTGCTGTCCATGGAATTGTAGAGTATAAACGCCGACGACAGGGTCATGCAGCTCATTCGATGGCGTCGAAGACTAGAACAGAACGCTTTCTGCCTTCTCCAATTGGAGACGACTATGGACAAATTACTTGTCGTGCTGAGGCGGTCCGAGTTCATTGATCCCAACTCGGGCGGTCCACCCTTTTGCAAATAGGACCGAGGAAGACTCCTGGAAATAGAATATAGGTGCTCTCGAGATTCGTATCAAGATCGCGGGGCCCGCCGCAAATCACTAAAGCCCCCGGTCAACATCATACACCAATACATCTGGTCATCGGTTGAAGGTACGGCCGCTAATATCTGGAGCAATGCGAAACCCCTGCCTACCTGTTCATCCATTGATTCGGACTTTAGCTTTGAAGGCTGACCGTGACATCCTTGGCCATAGTATCCTTGGCCATGATATCCTTGGCCACGACATCCTTGGCCATAAACATCCTTGGCCATTATCCCGTGGTTGGTCGTGATATGGTGGAGTTGTGGTTTTTGGAAGGATAATGAGCGAAGTTCAACCGCAGACCATCGATCTACCCATTAGCCCACTGGCTACATAGTACGTGAGGGGCCGCCGGGAGAAAACGCTCGGTTTATTTTGTCAGCTACAATTCAACAACGGGATAATCCCAGCTCAAGTTCGAGTATAAAGCGGTGCGGATGAAGTGGTATTCGATAGGATCCACCTCTCAAAACTCAATCATGTTCAAGCTCGGTCTCTGATTTCTCTTGCTCTTCTCTCCCAGCGTGTCGCTGGTGTTGCAGTTGGGGGCAATGTTCGTTTTGACTTGGGAAACAGAATTCATTTTCTTACCTGTGAAATTTAGGTGGTGGAATGGGCTGGACAGGAAGCGTGAGTTGAACAGCGATCCTATTATTGTGTAATTTATTTACAATCTCCAACAGACAACTTGTTCGTAGTGGGACTCCCGTCATACTTTGTTTTTTTCAACAGTTTGGTTTAGGCGACTCCGGCAGCACCTGCGTCTACAGCAATGCTTGGTATTCGCAGTAAGCTACTTATCCCATCATTAAATCGTGATTAACTATCCTAGGTGCTACCTCCACGGCTCTCCTCCCCCCACAACTACTTCTTCACCCCCACCCACCAACACTGGCGGAGCACCACCCCGGTTCCGGGCTCAATGGCAAATTCGTCGCTCATGGAAAAAATTCTGGGTTCGTCTACCTACCAATCATGAATCGCCACTCACGCGCCGTTCGTAGGCATCTGCTGCTGACTCTGGAACCATCAACATTGCTGCCAATGCTGCTGTCTTGAAGTCCGACTTCGGCGGTGTTACACCTGTCCGTCCCATTTACAACATTAACTGTTATGCCATCGATTCTAATTTCCCACATAGGAAAACTCCATGAAGGTATATTCTCTGCTTCTCATCTCGGTGGCTCGTGTTCTGAATACTCGACCAATATTAGTGGGATGCAACTGAAAGTGAGTATTTGAATATTTTATAGGTATATCTTACGCTCCCTTAGACTCGAGGGGGTCCTTCACCTTCTCCGGATCTGACGCGCTCGTGAACTGGGCCACCTCAATGGGAAGATGATCCGTGGCCACACCCTGGGTTAGAAGCCAAATCTCCTGCCTGAAGTAGTTTTAAACACTGCACATAGTTTGGCACTCGCAGCTTCCATCTTGGGTCTCGTCCATTGGGGACAAAACAACCCTGGTATCCATCCGCTTCTCCACAGCGCGTCAGCATAATTATGTGAATGTAGACCTCGGTCATCCAGAACCACATCGCAAATGTGGCCGGCAGGTACAAGGGCAAGCTCTATGGTAATCCTCTTTACATTCTACCCAACGGCTTCGCTAATAATTATCACTTACGTAGCTGTAAGTTCACACGCGTCTTCGCCTTGGACAATTGTTGACAGTCACCGGGATGGTAGTGGGACGTTTGCAAGTGAGCAGTTCTCATTGAATCAAATTCCTGATGCTAACTCTCTACCTAGTGAAATCTTCAACGAGGATGGATCTCTCCGCTCCAGCGTCTTCTCCAGGCTTTTGGGTGAAGTAAGGAATATACTTTTCTGTGCTGAGAATGCTTCTGATGATCGGTCCAGTCCTTCGTGACCATTGCATTCCAGGCTGCCCGTGCTGCTGACCCTAATGCCAAGTTCGTGCCCTCTCATATCATACCTGGCCATCTCTCATTGGGTTCTGAAGATTATACATCAACGACTACAACCTTGATTCGAACAACGCCAAGGTCCAAGGTTCTTAACGCTGCCACACTTGCTCGACTCACACTCACATACAGCATCATAGGGCTGGTCGCCCTCGTCAAGCGGGTGAATGCCAACGGCAAATTGATCGACGGCATTGGCACCCAGATGCATCTCTCTGTATGATTCCTATTCATTCGCTACAACAGGCGAATCAGCTGACGTATGACCGTAGGCCGGAGGTGCTGGGGTGCCCAGGCTGCATTGACCGCTCTCGCTGGCGCCGGGACCGAGGTCGCCATCACCGAGCTCGACATTGCTGGTGCATCTGCTAACGACTACACTACCGTCCTGAGAGCCTGTCTCGCCACCTCGGCCTGTGTCTCCATCACCAGCTGGGGTGTCTCCGATGTAGTATGTGCCCCCGATCTTTTCCGTGATAATGAGATATTCACCATTCGCAGAACTCATGGCGCGCAAGCAGCACTCCCTTGTTATTTGATGGTAGCTATAGGCCCAAGGCTGCTTACAATGCACTCGTTGGTGCTATGTAAGGTTAAAGCGCTCAAGGTCTCTCAATAACGTTGATAAATTCTTCTGCCAATTCCTCTGTCTCAATGAATTAAACCCCTGGCTTGGTCCGTTGCATATAATAATGAGCCGTGACTCCCGTCTGGCCTCAGGTGCGTCCACAACGCGTTCTCATGGGCAAGAAAAATGTATCTGTCGTGCCACACAACCCATCCAACCCATCCTAGCCAGTTGTTCCGTCAATAGGGCCCTTCGTCTATGCTTGGGCTCTATGCCCTCGCTTCCATAGGATGAGTTCACCTACCCGGTCGAAATCCGCAACCTTGACGGTCCATATTCATACTTTGGTTGGCCTACTAGTACTTAATGGAACAGGCACTTCATTCCCTCACCTAGATTCAAAGATACCTCTCCCTCTAGAGTGTCGCATGTGCAATTTATTGGTGAATTCGAGTCTCATTCAACGCCACCAAGGTCCACCATACGAGGAGCATCAATTTTGGTGACGGTGCACGAGAGGAAAATGGCTAGTATCGAATGGCACGAAGTGTTGAATTTTGTCCCTGAAGGTGGGGAAACGAAAATAAAATAGCCACATCTATCTCAACATAGGCTAAGCAATGAACTTGAAAGCGTGCATCCGACACTCTAACGGTGTTGTGGCTCCGATGTGTATTTGCGGTATCAACAATTGAATTTCCCACCCGAACTTATTTTTCCAACAGTTTGAACGCCATGCATAGTACGTCCCCCGGATGCCCATCGCTTCTGGTGTGTCGGCATCGTATCATGTTTCCCTGTGTTCTTTCTTGATGGGTATATAGCATCCGTGATTTCTTGGCGCACCGGAAATATCTCGCTACTTTCCATGGAATTGCAGAGTGCAAACACCGACGAATGGCTCGCGCAGCCCCATTCGATTATGCGGACGACCAGAATACAGAACACTTTCTGCCCCCTCCAGCGGGAAACAATCCTACTTCCCGGTCTACCTCTTGTTACCGCAAATAGGACTGAAGAAGACTCCAGAATATGGGGTACTCTCGAGATCCGCATCAAGATCGCGGGGCCCGTCGTAAATCACTAAAGCCCCCGGCCAACATCACGCACCGACACATCTGGTCATCTGTTGGATGTACAACTCCTAACGCCTGGGGAAATAAGAAACCCCTGCCTATCCATCCAATAATTTCGGACTTTAGCTTTGAAGGCTGACCACGTTATTTTTAGCCATTATTTTATGGTTGGTTGTGATATTGTGGAACTATGGTTTTTGGAAGGATAACGAGCGAGGTTCAACCGCAGACATCGATCTACCCGTTAGCCCACTGGGTACATACGACGAGTTGTACCGTGTGGCAGGCCGCTAGCGGAGAAAACTCTCGGTTTATTTTGTCAGCTACAATTCAACAGCGGGATAATCCCAGCTCAAGTTCGAGTATAAAGCGGTGCGGATGAAGTGGTATTCGATAGGATCCACCTCTCAAAACTCAATCATGTTCAAGCTCGTGTCTCTGATTTCTCTTGCTCTTCTCTCTCAGCGTGTCGCTGGTGTTGCAGTTTGGGGGCAATGTTCGTTTTTGACTTGGGAAGCAAAATTCACTGTTCTTACTCGTGAAATTTAGGTGGTGGAATTGGCTGGACGGGAGGCGTGAGTTGAACAGCGATCATATTTTTATGTGATTTACTTACAATCTTCAACAGACAACTTGTTCGTAGTGGGATTCTTGTCATACCTTTTTTTCAACAGTTTGGTTTAGGCGACTCCGGCAGCACCTGCGTCTACAACAATGATTGGTATTCGCAGTAAGCTTACTCCATCCCATCATTGAATCTCGTGAACTAACTATTCCTAGGTGCTTACCCTCTACTGGTTCTCCTCCCTCCACGACCACCTCTTCATCCCCACCCACCAACACTGGCGGGAGCACCACCCCCGGTTCTGGGCTCAATGGCAAATTCGTCGCCCATGGAAAGAAATTCTGGGTTCGTTTGCCTACCAACCATTAATCGCCACTCACGCGCCGTTCGTAGGCATCTGCTGCTGACTCTGGAACCATCAACATTGCTGCCAATGCTGCTCTCTTGAAGTCCGACTTTGGCGGTGTCACCCCTGTTCGTCCCATTTATAACATTAGCTATTACACCATCCATTCTAACCCCCACATAGGAAAACTCGATGAAGGTATATTCTCTGCTTCTCATCTTGATTGCTCGTGTTCTGAATACTCGACCAATATTAGTGGGACGCAACCGAAAGTGAGTGTTTGAATATCTCATGGATATAGTATCTCACACTCCCTTAGACTCCAGGGGTGTCTTCACCTTCTCCGGATCTGACGCGCTCGTGAACTGGGCCACCTCCAATGGGAAGATGATCCGTGGCCACACCTTGGGTTAGAAGCCAACTTCCCTACCTGAAATGATTTTAAGTATTCCACAGTCTGGCACTCGCAGCTTCCATCTTGGGTCTCGTCCATTGGGGATAAAACGACCTTGGTATCCATCTACTTCTTCACAGTGCATCAGCATAATTAATGTAAAATGTAGACCTCGGTCATCCAGAACCACATCGCAAATGTGGCCGGCAGGTACAAGGGCAAGCTCTATGGTAGGTCTCTCTGCATCATACCCAACGGCTTCGCTAATGATTATCACTTACGTAGCTGTAAGTTCACTACGTGTCTTCGCCTTGGACAATTGTTGACAGTCGCCGGGATGGTAGTGGGATGTTTGCAAGTGGGCAGTTTCCATTGAATCGAATTCCTGATGCTGATCTCCTGCCTAGTGAAATCTTAACGAGGATGGATCTCTCCGCTCCAGCGTCTTCTCCAACGTTCTGGGTGAAGTAAGGAATATATCATTCTTTGTGTTGAGAAGCCTCTCATGATCGATCCAGTCATTCGTGACCATTGCATTCCAGGCTGCCCGTGCTGCTGACTCTACTGCCAAGTTCGTGCCCTCTCATATCATAGCCAGTCATCTCTCATTGTGCTCTGAAGATTATACATCAACGACTACAACCTTGATTCGAACAACGCCAAAGTCCAAGGTCCTCAATACCATCACCTGCTCAACTCACTCATACTCACATACAACATCACAGGAATGGTCGCCCTCGTCAAGCGGGTGAATGCTAATGGCAAATTGATCGACGGCATTGGCACCCAGATGCATCTCAATGTGCGATTCCCATCCACTTGCTACAACAGATCAATCAGCTGACGTGTGCCGCAGGCCGGAGGTGCTGGAGGTGCCCAGGCTGCATTGACGCCCTCGCTGGCGCCGGGACCGAGGTCGCCATCACGAACTCGACATTGCTGGTGCGTCCGCGAATGACTACACCACCGTCGTCAAGGCCTGTCTCGCCACCTCGGCCTGTGTCTCCATCACCAGCTGGGGTGTCTCCGATGTGGTATGTGCCCTCGAGTTTCTGGGTGATAATGAGATATTCACCATTCACAGAACTCATGGCGCGCAAGCAGCACTCCCTTGTTATTCGACAGCAATTATAGGCCCAAGGCTGCTTACAATGCGGTCATCGCTGCTATGTAAGAGGTTAAAGCGTTGATATTTATCCCAAGGTCTCTCGATAACGTCAATAAATTCCCCTGTCAATTCTCCTGTTTTAATGAATTAAACCCATGATTTGGTCTGTTGCATGGGATCAAAACGAGTCATGGCTCCCATCTGGCCTCGGGTGCGTCCACAATGCGTTCTCATGAGCAAGGGAAGTGTACCTGTTGTGCCACACAACCCATCCAACCCTCCTAGTCAGTTGTTCCGTCAATGAGGCCCTTCGTCTATGCTTGGGCTCCATGTACTCGCCTCCATAGGATGAGTTCACCTACCCGGTCGAAATTCCCAACCTTGACAGCCCACGTTCATATTCTGGCCGACCTACTAATGGACTCACAGGCAGCTTTCAAATCACAAAGATAAATAACAATATGTATTTTTTCCTACTGCCTCTAAGTAGTTCCAGGTATACGGAAACCCACCAGTGCTTGCGACGTCCAATCTGTTGAAAAATGTGATTGAACGGCGATTCCAGCTTCTGGAACCGCGACCTGAATATTGTCCGACAGTATGTTGAAACGTGTCCTGCACCTTTCGAAACGAGTGCTTCGTTTCACCTCTGCATCTTCTATCAATTAAATGTCACAACTTCCAACGAAAGATGACCGCTGGGTCAAGTACTCGACTTCTTTCAATATTATGGTCCTGACAAGGACAAGGTCGAAAGACCGTACTACAGGATAATGTCACAATATGATACGATAAGTAATGTTACATCGTCAATGGTAGCACGAGCCCTCGCCACTCTCGTGTGGAGGCGAGCGCGACGTCGCGTGGCCGGGCACCACAGGTGAAGAGAGTGGGGTAAGGAGCAGGAGAATGCGCGCGGGTGGTGCAGAACGGGAAGACGTAGGGAGGTGGTGATGGGGATGTGGGAGGATGCCCATATGCGTGCCGAGACAAGCGGTGACGGAGAAGAGACTCGAGGTAGAGGGGTCATTGCATGGGTAAACGTCACTGTTGGCGGTGGGGTTGGCGGTGATTCTGCTAACAGCGGTAAAGGCGAAGGTCATGTTGGATCTACCACAGTGGTTGAAGAGGAGGTGAGAGAAATATGAACCCACGTCCCAGGATCTAGCGATTGCACTCAACAACACCGCAACAGCGGCGCAATGATGAACTTGATGCCACACAGGGATTCAATACCCACTGGTGTGGATAAGCAGACCAGCCATTGAAATTGCTCCTGGTGTGGTTGCCTTATTGACGCTGGAATAGCAATAGACGGATGCGACATTCAAACGGTATGCGACACACCTAAGGTCCTGTTGAGATACAAGCTCTTGTCTTTCGTTTTACAATACATGATACATATATCTAATAATATCTGTTTACATAATCCCCCATCTGCCTCTTTCCACTGCCAAGGCCAAACAGCCCAAGAATTCCAGCCGCAAATGGGGCTTCGGTGAAACCGATTCGATTTGAACGGGCACTTCCAAACATTATTCTCCTACCTAGATTCAAATGTACCTCTCCCTCTCAGGGAGTGTCCCATGTGACCATTGATGAATCAGAGCCGGGCCCCGTTCAACGTCACCAAGGTCTACCATGCGAGGAGGATTAATTTTGGCGACGGTGTGCGAGAGGACGAGGCTTACACGAAGTGCTGAATTTCGTTCCGGAAAGTGGAGAAACGAAAATGAAATAGCCATATCTATCTCAACACCGAACAGTCGATATTAGGAAAGCGTACACACTACACTGGTGGCGCTGCGGCTTCGGTGTGTGTTTGCGGTATCAACAATCGAAATCCCCACTTTTTATTTTTATTTTCCAACAGATTGAACGCCATATGTGCTTTGCATACCCATCGCCTCCGGGGTGTGATCGTATGTTTCCCCGTATTCTTGATGGGTATGCTATTATATAGCATCCACGATTTCTTGGCGCACCGGAAATATCTCGCTGCTTTCCATGGAACTATAGAGTGTAAACGCCGACGGTGTAGTAGGGCGCCTTGGCGCCTACTCCATGACATCACCTGACCGGACCCTACCTACGGACAGTATATTGACATGTCGCGTAGGCATTGAGCAATCCAGACCACCACACTGTGCATCCGCTGTCCAGCGCGTCTCGGCGGATCAGCCGTATCCAACGGAAGGGCTTGTGCAGCGTTCGGTTGCGTGGAAAACTAGAATATAGAACACTTTCTGCCCCCTCCGACGGGGAACGATTTACTTCCCGTGTTGAGGCGGCCTGGGCCTATTGATCTCGGCTCGTGTGGTCTACTGCAAATAGGACCGAGGAAAACTCCAGGATGTGGGGTGCTCTCGAGATCCACATCAAGATCGCGGGGCCCGTCGTACATCACTAAAGCCCCCGGCCAACATCACGCACCGACACATCTGGTCATCTGTTGGATGTACAACTCCTAACGCCTGGAGGAATGCGAAACCCCTGCCTGTCCATCCACTAATTGAGCTTCGAAGGCTGACTGCATTATTTTAGGTCATTATTTTATGGTCAATCATGACGTAACAGAACAGGATAACAAGCGAGGTTCAGCCGCAGACATCGATTTACCCATCATTCCGCTGGGTGCATACGATGAATCGTACGTGGCGGGCTGCCAGGGGACAAAACCTTCGGCTTTTTGTCAGGCTACAATTCAACAACGGGATAATCCAGCCCGAGTTTGAGTATAAAGCGGCGTGAATGAAGTGGTATTCGATAGGATCCACCTCTCAAAACTCAATCATGTTCAAACTCGTGTCTCTGATTTCTCTTGCTCTTCTCTCCCAGCGTGTCGCTGGTGTTGCAGTTTGGGGGCAATGTTCGTTTTGACTTGGGAAGCAAAATTCACTGTTCTTACTCGTGAAATTTAGGTGGTGGAATTGGCTGGACAGGAGGCGTGAGTTGAACAGCAATCGTATTTTTACGTGATTTACTTACAGTCTTCGACAGACAACTTGTTCGTAGTGGGACCCCCATTATACTTTGTTTTTTTTCTTCAATAATTTGGTTTAGGCGACTCCGGCAGCACCTGTACCTTCTTCAGTGCTTACTATTCACAGTAAGCCCACTTTATCCCATCATTTAATCTCGTGGACTAACTATTCCTAGGTGCTTACCCTCTACTGGTTCTCCTCCCTCCACGACCACCTCTTCATCCCCACCCACCAACACTGGCGGGAGCACCACCCCCGGTTCTGGGCTCAATGGCAAATTCGTCGCCCATGGAAAAAATTCTGGGTTCGTTTACCTACCAACCATTAATCGCCACTCACGCGCCGTTCGTAGGCATCTGCTGCTGACTCTGGAACCATCAACATTGCTGCCAATGCTGCTCTCTTGAAGTCCGACTTCGGCGGTGTCACACCTGTTCGTCCCATTTACAACATTAGCTGTTACACCATCGATTCTAACTTCTCACATAGGAAAACTCGATGAAGGTATATTCTCTGCTTCTCATCTCGGTGGTTCATGCTCTAAATACTTAACCAATATTAGTGGGATGCAACCGAAAGTGGGTGTTTAATAGCCCATGGACATGGCATCTCACGCTCCCATAGACTCCAGGGGGGTCTTCACGTTCTCCGGATCTGACGCGCTCGTGAACTGGGCCACCTCCAATGGGAAGATGATCCGTGGCCACACCCTGGGTTAGAAGCCAGCTTTCCTGCCTGGAGTAGTTCTAAACGCTGCATACAGTCTGGCACTCACAACTACCATCTTGGGTCTCGTCCATTGGGGACAAAACGACCTTGGTATCCATCCACTTCTTCATAATACGTTGTCATGATTAATGTAAAATATAGACCTCGGTCATCCAGAACCACATCGCAAATGTGGCTGGAAGATACAAGGGAAAGCTCTATGGTAGGTCTCTCTGCATCATACCCAACAGCTTCGCTAATGATTATCACTCGCGTAGCTGTGAGTTCACTGCATACCTTCATCTTAGACAATTGTTGACAGTCGCCGGGATGGTAGTGGGATGTTTGCAAGTGGCAGTTTCCATTGAATCGAATTCCTGATGCTGATCCCCTGCCTAGTGAAATCTTCAACGAGGATGGATCTCTCCGCTCCAGCGTCTTCTCCAACGTTCTGGGTGAAGTAAGGATATATCATTCTTTGTGTTGAGAAGGCCTCTCATGATCGATCCAGTCATTCGTGACCATCGCTTCCAGGCTGCCCGCGCTGCTGACTCTACTGCCAAGTCCGTACCCCCTCAGATCATAACTAGCCATCACTCATTGGGTTCTGAAGATTATACATCAACGATTACAACCTTGATTCGAACAATGCCAAAGTCCAAGGTTCTTGATATCACTACATTTGCTCAACTCACCATACTCACATACACATCACAGGAATGGTCGCCCTCGTCAAGCGGGTGAATGCTAATGGCAAATTGATCGACGGCATTGGCACCCAGATGCATCTCAATGTGCGATTCCCATCCACTTGCTACAACAGACCAATCAGCTGACGTGTGCCCGCAGGCCGGAGGTGCTGGAGGTGCCCAGGCTGCATTGACGCCTCGCTGGCGCCGGGACCGAGGTCGCCATCACCGAACTCGACATTGCTGGTGCGTCCGCGAATGACTACACCACCGTCGTCAAGGCCTGTCTCGCCACCTCGGCCTGTGTCTCCATCACCAGCTGGGGTGTCGCCGATGTGGTATGTGCTCTCGAATTTCTGGGTGATAATGAGATATTCACCATTCGCAGAACTCATGGCGCGCAAGCAGCACTCCCTTGTTATTCGACAGCAATTATAGGCCCAAGGCTGCTTACAATGCAGTCATTGCTGCCATGTAAAGGAGTTGCAGTGCTGATATCTATCCTGAAGTTTCTCGTTGACGTCGATAAATCCTGTCTTAGTGAACTAAAATCATGACTCGATCTGTTGCAATGTAATCAGAATGAGCTCCCACACACATGCGCACATCTTAGCCAGTCGCGCTGCCTTGAATGAAATCCTCCGTCCATGTTCGGGCCCTACACGACTAATAATTCTGATTGAGGACCTAAATATATTAGAATCAGGTTTCACTGGCAGAGCATCTTATTTTCCTGTACTTGGACATGACTTTCAAAATTGATGGATGAGGGTGGAGGTAGTATAACTTCAAAAGAGGAGCGTCAGAGTATAGTACGTAGAGTAAATAACAAAGTTGATCGCACGCGGCTGGGAACATATGTTGGTGGCAATACTATCGTTCCCTGTGAGTTGCAAGATCCGTTTTTGCAAAATCAAAATCCCCTCTTTCCTCTCCGGTATTTTACGGGCCTCCATCGTAGACTACTCATACGTACACTAATTTAATATCTAAGAATTTGATCCTTGTTCTTGATGTCCGAGACGACGAAAGTTGGGGTATAATTGAGCACACATAACACCAGTCCCGGCGCCGGTTTGATTGGCGTTCTGGGAGTAGTTGAACGTAATCGTAAATAATAGTGGTGTGCGTCCTATCCGCGTATTGCTCGCGGAGCGTGCATTGGCTCGAACTGAAATAACCGAGGTGCGTATACACAAATGGTGTACGACACTGCAACCTCTCCAGCCCAAAACTTACCCGCCATCTGCACTTTCAAAATGAACCACCGAATCGCGAGTGTTGACATGAACGCGGAAACAAACACCTTCCTCGATCACGAGCAACAACTCCCCAGCGCGGGACCAGCGCATAATTGGAATACGATTTCATGGAAGCAGGGGTTATATGACATCATCCCTCAAGGCGCCGTGGCGGGTGCCAGTGGACATGATGCTTCCGAGGAGTATGGGATGGAGGTGGAATCTTGAGCGTGTGGGCTCAGTTAACGTTAATGCGTCGAGCGCCAAGCGCAAACATTGAAACAGATTGAAACAAGCTGCATGCATTTCGGGAGCCAGTGGTTGGTGTGTTGATTTGTTCACTACCAAGGGCCAAACCAAACTGGACCACATTACAAACCACGCATGAACAATGGGGAACCGACGGTTGGAGTGAATGCCAATGTCAACTATTATTATGTGTTAAGCGCGGACGATGTCATCTATCATATAATCGCTTCCTTCCATGTCATCATGATCATCATTCTCTGGGCTAATGATTGTTTACAGTCACCAATACACCCTCTGTATGTTCACGAGTCGCTTCCGGGGTGCCCGAGTCTGGCAGCATCGTATGGTCCCTCGCATTCTTGATCACTGGTGTATTATATAGCGTCCACGATTTCTTGGCGTACCGGAAGTATCTCGCTGCTTTCGAAGGCCAGCGAAAGCTTGTGCAGCCATTATGTATGGTTACGCAGAAAACTAGGGCACAGAACACCTTCTGCCTCTCCAACGGTCGATTATGGACAAAGACAAATTGCTTCTATGGAAGCAGTGGGGCTCATTCCAGACTCGGGTGGTTTTCCTATCGCGAATAAGGCCTCAAGAAACAGAAATATAGGATGTTCTCGAGATCTACATCAAGATCGCGGGGCCCGTCGTAAATCACTAAAGCCCCCGGCCAATATCACACACCGACACATCTGGTCATCTGTTGGATATACAGCTCCTAATGTCTGAAACAATGCAGAGCCCCTGCCTGCTCATTACCAATTTCGGGAGCTTTGAGGCTGACCGCGTTATCTTTAGCCATTATTTTGTGGTTGGTCGTGGTGTGATAGAACCATGATTTGAAAGGATAACGAACGAGATTCAACCGCAGACATCAATCTACCACTGGCTACATACGATGGGGCGTGCATGGTGGTCTGCCAACGGAGAAAACCCTCGGCTTATTTTATCAGGCTACAATTCCACAACGGGATAATCAACCCAAGTTCGAGTATAAAGCGGCGTGATGATGTTCCGGTAGGATCCACCTCTAAACTCAATCATGTTCAAACTCGTGTCTCTGGTTTCTCTTGCTCTTCTCTCCCAGCGTGTTGCTGGGTTTCCTGTTTGGGGCAATGTTCGTCTTTGACTGGGAACAGATTCACTTTCTTACTGTGAAATTTAGGTGGTGGACAGGATTGGACAGGAGGCGTGAGTTGAAGAGCAATCGTATTTTCATATGATTTATTAATATTCAACAGACAACTTGTTCGTAGTGGGATTCTCACCTCACTTTTTTTTCTCCTAACGATTGGGTTTAGGCGAGGCTGGTAGCACCTGCGTTTACTTCTATCCTTTTATTCGCAGTCAGCAAATTTACTTTATCTCGTCCGTTTGACCTCGTGGACTTGACTATTCCTAGGTGCCAACCATCCACTACTATTACTACTACTACTCCCAGGCCCACCGAGACCGGTACTCTTAATAGCAAATTCATCGCTCATGGAAAAAATTCTGGGTTCGCTCACTGCCTACTAAAGCACTCGCCACCGCTCACGCCCGTTCGTAGGGAGCTGCTGCTGACTATTGGGACCTCAACATTGCTGCCAACGCTGCTATCGTGAAATCCGACTTCGGCGCTGTTACACCTGTTCGTCCCATTTACAACATTAGTGTTACACCATCAGTTCTAATTCTACACATAGGAAATTCCATGAAGGTACGCTTCCTGTTTCTTATTTTGGCTGTCCGTGTTCTGAATACTCGATCAAAATCAGTGGGACGCAACCGAGTGTGAGTGCTTGAATATGCCATGGGTATGGTGTCTCACGCCCCTTAGACTCCAGGGGTGTCTTCACCTTCTCCGGATCTGACGCGCTCGTGAACTGGGCCACCTCCAACGGGAAATTGATCCATGGCAACGCCTTAGGTTAGAGGCCAACTTGCCGTACCTGAAATAATTTTAAATGTCGCATACAGTCTGGCACTCACAGCTTCCATCTTGGGTCTCGTCCATCGGGGATGCGGCGACCTTGGTACCCATTCACCTCCCCACAATACGTCGGCGTAACTAATAGAAACATAGACCTCGGTCATTCAAATCACATCGCAAATGTGGCCGGAAGATACAAGGGCAAGCTCTATGGTAGGCCTCTCTATATTATACCCATCGGCTTCACTGACGGTTGTCACTTGGATAGCTGTGAGTTCACTGCATGCCTTCGCCTTGGACAATTGTTAACAGTCACTGGGATGGTAGTGGGACGTTGTCTAGTGAGCAGTTTCCATTAAATCAATTCTTAATGCTAACTCTCTGCGCAGTGAAATCTTCAACGAGGATGGATCTCTCCGCCCCAGTGTGTTCTCCAACATTTTGGGTGAAGTAGGGGATGTATTATTTCCTGCGCCGAAAACGCTTCTCATGATCGGTCCAGTCCTTCGTGGCCATTGCATTCCAGGCCGCTCGCGTTGCTGACCCTACTGCCAAGTCCGTATCTCTCAGTGCTCTCACATCGTAATAACCACCACTCATTATATTCTAAAGGTTATACATCAGCGACTACAACCTTGATTCGAACAACGCCAAAGTCCAAGGTCCTCAATATCACCGCATTTGCTCAACCCATACTCACACAACACATAGCAATGGTCGCCCTCGTCAAGCGGATGAATGCTAACGGAACACTGATCGACGGTATTGGCACGGAAATGCATCTCTATGTACGATTTTCATTCATTTCCACAACAGACCAATCGACTGACGCACAACTATAGGCCGGAGGTGCTGGAGGCGCCCAGGCTGCATTGACTGCTCTCGCCGGGGCCGGGACCGAGGTCGCCATCACCGAACTCGATATTGCTGGTGCGTCCCCTGACGACTACACCATTGTTGTCGAGGCCTGTCTCGCTACTCCTGCCTGTGTCTCCATCGCTAGCGCAGGTGTCTCCGATGTGGTGCGTACCTTCGACTTACTCCATAATAAAATATTCACCATTTGTAGAACTCGTGGCGCGCAAGCAGCGCTCCCTTGTTATTCGACAGTAGTTATAGGGCAAGGCCGCTTACTATGCGGTCCTTGCTGCTTTGTAAGGGGCTATGGTGTCGATATTTATCCCAAGGTCTCTCACTAAATCCCCTGTTTTAAATGAATCAAACTGTAGCCCAGTCTACTATCTGTTGCACGAAGTCAGAATCCACAATGGGTTCCTGTGGGGAAAGGAAATTCATGCATCGCACACCCATCCAACGTGAACACGTCCCGGTCAGTTGTGCCGCCAGCGAAATCCTTCGTCTACGCTTAGGTTTTACGCAACCGATAATGCGATTATAGACCTGGATATCCCTAAGTGCGACAATGATATCTATCATATAACCTCTTCCATGTCATCATCATCATCACTCTCAGAGACTCCTACAGGTTGAGACGACTCAACCGCTAGCTCCGCCGTCGTGGAGGGGGTGCTGCGGCTGGGAGGTCCGGTGGCGCATCGTCTGCCCGATATATCTCAGCTAGCTGTGCCGCCAGTAAAGCCAACTGTGCCTGGAGTTCTGCCCTGCCACTGCCCGCGGAAGAGTCCCCTTGGTCGACTGAAATTGTACTTGTGTCACTAGGCTGAGTTGTAACCGATAGGTCGATGCCCGCGCCAGCCACAACCGGTGCGCTGGGGGCGGAGGTCGCGTCCGTAGCTGATCCAGCTTGAGCATTCGTAGATTTTATGCCATTGGATTCTTCATCCTTCGACATTTGTAGAAGCCCACCAAAGTTGATGGCTTTCAATATATTTTGAGCCGCCTCATACGCATCGGCAACACTTCCTTCAGGGACCGGAGGCTGGTCACCAGTCGAGGACGCAGGCGCGGGCGGGGGTTGTGGAGGGTACCAGGATAGCCTGGAGGGTGTGGATAAGGGTACCCAAACCTCGGAGGAAAAGGTGCAGCAGGAACAGGGGTGGTTTGATCCCGATTGTGATGTACAAGAGGCGCATGGGTAAAGGGAGATGCAGGTGGCGGTCCAGTTGAGGGGGTTGTTGACTGGTTCTGCGTCTGCGGACGCCTTGTTGTCCGGCGGGAGGTCTGGGTTATATTAGCTCGCAGAATTTAGACTCTACACTCAGAGACTCACATTCCCACCTTCCCAAGTAGCGTTTAACCTATACTTTCCACCATGCTTTTTTCGAACCGACCGCGTTTGTAAGCCTTCTGTAACGCCTGGCTGGCGGATGGGCGGAAGTTGGATTGGAGGGGATAGCGAGATGCCATCCAGGTGAAAAGATCCTTTGGAGCGCAACCCTCTGGATCCCCAGAGTCCGTGAGGGCTTCCACGATCATCTCTTCATAACTGGGGAGGTCATCTGCAGACACGGTATTATTGTAGTTGTCTTGCGTTGTGGGGGTTGTGTGAGTGGAGGGTTAGTAAATGGCGTTGGAGGTGGGGGGAACCCAGATGCAGGGGGTGGAGGGTACCCATTGCCTAGTGATGGATACGGGGGATACGGACCGGTGTGAGGATAAGGAGGATATCCAGGTGGAGGTGGTGGATAGTACGGCGTTGTGGGTACGCACTCGGTGGGTGGCCATAACCATACGGCTGGTGGGGGTATGGGGGTTGCGGTGTTGGGGGACAGCTGCGAGAGGGCGGGCGTCGCAGAAGACCTGGTGTGGGCTGCTTATCGGGCGGTTGGGGTTCACTGACAGATGTCTCTGTAGCTGTTGGATTAGTCACCCCGGGGGTCGGATTATCTCCCGGTAATGAGTCCATCGCAGGCGTTGGCGTTTTGCTTGGTGGCTTTTCTGGTGTTACATCGGACGTGGGTGGGACAACCTTTTGAATGGCCGTAATAGCAGCATTGAGATCGATTGGCCATATGTAGCCTTGATATATGGTGGGGCATGCACGTCGAAGGTTAGGCATATGTCAATAATTTGTTGTGGAGGCAGAAGCGCAAGATATTGTCTCTTGAGGTCATGATCTTGTGGGCCTTTAATAATATTTAGTAGGTATCCTATACCATGAGCCTTGATACCAACCCGTTGGTAGTGTAGAATATGGATTTGGATATGATTGATGTGGGACAGGAGGAAATACGCTGCTGGTCTGCATACTTCCGAGATACCTGCACAGTTTTCACAAACAAGGTTCGCAATCAATCTCCTACAACAGATCATGTCGTCCTAACACACACAACAACACAGGCTGAGGCTGATGGTGAAGAATGTTTTGAATAAATAAAATAATCAATGCATTTAACCTTCGACTATGTATCTAATTGATATTATACATGGATCTATGAGCCGTAGGTACCCTAGGCTTATTCCTAGGGTCCTCGATGTAACAGCTAAAACGAGCTGGCTGTCCTCGGAATGGCCCGTCCTATAAACTTGAAGAGGCGCGCTCACTAATAATACCCCCCCCGCTGACCCGACACAAAACCAGCATCTGCAGCGACATATGGTCAGCAGTGCAAAAGACCCACTCGTAAACGCAGGACGACTGTCAAGCCGAGGGTAAGCCAGACACAGGAATAGCAAGCCAGCATATCTCCTTACCTCAAATGCACACAATCGCAGCGTATATGTCACATTCCCTCAAAATCATACACCACCCTTCCGCCGGTATTTAAAATCCCGTTTGTGCTTGGCTCTTCGTCTGGTACATTTATATTTCTGAGGAGCGGATCAAGGGATGCTAGTTCATCTTTTATTCCGTTTCTAGCAAAGGCATCAAGCTCCTTGAGGAGGATCGACGTTATTTTCTGATGGAATATAAATACACGTTCCATTTGTGAAGGAAAATTGCTCAAACCTTGAATTTGCTATCGATCTTTAATATTGTTTCAGCAAGGTTAGGTGTTATACCTGAGGGCGGGCTGCCTAACGTGCCGCCCACTATAAACGAACCAGCAGCTGCGCCAGCGGTGGTTCCACCGCTTGTAGGGGCATTTGCGATTCCCCATAAGCTACTACTCATCTCGCTGTCGCCCGGATTACTCGCGTTGTTAGCGGAGTATTGTGCTTGTGGGAATATAGTAATGGGAGGCTGGTTCGGTATCTGGTTCGAATTGAGGGCACCGGATTCGCCTGAGAATAAATAAGAGACGCCTGGATGTGGCGAGAGCAACCCCAACGGTCCCATCATGTGCTGAGATGAATGAGAGATCGGAGAGGGTCCTAATAATTTAGAAATTTTGTTGTAAACCTCCGAGAGTACATCAAGGAGAGAGAGTAGAGTTTGGTGATAATCCAATGGAAACGGCTTATTTATAAAATTAGGGTGTCAAGTAAGGACGGAAGGAAGAATGCACGAACCATATGGGGGGTTACCAAATAAGATGCATCGGTCGTGGCGTCAGCATAAGAACCGGTATATTCAGTAAAGCTCCCTGCTCCCTGTCTTTTCGCATTTTTGGGGCGAAAGAGACGCTTTGAAGCCCGCTATCCACTCATTTAGTTGAGTACTCGATCAATTACTGTACATACCATCTTGGTCTTTTCGTTGTCCTCTTTTGCTTGATCATACTCGGTGACTGTATTTATGAGGCCACGCAGAAGGTCTTGGGGCTGATTAATATCAAGGAGGTTCGAAAGTGACATTCCCAAGATGGCGAAACGATATGTTCTGTGGCCAGGAGAATTAACCAGCCGCGTTGTGTGCAGAAGGCTATTCTCACCGTTTCTTCATTTCTGAATTATTAAATACCCTTTCCAGCTCGACGCGCGAGATGAGGAGGGTGTGGAACCAATGGCTCCGCCTGACAACACGCATGGTTCTCAACCTGAACATCAGAACAACAAGTAGCCGCTCACCCTTCGTGGACATTCCGTATATATGTTAGGGTAATAATCCTTTTCTGTACCAAATCCCGCAAATATTCCACCGATGTACCCTGCCCGAGGGCTGGGCTGGTTGCACCCCCGATGCCTGCGGGGGTAATTGTATCCGAATGCAGAGATTGAGCATCCCAATCTCTACCTATTGCCGTAGTTGCAGTTGGCGTGGTCGCACCGCCTGCTGCTGAGAATGAAAGCCCGGTAGCAAATGAGGAGGCGGTACCAGGTATGATGGTCAAGGGTGCCGGGGTGGAGGAATTACTCGAGCCGGATTTGAAGGAGGATAGGAGATTTTGAGCAGAAGATTTTCGCCGCATAGTTGGCCGTGGTTGTTCAACGGTGAAATGCGACATCCTTGAAGCTGGTCCTGAATTCCTTTGAATCTGACTTTGATTCCGGATGGTCGGACTCAACTCGCAACCAGTTGGGCCGTTTTACCTTTTGTCGGGATTCGGAAATTGCATCCATTGCCCATGTTATAGATTAAGTAGTCATGTGATATATCCATCTGGCGCCAGAGGCCCAGAGCCCCTTCAAGTTCCTATTTGTGAAACTAAAACAGTTTCTGACCTCCTCCACAATCATCCGTCTCCAACTAATCATGGCTGATATCCAAGCTGTTGCAAAGCAATTTACCGAATTCTACTATTCGACATTCGATACCAATAGATCGGCATTGGCCTCTCTCTATGTCTGCATATCCAGTCATTGATCATCCGCGATCTTACCGATCTTTTCAGCGTCCCCAGTCCATGCTGACATGGGAAGGGTCACCTCTTCTAGGTGGCGACGCCATAATCGAGAAAATCACGGTAATCGCGTGCGACAACTGGAAATCGTTGCGCTCACCTGACTGTCCGCCAGTCACTTCCTTTCAAAACGGTTCAGCATAAAACGACTACCCTTGACGTCCAACCGTCTTCGCCAACAATCCAAAGCCTTTTGGTTAGCGTAACGGGCCTTTTAATAGTGTGTCATTTTACTCATTTTACAAAGATTAACCATCCTGATTCATACGGCCCTAATCACTATTAGGTTGATGATAGCACAAACCCGCTGCAATATAGTCAAGTATTTCATTTGATTCCGGATGGGGCGAGCTACTGGGTGTACGTCCTTTTGTCTTTGGGTGCCACCCATCAGATCCTAATAGTCACCTAGCTATAACGATGTATTCCGCCTCAATTACGCCTGATCTACCTGAATCTTGGCTATAATTTCTGCCATCCGTTGAGGAGACCTTTTAGAAGATGTCCATATTTTCAAGTGTGTTGATATTGTATGCATGGAAGAAATCTCCATTTGGTTCAACTTAAATCTGCTCGACCAGTGGCCTATATTCCATGGCCCGATGTGCCGTCCAGGGACCAATCTTATCGCGCTGAGAAGTCCGAAATAGAAATTATGTATTGCACCGGTGAGTTGAAAAGGCGCTGAGTGTTATTTTTTCCCGGATGGGGGAGGTTTGAAACCCATGGCAATGACCCGAGGGACCGATGGTCGATGACCATCCATAATCAAACATGGCCTTCACCGCAAATGTGCAAGGTCACCTGTCATCCAAACGACCGGCGTGGAAACAGTCAGCGAGTTTTGTTGCGTTATCTATAATTTTGTGGGTGTTCAATCAGAAATAAAACGAAAATCAAGCTTTGAACGGACTGATGACGAAGATATTACGGAGAATTCCGATGATAATGACATGCTCGTGGATTTAATGTGCTGTAGAGAGACAGATATTCTTGGAAGCACCAGATCTTCGGGCCAAGATGCCAGGAGCAGGTCATCAAACGGTCCAGACTTGAGCAAGACGTCAGGGACTCTAAGTATATCGACGGCGACCTTTCATCTGTCGAGTTTCATGTTACACAGGGGGTGTGTTATATCCTGGCGACTATGATGAATTGGTTAAATAGGTACTGGAATCGAGAACTCCCCATGTCGTAAAGAAACCCGCCGCTGATAACCACATTGACTGGGTATAAGATCGCGCAGAAAGCCGTGGCTAAAGTGTGGCCCCCTGACCGAGGATGCCTAGCGTACATGGTCAAAAATCGATTCCAGGAGGATGCACAAATTTAGGTCAGGATAATTGGGTAGGAATGTCGTAAAGCATTCCCCAAGGGGAAATGAATTCAATGACCCTAGGCCAAGGCCCGGCAGAATCCGGCGATGCTACATCTCCCTCTACTACTTATTTCATTGAAGGGGTGGCCTCAAGGCTGCTCAAGCGCTCACCTCGCAAGTCCTCAAAACTCGCTCTCTTCAAAATTTGCCAGCTCCCAGCTTCTCGATATCGCTTCCACCTCCGCGTCTAATTTGTGCTCGGCCGCGGAGTCACTCACCGTGCCGAATACCCATCAATCTTATTTCCCAAACATGTCCATCTTCACCCATTTGTTCACCTCTAACATCGTCCCCACTGACATTGAGGTCAAAAGGATAAAAAGCCTCACTGTCAAAACCGCCGCAGATGTCAAAGCACTCGAGGCTGAAATATCCCGTACCCAAGCGCATTTGCAGGAGTTGATATGTAGACGCGAGCAGCTCCGGGGCACCATGGTCGCGTATGAGACTTTGGTCTCCCCAGTGCGACGGATGCCTCCAGAAGTCCTCCAGAACATATTCGTTCACTGCCTTCCGCGCCGCTACCCAGTGATGCACAAATCCGAAGCGCCAGTCCTACTCACACAAATATGCAGTGGGTGGAGAAACGTAGCGCTGCACACTCCCGAATTATGGTCATCTCTCCACATTGTGTGCCCCTGCTTTACCCTCAGGAGTCCATCCTCCAGCTCGCCTAGTTTCCGCCTTCAATGCGAAGCCGTTCGGCAATGGTTAGGCCGCTCTGGTACCCGCCCACTACGCATCTCCTTCGCCATGACAATGCCCCCCCATGATCATGGTGACCAGCTTGATCTTTCTGCCCCTCTTCTCCAGCTTCTGCTGCCATACCGTCGCCGATGGCAGCATCTTGAATTACAGGTCCCCATGGAATCTCTAAATTCCCTCGGTCTTGTGACAGAGGATGTACCGACACTAGAGCAACTCAACATCCAGGAGAACTTGGTAACCTTGGGCCAGGAAACCCGATGGCCAGACAGCATCATCGCTATGATGAACACCCCTTCACTCCGCTCCCTATCCTTAAACCACAAATCAGGGCAGTTCCACCTGCCCCCAATTGAGTGGTCACAGCTGACAGAGTTGCGATTAGAAGCGTTTTCCTCTGTCCCGTCTCTCAACACGCAGATGATTCTTACAACACTTCAACTCTGCATAAACCTTCGTGTGTGCATTCTTGGTGTCCCATTATCACAAACAGACCTCCGGTCTCGCCACGGGTTGCTTGTTGAGAAACCAATAGAGGTTCCTCATCTGCGGAAACTGTGTTTCATACACCACCACCGCCGCGCTGCGTCCCATCAAGTGAACTTATTTGACAACCTCGTCCTCCCAGAGTTACGCAGTATCGAATTTGGGCATGGGGGCGAGGTGCTCTCCGCTTTTAGAGATCTTCTCCTCCGCTCCCACTGTTCGCTGGAGAGTTTCGAAATTCAGTCACTCTTGGGAACAACAGATGCACTCATTGGTTGTCTTCAGCTTGCTCCCAAGCTGTCAACACTCATTGTGAGTCGGGACCTGCACACAGGGCCTCCGAATAGGATCGCGAGCGTTTTAACCCTCAAAGACGAGACGACAGGTACTCTGCTCTGCCCTAATCTCGAGCGACTCAAGTTCGTCGATCCTGCTTTTTCAGACGAGGCGTTAATCATGCTTATCCGATCTCGGTGGGACCAAGTTCCCCCGGGTGTGAAACGGCTCAAATCCGTGCACATTAAATTCTCCCGAGACGCCATTTCGGATATCCGGCCAGAGATCCAGACGTTACGGGATGAGGGGTTGGACATTGACGTTGTGTACCCTATGCCGAGGGACACCGCACCAGTCACCCCCGCGAGCCGAAAGATGACCTGGCCATCTCCCTGGGAGGGACTGGCGTAGAGCGTGTGGACTTACACGTCATTTGCTTCCGTTCGAAGACACACAATGGTCTGCACCAGCACATGTTGTTCCTCTGGCTTCGATATAGCTCTATTCAGCATGCGGGTACGCCAAGTACTGTTTCCGGGAACATTATATACAAAGCCGGATGATATATTTGGTTTATATGCCCGCTTTAGTTAGGTATGCTTTCCACACTTTCACTTCGAATCGTTTCTCCAGTACCCATTTTATATCGTGTATTACCAGTGCTCTCATATATCAGACTCGCGGAATACCCACATCGTTGGAATATTTTGTATGTATTACTAACCAATCACCACCGGCGTAGACCATCATAGACGCTGATAAATGATAAATAAAAAAGAGACGAGGACTATCAATCAAGTGATGGCGCTACACTATTTCATTAGCAGTCGGCTAGACCCATTGATATTAAATCATTCCCCGCTTTGATGTAGTAGTAATCGCCTGTTATTTGTGAGTCAAGATCTGATGAGATGGACACGACTTACCATATACAATCCCTGTCAAAAAGTTGTGTGCAGGCCAGTTTACGGTCCCGTTTGACAGAAGGCTTTGCCATGATGGCTTCCACGCAAGTGTGGTGATGTTGTTCAGTATCTGTTTCGGGAAACAGTCAATATCTCGGAGGTTAACGGAGGTGGAGGTTTAATCATGAACCTGTATCGCGGCACTACTGTAGGCGTCCGCCGCGGTCTGAGTTGTTTCTGATTTTGAAAGCAAAAGGAAAGCAGTCGCAACGATGGTCGCAGCAGATGAATCTGCGGGTCTTGGGGCTGGTGTAAGGGGCGCATTGAAATCCCTAGGGATCAAGGTATGAGCCTGTGTGACAATGTCCGAGAAAGGATATACCAGGGTACGATGCCGTCACTTGGGAGGTTGTTCAGGAAGTATGTGGCCATTTGGCGTGCGGTGGTGAGGTACTTGACATCGCCAGTGTGTTGGTACACTATTATTGGCTACAGTCAGCCGTAAGAGGGTAATTTTGGAATGAAAACTGACTGTTCGCGAACCCATAGATACCCCAGGCCTGTCCGCGCGACCAGGTGCTGGACACTGAATCAGTCCTGACCATTGAGGTAGGACTTGGACATCCCTACCTGCTATCAGAGAACCCCTGGGATGTCCGTTTCCTGATGACCGCCCCGGTGGTTGAGTTATAGTCAATGACGTGCCATGTCGAACCTATAGAAATAGCAGCTTGAACTAATTCCGCGAAATAGGCCAGTCAGGATCACGGACCATCGGGGCGTATGTGGTTCTTCATTGTGGTGTCCGCGTGGGTAATGGCGATCTGGCGCAATGTCGCATTGTTTGTGAGCGCGGCCGATTGAAAGAGAACCTCAAGATTCATCATATTGTCGATGATAACCTGAGAGGCCGAATAATGGGCATTGTGCGTTAATTATTAGGATGCCTGAAACTAACTTGGAAATCGGTTGGATCCGAGGCATCCCAGCTCCTGGTGCAGCCAACCACCGGACTAAATCTGGCTGCAAGATCCCTTGCAAATGCATTGACAGCGTTGATCGCGGTTTGGTTAGTAGGGTTGCTGGATTAACATTAAGGGGTCGACTGCGGATGGTGTAGTTGAAAACTCACACGACTAATTCCTCTATAAACGGAAAACTTATGAACCCCACATCATGGCCAACGGAATTTTTTGCCTCCAGAGGAACCAGGCCACTGCTAACTGAGCGCCCCAGTGCCAGCCAGTCCGCGCTTCCTAAGCCATTCGCAGCTGTGGGCGGACACAACGTTTTTCTGGTGTTTAGAGCATAGCCCGTGGCAGGGAAAAAACCAGATGTCCAGGTATCGGGAGAAAAAACAACCAATTCCCAGCCGAGGTATCAGTATACTGGGGGTACTGGATCGCACGTGGTATATTTCTGAAAGTTGCCAGCACCTTCTGAGGAATAAGCGGAGAGAATAACTGTGCTGGTGGCTGTGGAGATAGTGAGGTTACAATTCCATGGAGGCCAAAGAGTGAGGCAATAGAGAGAAGCATGATGGCTCAGGGCTCTGTAAACGGGAGTCAGAAAGCAGCGGCGAAGCGCGGCCACTATCGTTCTTATATTGACCCTCATCCCAGAAAGAAGCAGGGCGGGCCGGGTTCGACAGCCTGCGCGCGCCGCAGAATCCTATGGTTTGGTGAGGGAAAGAACTTGTCCTGGTCAGGAACGAGGACATGGGGTACCGAATTACCACCATGTGATAGTATCAGGCGCTGCAGCCTCCAGATGGCCATCCTTCAAGAGGATTCAACTATTCTCCGTGGTATCTACGTTCTGCCCCAAGACTCAACAGGGCTGGGGATGGAATAGCATTTATAACCGGGAAAAAAGCTGGCGCCAAGCATGGTCTGGGTGCCATTCAGGTTGCCTCAAGGGGTCGTACCTTGCTGGTGTGCCAACCGTGGTATTTCTAACAATTGAGATGTCCTGATGGGCTGGGGGCTCCTTGGCTGGATTCGCATGGTGCACTATGTAGCATCGCTCTGCGCAGTGCGCAGCCCAGGTGGAATACTGCGGAAAGCGTTGTATATACAAGATGGGTTATTGAATCACAGTGTGGCTGCGTTTGGTTGTGCCGCACGCACCTTGTTTCCTCATTGCATCAGTGAATTACCCAACGCTTGCCCCTCTTGTCCTCTCGCGACCACTAGAATATGACGACCGGTCCAACAGGTCTTGGCCTAGAGATAGTTTCTGTTATCAACAAACTCCAGGATGTCTTCTCAGCCGTCGGTTCCTCTGCATCTCAAGTAGATTTACCTCAAATATGCGTGCTCGGGAGTCAAAGTAGCGGCAAAAGTAGCGTGTTAGAGGTATTGAGCCCAAATTAACCTCTGAATACAAGACCCTCAGATCACTCATTTAGAACATCGTTGGTCGAGATTTCCTGCCCAGAGGCACGGGTATAGTGACGCGGCGACCATTGGTGCGTCCACACCAACAACCCTCTTCTTAGAGTAGCTCATCCCGTTGCTGCAGGTATTGCAATTGATAAATCGACCTGCTAGCGATGCAACCGCCAAAGGTGATTCCGTATTTACTATATCCATTTTTGTTGAAACTCATCCCCTTTATCAGCTACGCAAATTAATAGCGCTGAAAAGGGCAACGACAAAGCTGCTAATGCGGATGAATGGGGAGAATTTTTGCACCTCCCAGGCCAGAAATTTTACGACTTTAACAAGATCAGAGACGAATTGTGCGCGACACGGAAGCGAAGACTGGCCGGAATGCGGGTATATCGCCACAACCCATCAACCTGCGAGTATATTCGCCGAATGTCCTGACTCTGACACTTGTCGACCTTCCTGGTCTAACCAAGGTCCCAGTTGGTGACCAGCCCAGGGATATTGAGAAGCAAATTCGTGACATGTTGATGAAATATATCTCAAAACCAGCCTGTATTATCCTTGCTGTTACTGGTGCAAACACCGACCTGGCCAATTCCGATGGGCTCAAGATGGCAAGAGAGGTCGATCCGGAGGGGACGAGGACGATTGGTGTCCTCACCAAGGTTGATTTAATGTGAGTCCTGGTGTTTTTATCTTTTATTTAGCAATATCCTTACACAAGAAATTAGGGATTCCGGGACAGACGTTGTCGATATTTTAGCAGGCCGCATCATTCCTCTTCGTTTGGGATACGTCCCAGTCGTTAATCGAGGTCAACGAGATATCGAAACTTCCAAGCCTATCAGCCAGGCTCTCGAAAATGAGCGTCAATTCTTTGAAAACCACCCATCATACAAAGGGAAGGCACAATATTGCGGGACGCCTTTCCTCGCGCGCAAACTAAACATGGTGGGTTCATTAGCATAGTATTTACATATCTCATTTATTTATCCATCAGATTCTCATGCACCACATTCGAGCTACTCTCCCTGATATCAAAACACGCATAACCCAACAGCTTCAAAAGTTTAATGCCGAATTGCAAACGCTTGGGGGTCCTATGGGCGACAGTAACTCGAGCAGCATGGTTCTTGCCGTTATCACGGAATTTACGTCCGAATTCCGGTTGACTATCGATGGTAACACGAATGATCTATCCTTGAACGAACTTTCCGGCGGTGCTCGTATCAGCTTCGTCTTCCATGAGCTTTTCAACAATGGTATCAAGAGCATCGACCCCTTTGACCAGGTGAAGGACGGAGATATCCGAACGATCCTGTACAATTCATCCGTACGTTTCCTTTCCACTCCCGTATTTCCCCCTACTACATCTCTTCCAATTGGCTAGGGTTCGACACCATCATTGTTTGTTGGTACCGCCGCATTTGAAGTTATCGTCAAACAGCAGATAAAACGACTTGAGGAGCCTAGTCTCAAGTGCTGCCAGCTTGTCTATGATGAACTTATTCGAATCCTCGGGCAGCTCCTAGCCAAAGTTGTGAGTTAGAGTCCTTTCCCTTCCCAATTGCGAGCTCATCAGGATTTTTCATGGAATGCAGCAAGCATTTAGACGATACCCAGCCCTTCGCGAACGCTTCAACTCTGTTGTAGTCAATTTCTTCAAGCAGGCTATGGCACCAACCACTAAACTGGTGACGGATATGGTAGCGTGCGTGCGAGTATCGTGTGTTTCGCGACGGCTTGTTAACCGAGCTTTAGAATGCAAGCATGTTATGTTAATACGACACATCCTGACTTCATCAATGGCCACAAGGTCTGGATTTGATGATGTAGTTTGCGCTTAATATACTTACCTCCTCTAGGCCACCGCGATTGTCACCGAACGCTTAAATGCGGCCAAACCACCTCCGGTAAACGACCCTAAAAGCACAAAGAATGCCATCAACAATAACAAGGATCTTGATGTTGATGTCAAAAAGGAGGAACCGAGTTTCTTTGGTTCATTCTTTTCTCCAAGAGCAAATGGCACCAAGAAGAAGGGCCCACAACCCATGGAGGCACCACCGGCCATCATTCGTCCGCAGAGTGCGCTTAACGAAAGAGAGACTATGGAGACTGAGGTCATCAGTTGCGTGTTTCCATTCTATCAATCCAGCCTTTTCTCACTGTTTTAATAGAATTGCTTATTCATTCATATTTCAACATCGTCAAGCGAGAGATGATTGATATGGTTCCCAAAGCTATATCCTTGACGCTGGTATCATTTTCGAAGGAGAACCTGCAACGGGAGCTTTTGCAAGAGCTTTACAAACCCGAGGTCCTGGAGGATCTTCTCAAGGAGAGTGAGTTCGTGGTGAATCGCCGCAAGGAGGTGGTTGGGATGGTGCAGACATTGAACAAAGCGGAAGAGTGAGTCATGTGTTCCGAGAACCGATCTAAATATGTTATCTAACATTCCGGCAGGATCGTTGCGGGTGTATGATTTACATCATGGTTCCGTCTTGACGCCGGGGCGAACAATGATGTCTTTTTTGGAATTGCGCATCTTGAGTACTATAATACCTGCTATACATCATGCACTATTGGATCTTTTCCCTGCATTGTCTCGCTGCATATCTGTATCGCCATGGAGACTGTTGTACAACAACGGTGCTATTTAGGACTGACAGTGTTCCACAGATGTCGTTCCTCATGCCACATGGGGTTTCTGGGGCTAAATATGTGTGGGACAAGTTTGGGCCACGTAACACATGGCGTGACGGATATTAGGTGGGTGAGAGATGGCGTCAATCCTGACATATTGCTGCGGGATTGGTCAGTCGGCTGTGGAACCAGATAGACGAGACGCCGCGCGCCGTCCATCTGTTGTGTACCATTGTCCATCTATGATACGTCCAGCTTGGAGTTCCCAGCGCCGTTATTCGAGATTGCGATGACGTCAGGTTGTTGGTGACTAGATCCGACAAGTTATCCTGTTTCTCGGGCGGCCAGCTGCTGCCTAGGTTGAACGGACATGACTCGGTGGGGGACAAGAATGTGCCTGGCACAGCCGCAGCTGCCAAGCCGGCTCCTGACATACCCATATACCCGGATCGTACGTCGAGACTCAAAATTAACTGGAGGGTGAGGACACCATGGGGGAGGCAAAGGACCAGCAAGGAGAGTAGTTCGGCGGATGGTGCGGAGGTACAGAAGCTGTTCTATTTTTTAGGCGCCTCGGGTGACATCGTGTTGTCAGGGTAGGTGGACCTGAGGCCGGAAGGGCTTGAGACCACAGGCAGAAATCCTTGCCTTTGAACACAAATCCAAGCGAGAGACTAACCAACTAGATGCCGGAGAACGCGGTGGTGGGAGGGGTATGAGGGGAGGAGACAGCGGGCAGGCTGGGACGGGGACACGTTGACAAGATCCGAACGAGTAAAGACAAAGCAGGAGGAGTTACGTAATGATGAGTCGACTCCTAGGTCGGAGTTCCAATTTCTACAGGTATAAAGGGAGGCCGTCCGCCTGTCGAAAGATCCGTTTTTTACCCCCCCAGAATTTTCCCACGCCCGCCTGCAAAAAATTTATTATCGTGATGTCCTTTGCCCTCCCCGCGCGTCAGGTTACATTTGGTCGTTCCAATGTTGCACAGACCCAACAGTATCAGCCACAGCCACAATACCAGTTGCCTCAGCAACATGGTGCCCTGGCGTTACCGTCGGGTAATCCCTATATGCCGCAGCCAGCGTCGGGGCTGGCATTACCAGGTCCATCGCCCTTGTCAAATTCTTTTGCTCCACAGCAGGCACAACCTCAGACTAAAGCGCAGTCACCTACCACTTCCACCGCCGTCGCAGGTCCATCTACCCCAGCTGCCACCCCTGTCCCCGCAACCCCTGTCCCGCTGACACTTGAACAGCAACACATCACTGCCGTTGAGGGTATCGTGCCTACCTTGCAAAACATTGTAGCGACCGTCAACCTCGACTGTCGGCTGGACCTCAAAACTATTGCTCTTCATGCCCGCAACGCAGAGTACAATCCCAAGGTTGGTATTGATATACTCTTTTGATGCGTGGCATATCGAGCTGTTTCGATTTGTTCCACGTTCTTTAGCGTTTTGCGGCCGTCATCATGCGTATTCGTGATCCCAAGACGACCGCTCTCATATTCGCGTCCGGGAAGATGGTTGTGACAGGTGCAAAGTCGGAGGATGACTCTCGTCTGGCCTCGCGCAAATACGCGCGCATCGTACAGAAACTCGGCTTCGATGCCAAGTTCTCCGAGTTTAAGATTCAAAACATAGTTGGAAGTTGCGATGTCAAGTTCCCCATTCGTTTGGAGGGGCTGGCGTACAGCCACGGACAGTTCAGCAGTTATGAGCCTGAGGCATGTTATATTCCCCTCGAATATGATCAGTTTGATTGATCCCTAATCTTTCAGCTATTCCCGGGTCTGATCTATCGCATGATCAAGCCCAAAGTGGTCCTACTCATCTTTGTGTCCGGCAAAATTGTCTTGACTGGTGCCAAGGTGATCATCCTTTCATTTTCTCATACACATCGTCGCATTTTCTTTTTTGTTGTCTCGTTTTTATTTTGTGTGCGCCCCGATGTCGACTTGGCCACCATCATCCTTTTTTGGATAATGTTGGTCCTGTCTTTTGAGCTCAGTGGAACCGGTTTGAACCCATCCGCTGACACATTTTCTCCCTGTCTCTCGACTATCAGGTCAGAGAAGAGATTTACACCGCTTTCAACACAATATACACCGTCTTGTGCGAGTTTCGGAAACCATGATTGGTTTTTCCTCCAACGCTCCACATGCACCTGCTCCATTCCTTCGATCGGGTTGCACCCTGGCTTGGACCCTCCTGCGACACCCCTGGATAACCAATGCGCGCTTCATGATGAATATCCTTCCAAAAACATTGTCATTGCCTCACATATAGGGAAGAGCACGGAACGTAGTGCACGCCCCTTTTCCCTATTACCGAGCGTACTAGCTTCAACATTACCCACAATAATCTTAAGTTTCATTTTCTTGTTCCACTTACTCAACGCACGCATCATCATTCCCCCACCCATTCATGCAATACTACATACATATATAGTCTGGACTGTCAACCATCGCAGACACTACAATACAATGATTCTACATAAACTGTGTGGCTGTGATGCGGGTATGGTTGGTATTTGGGCGGTGCAGTCCTCCATGTAATTGGTGGTGCAAGATGGCTTCTAGCGCTTGTGATCGGGACCAAAAAATCACGCTGCATCAGAAGTTTGATGCCAGTAGAATCAGCATCATGATTAAAAGCATCATGATAGGCTAGATGCCCAATGTTCATCACTAGTTCAGATGTATAAATGATCTACGGTAATAGAATGGGCATCAGGATGGGAGACGCGCAACGGAACATATATCCATAAGGACGAGAACTCCCTGGTTGTTCGTACCGGTGATATCAATCTAGCTTCCGCCGTCCAATGTTAATGCGACCATTTGTTGGTCTCGGCATCACGCGGGTCGGCGCGACACTCAGATGGCTCATCCCACGCCTTCTTCTACGCTTTCTGTGGTATCGCTGAATGCTCTTGCCCGCCCAGGAGCGGATGGACCATGGCTCGTAGTTGACTTTGCGCTTGCCGCCTGGGTCCCGCCACCTACACTCAGCAACCGGACTATGGCGTCATTCAGCCACATCACAAGGGCGAATATGGGGAGGCGGATGGGGATGAATGGGGATGGGTGGTGGGTAACTCCCTCTGAATGGATTGGGGGGAGTGGGTTGTATGGGTCTAATGGTACGGGGTGGGCATGCATCGCTAGGATGATGAACTGGGGGGTAATTAGGAATGAATTACCAAGATAGAGGGAACGTACGATGGGGAATACGAGCGCGAATATGGCGGCATTGGCGAGACTACTCCCCCAGGTGCATAACACCGCGGACGAGAGACCTGTGTAAGGATTATAAGGATTAGGTATCGTAGGCATACCATAAGTGTACAGACCAAACGCGAAATAGTAGGCCCATCTTTCTTCCAAATGTCGAATTCTCCTGGTCAATGAAACCCTCGCGCGACCCACACAAATCTAGGGTTCGTCTTGTAAGTTCGCGCACACCTTCGCAGCGACCTACAACTCACTCAAAGCAATAGTAACTATACCAGAGTAAATATTATGAATACAAGACTAGACATCAGACTCACGCGTCAATCCAGCACATAAATATAAAACTAGCCGCCGGCCCGATGTATGGTATAGATCCGAGAACGAAAGACACGACAACCGAGGTGAAAACCATAACAGCGCGATATGCCGATGTGGCAATTGCAGTTAGCATGCCAGTATATGTCACGGGGGGCTGTTGATGTGTGGCCCGGGTGCCATGTTGGAGTGTGAAGGTTCGCTTGGCAATAGTCGTACACCAAGTACTCTGTTCAGATGAATGGGAATATCATTAGTGTGTTGTTGAGCCCTTCGTTGCGCAGGACTCACATTTAAATAGAACGAAGTCCCCACAACCGGCAGAAGCCACAGGACCTGATAGAACCACCCCATGTTCCTTTTGAACCATTTCTCTTGGTCCTTCACTAGTGGCTGAAGCAGGAGATCGAACGTGTATATTGAAATGAGAGATAGGGAATTGAGGAGCAAGGATTTATAAATATTTGCGCGGATCTCTGCGTCACTTCAAAGTGATTAGCGGCTCAGAAGACTGTCTGGAAAAAAGTGGGACATACTTGACAATAGTGGAAACTACGACATCCAACCGGAGGGAATCGCGGAGACCTCGCCAGGCCCAAGATGAGTGAAGCCAGATCGTCTGGCCCAGTGGTATGAAGACCGGATATGATGCTCTAGATGATTGAGGTGGTGGGTATCCTGACATCTTCTATCGATAGGTATGTCTATCGTCTTGTCTATCAAGTTGCGGCCGAAACCTGGTAACCGAGATTGGGAGGAACTTTAGAGGCGCGGCTTGGGTACATCGCCATGACTCGTCCCAGTCGTCCAAGCTCTGTGACTGTCACCCGTGAGCTACTACCACATGACAAGACAAAAAAGACCACTGTGGTCGCAAGTTGCTCGCCAACCGTGTATCACGGGAGCACATTAATGCAATGCGAGCCACGAGCCAATACTGAAAAAAACTCAGGGGTCGCGTCTACCAGGAATCTCGGTAATATTCAGGGAGGCAGTACAACCGCAAGCGCAAGATGAATAATTTATATAACCCCTCCTGTTCGATAATAAGTTACAGTAATACAGACAAGAACCGGCTCGTTTCACTAGGATGCGGACGCGGATAATAATGGGGATAGTAGAGGTCGATAGGATCAATGAGGACGAGATGATAAACTAGGTGGACTCAAGATCGTTTGGTGGCTGGGGGGGTTCGGGTTAACAGTGCGTGGGGGCAACGAGTAATAACACATACCTGTTTGCGTGGGGCTGCTGGTGTTTTCGCTGCTACCTTTGTGGTGGATTTCGGAGTCGATTTTTTCGCTGGCTGCTTCTTGGCGGCGGCCTTCACTTTCGAAGCAGCAGTTGTTCCGGTCACAGCCTAAGAGAACCATCAGTAAACTGATTCGAGTAGCAAAGCCGCGTACAAACACTTTTGGCGGTTGTTCTTTTGGCAGTAGTAGATTTCTTAGCGGGTGTAACTTTCGCTTTGCCGGCGAGAACTTTTTTGGCAGGTGTCGCTTTGGGCGAAGCAGCTGGTTTTTTAGCAGGCGCGGCCTTAGGTTTACTGGCTAGAGCCTTTTTGGGTGGTGCAGTTTTGGTTGCAGTTTTGGTCGCCTCCTTAGCGTTGGTTTTGGAGGGTTTAACAGTGGATTTAGATTTCGTGATTGTCGCCGCGGCCCGAGCTGCGACTTATACTTGATGGGAACTTTTTTCGCGGTCGATGATGGCTTTACTCTGCTTGTCTCCGCTTTGGTCACTGATTTAGGTTTCACGACAGCTTTGGATGCGACTTTTGTGGGTTTAGCGACGGGCTTCGCCACTGTTTTGGGCTTGGTGCAGGTTTGGATGTGGGTTTGGATGTAGGTTTAGGCGCTGGCTTGGACGTGGGTTTAGCCGCCGATTCGTCCTTGGGGACCGTAAGAGTCGGGCAAAGCGACAGAAAATTTTCGCATTACCTCTTTGAGCTTCGCATTATAGGCCGCCTTCGCCTTGGGGGAGAGTTTGACACGTCCCGAAGGACCTAAAGATGTGGGCATGAGGTTGACTGCGAGGTCAATTGGATGTGATGATTACCCTTGGGAAGCACAAAAATGTCTTTGTCGGTTCCAGTAGTAAGAGCCCGAGATAGTTGCGCGATTTGCGCTGCCCCAATTTCAAGTTTATACTGTTCTTCGACATATCTAGATATCGCCATGAGCCACAACAATAATCCGGTGGTTGGTCGTGCCTTACTTCTTGATTTGATGTCGCGACACGCCTTGTCGGGCGTCATCCGGGTTGTTGACGATGCACTCCTATTTTCAATAGAGGGGACGTTAGAGCGTGCTTTTGGGCGCGGACGTTGATATTATTATTGAATTCGGGCAAATGCCCACGCGACTACCGCGCAGCGCCACTGTGGCAATTTGTGGCGCAGAGGGAGACAAGAGGACAACAAGAGCGGCTATAGTACAGAAGCATTTGCATGTATCACTAACCCTTATCATATCAATCCATGTTGGGTGGGCTGGAGTGGGCTTTGGGTTCGATTTCGACACAGGTTTGCTAGCGGGCTTGCTAGCAGACTTGGGCTTGGTGGCTGCTTTGGTTCTGGGCATATTTAGGGCGTTTCAATGATGTACTTGACTAGAGGGATGGAGATATTGATCACGACGAAAAATACTTGGAGCGGTTGGTGGGCGTGGTTGGTTGAAAAGGGGGGATATGATAGCTCCTGTCGTTTGTTTTATTTTTGTTAATTTATACCAACACGATCGCGTTGAGTCACATGATTCGTCGCGACTCGATCAACAAACCATTTCGGTCTTCGCTTCCGGTCCAATTACAGGCACCATGAGGATGAGTCAGCGTCAATATTGTGTAGTCCAATGCTCGCCGCCGTCGACGGACAAAACGTTGGGTACTTCGCGTGGATGGACGGTGACCAATGACCGGCAAACGGGAAGAGAAGGATGGTCATTGGTCGTTGCGCTGCCGCGGGTGAATTTAGGGTTTAGGCGCGGTCATCGTTGTTTGTTGGACTTTGTTCCTTTTGAATTTCCGCCGGAATTTAATCACGTGACATGTAGCCGTTACTAATAATCACAAATACATACCCCGTGGCTAGGCTTTTCTCGGGGCGGTAGCAATCCACCAGTCCAATATGTCGATCTCCCCAGTGCTTCGAGTAGCCGCCCGCTCAGCTTACCGTGATCTGTGGCGGGCCTCTGCGACCACATTTTCTGGTGAGTCTGCTTCTCCGCATAGGCTATTTGAAATTTATTGTGTCGCCCAAAGGTGATGAACCTGTTCTCCATGGTTGGTAAATCTATTTACAATGGAACCGGGATATTTACGAGATTCTTCCAGCTTTTCGTTCGAAAATGAGGTCGGATGCGCTTCACGCCCAGTCAGTAACAGACCCCGAAGCATATCGGGAGCACACAAAATTGGCTCGGGAGGTTGCACTTGTCCTTCGAAGAAACATTGTTCAGGGCGTAAAGATACGAGACGCCGAGAAAGATAAGAACGAAGTGTGGAGTGAGCACCTCCGATACCAGTATCCCTGCCTTTTATTGATACGTTGAACAGAGCTCAAATTTACGCAGGACACGGAGTTAGGTTCAAACGATACCATCAAGAACCCTCCCCTGATGGAGTCTAGTCGCAGTGCGCGGAAGCGTGGTAGCCCAACGTCCGTTTATCCTTGCTTCAACATGCACAATACCCAAGCGTCACGCTAACTTTAGTTCCTCAGAACGTGCTGCTCTGCATAACTCTACCTCAGATCACCCTCCCAGGAATTACTCTGCACTCAAGAAGGCACACAAAGAGCGGAAGGTACCTGAGCTGCGGGAGGAGGATCTTGAGGAGTCTTTTGTGCGTGGTGAGCAACTCCCTTTCCGGAAAACTTTACTAGCGCTTAATGATATTAGGCAGTGGACCGGTAAATTTCTCTGGGTATGTCTCCAAGAACAGTGTAGTAACTTCATGTACTAGGGCGGCCAATCTATCAACAAAACTGAAAACAATGTCCAACTTCATCATAAGCCAACTGGCCTTCGAGTTTCATGCCAAGAAACGCGCTCGCTGGCTTTAAACCGTTATTTTGCCAGGAAGTGGCTGCTTGAGAAGGCGTGTGGAACATCGCCTTCCCCAGAAGTTTATCTAATACCGACATGATTAGCTGGATAAGGTTGTAAACCCTGGACTCTCAAAGGGCGAGCTAGCGAGAGCAAGCAACGCGAGAGAGAACGGAGACGGAGAAGGAAAGCTAAAAAGAAAGCCCTTGACCGGGATGCCAATGACGACGCTTGGTCGCAGCAGAATAGAGTTACTAGCTACTGAGAGCCGCCTGCTGAGTATCTATGTTCTCTGTTTCAGTGGTGTCAACGTTGTGTACGCGTTATGCTTCCGTCAAAACGTTCAAGCCCGTCGTTGCCACCGTTCCGGAGTTATGTAGACTCGGATGGTGCCGAGATTTATTGTATTGGAAACCTCTAAATTCTACTCTGTGAATTACAATCCCACTCGAACCGCTAATCCGTTTGTCATACCCAACCCCTTCCTGATTCCACATCGCGATTTCACGATGTCAGGAGGACTTTACTCTCTCGCTACTATCATCAAACGGTGAGTTTATGGCGTGTTCTAACTCAACGGGCTGTTAAGGCGGTATAAGTCTGGAGGCAGCGACCCTACGTATTGAAGACATTGCTGCCTCACAGGGGCTTACAGTCCACGCACCCCAGCCACCTAGCCTTGAGAGTCCAGGTAATGAGAATCTGCTGGCAGGCGCACCCACCTCCCCCCCACCACCTCCACCCCCGCCTCCACAACAGCCCACCCCTGTGAGCTCGGCGCCTTTGGAAGATCCAAAGAGTGTAGTTGCCTTCGATGAACTTGTTATAGAGGGCCGGGTTAAACCCTTTTTGGAGCTGACGCGTTCATTCGCGGGTGCCTCAGTTATCGAAATCGTATTTGCATCTCATCTGGCCTAATCTGATCCACTGGACTTATGGGGCTGCGCATCTAGGTTGCCCTTGTGGAGAAGCAGTACAAAGACCTGCGCGCGTTCCTTCGCCTCGTCGGATTATGCCAGCAACCTGACCCCAAAGCCCTTGAAGAGCTCCTAACACCACTGCAAGCGGATATCGAAGCGATTTCTCGCGCCAAGGAAGCAAATAGGAAGGAACGAGATTGGTTCACCCACCTCACATTTATTGGAGAGGGTGCCCCGTCTGTGGGATGGGTCGTAAGCGTAAGTTGTTGGTGTCGATGTCTTTCATGAATAATAACATTCCCATTAGCCTAAACCTGGCCCATATATCGACGGTATTAAGGAAAGTGCTGATTACTATGGCCTCAAACTGACGAGAGAATTCAAGGAGAAGTGTGTAAACCTCCTATTTAGCTGTATTACCTTCTTATGGAACTCAAAATCTATAGGGACCCGAAGCATGTCGAATGGGTTAAAGCATTTGTGGCTATTTTGCAGGCAATGCGAAACTACGTGATGGAATACCACACCACAGGGCTGGCATGGCAATCCAAGGTCTGTTCGCCCATGTTTTTATTCTCATAGCGACCTGACCTTGGTTCACAAGGGAATTACCGTTGAGGAATACCAGTCCGCGAGCGCGTCGGCAGGTGCGGGTGCTCCCCCACCCCCTGCTGCTGCTGGAGGAGGTGCTGCTGCTGTATTTGCTGAGCTCAACCGTGGTGAAGACGTGACAAAGGGTCTTCGCAAGGTCGATCGCAGCCAAATGACCCACAAGAACCCGACCCTCAGAGCTGGAAGTGTTGTTCCTGGCACTGCAAGTTCTGCCACCCGTAAGTTCCGGTCTCTTAGCTTACCAGCGCTCATGACGGGATCTGATGATGGGTTACCCAGCTCCCAAGCGACCCATCAAACCATCAAAGCCTTCCTCCCTGGCAGGCAAGAAGCCGCCCAAGTTCGCCTTGGATGGGAATAAATGGGCAATTGTGAGTAAGGACAGTTGACACCATAACCTCCCTCTTATTGGCTGTGCAGGAATACCAAGAAAACGAGGCCGGCCTGACCGTCACGGATGTCGAATTGAATCAAGCGGTCAATATATTTGGCTGCAAAAACACCACTGTTGTTATCAAGGGAAAGGTCAATGCCGTTACACTTGGTGTGTAATCCTCTCAGCCTGTACTACTCGTTCTGAGTCCGTCAAGTCAACTGCATAAAGACCGCTGTATTGATTGAATCGGTGGTGTCGGCCATATCGGTGACGAACTCCCCGTCCTTCACCCTGCAAATCACAGGTTCAGCACCCATGATTCAGCTTGATTCTACAGACTCTGGGCAGATATACCTGTCCAGGGCGAGCCTCTCGGCGGAAATTACGACAGCCAAGTGTAGCAGTATTAACGTCAGTCTGCCGGTGGAAGGTGAGGAGGATGGCGTATTCGAGGAACAGCCTGTCCCCGAAATGTTGAAGACGGTGGTGCAGGGTGGCAAGTTAGTTACTACGATTGTTGAGCATACCGGGTAGGAGAGTATGCATCTTATAATTCGTTTGCCCCGTTCCGATTCGGAAGACTACAAAAATAATTATGGGCGGTGTTGGAAGGTCTGGTGATCATGTACAATATACTTTAGTCATTCCGGCGCGCAGCAAAGTGGCTGCGCGCGGGGGCGCCTGTCGTAAGGTGAGGGTTTATTTGGATCAATGACGAGCCTCGTGGACCAAACACAGGGCCGGAGCCGGCACACTCTATCTATGCAAAGTTTTGCGGTGCTCAACGTCAACCACCACGCTAATTTAGTGCTTGAGTATCCCCGAAGGAATTTTGCCGTGCACACTGGGAATTACGAACCTGTGCACCCAAACAGACACTCGGGACCTATATCATAGGGCGAATTCTGATCCGAACAGCCCAGTTGACTTCAAACCTGACACCCTGACGTATGGATGTTCCAGGATGGCATGCCCAACGGCGGGCTGAGCGCGTTAGTACTTGATCACTTCTCTTTCTTAATGTCTAAAAACCTTTCGGTTGGGTTTATGATTCTACAGGAGAACGATTTGTTTTATACACCATACCGCGCTGATGGGCAGTATCATCCTGTCGAACAGGTTGGCCCAATGGACGAAAAATTTATTGGAGGGTTTCATAACCGAACTCCCGGGACGCCTCCTCCCCCTATCCTCCCTCCGAAAGATTATGTTTATCAACAATCCGGTGGCCATGTCCCAGTGTCAACCCAGTCGTCTATATCCTCCGCTCAGTTAACCCAATACAGTGCTGTGGAACGGTCGCAGATTTTGAGAGTTGCGCGAATGAAACCCCATTTGCAGGTGTGTGTACACTAGTTACTTTACTTCATCGAAAAAAAGCCTGGACATATCTCTTACAGTTCATGTGTGGCCCTCTCTTGAAGTATTGTCTTGTCTTTGCCCATGAAGAGTTTTGAATAATAGCCGCTCCCAGATTTGACACAGTTGACCAGCAGGGTATTTGGCATGGTGCAGCGCTCATTGTCAGTAAGTATTTCAACCTGGCTGTGTTCTGTTTGTGTGTTTAACATGTATAGCGGCGGATTCGGGTTCTGTTTATGAGCCATACCCACTATTCACATACAAATGGGATCCAGATGCCCACGGTCAGTCTCCGTCCAGGACAGGTCATCGCAGGGGAACTACATCCTTTGATCTTGGCCCTCACCCAGCGGATCCCCATTCTACAACCCTTCCATTAGCGACAACTGGATTGCCTCAAAATGGGTTCGCCGCCAATGGGGTAATCTTAGCGTCAGAAGTCAAGAGGTGTCTGGGCAAGAAATCTGGGTGTATGGGGGACCAGGCGGGTGCGTACAACACTTGAGTGCTCATCCGCCGAAAACTAATGTAAAATGATCAGAACTTTTACCTTCTGGCGATTCCCAATTCATGTTCCTTTAGTCAACCATGAAATGCCCATCACTTATACCATCAATAAAGGTCAAGCCCTCGAGTTCTATGTCCCGGGGAGCATCATAATATGAGATGGGCTACATATTCTGTGGGTTACAATTTGCCCACTTTCCCAGATGGTGACAGAATCTCGTTTCAGTGCAACGGTTTCTCGGCGGGTGTCAATCAAGATGATTTTCGCGGCCCAGGCTTCAAATCAGGCTACGACCCGGTATGGACTGACCTCCTTGCAAAGCATATGGAGACGCCATTTCACGTTCTAGTGGGCGGCGGGGATCAGCTATACTGCGATAGGTGAACTTTCTTTATTTCCTACCTGGGTAGACTCCTAAGCTTGACTTCATCTCAGTTTGATGCGTGAACCCGAGCTTCAAGATGGCTAAAAATGAAACCGGAACAGAAGAAAAAACACGAGCTGACACGCGAAATAGGATCGGCGATCGACCGGTTCTATTTTAACCATTATTGTCAAACGTTCCGGACTGGAGCTTTTGCTCGGGCAACAGTTCAATGTATGTGCGCTTCAATTCCTTCTATCTTATCGTGACACGCAATTTTGTAGCCCAATGATGAATATGGCGGGTGCGTCAAATCCTATCTCCTGTATAATCGTTTAAGTGCGGTCCGGAACTAGATGACCATGGTCAGCAAAATCCAATTACCTCTTCGGTTCTTTACTTATATTATCCATTTAGATATCGTGAGCCCCACATCTCGTTGCTCTCTGTAACATATTAATTTCTATATAAGATTGATGGATTTGGTAGCTGTAATTATTTCCCTACCACGGCTTGGAATACCCATTCACTCGATACCTACAGACCCCGCAGATCTGCAGCTCGCGCCTGTTTTTAAAGCGTGAGCTGAATGCTATGTCCAGTTGATATTTGTAGCTCATTAATCTATTCATTAGGATTGGTGCCAGGGGATATTTCTTTTTCCTGCTTTTCCAATGTTTTATCAATGGTACGTGCAATCAATATATCTACTCGGCTCGACCAAAACTATTTGAACAGACGCGGTGGACGGCACGCAAGACTCGCCCGGTATGAATATCAACCAGTCCTTGATAATTGGCGGACCAGGGCCATACGTCCCTTTTCCCTCCCACTCCTTCCTCAGCTATCTTGGCCCGCAAACATACATCCTCCTCTTGGATTGCAGGTAAATAAATAGCATAACAATCTTAGCGCCTTCTAATTCTATGGACTGTTCCAACTAGAGCGAGCGGAAGAAGGAACAGGTCTGTAGTCAGTTGGAATATGATAAAGTATTCCAGCGACTGCAACAAATGCCACCGGAGGTAGAGCATCTTGTGGTACAACTCGGTTAGTGGTTTCCATCTCCACTGTCGATGACGGATACCGACCACAACCAGGCATCCCCATTGCATACCCAAGGATGGTATTTTTGGAGGCTGCTTTGGAATCAAAGTTCAATCCACTCACAGCTCTTGGGCGCTCAGGCTCCTGGGTTTGTCGGGTTTGTAAATAAATTTAATGCCGAGGCGGAACTGTTGGATGATCTTGTGAGTGTCTTCCACCACGACATGCATATGCTTTTGGGCTGAAAAATCCCGAAAGAATGATCATTGGACAGCACGTTCGCATAAGGTAATTCAATGCGACTGATACCCTCGTCCCTATGGATTGATGGCATTCATGACAGAGAGAACGAAACGCGTTTATACAACAGCTACAGTCGTTTGCGCTGTCAAAAAGAATCAGAATCACCTTCCTCTCTGGAGATGTGCATTGTGCAGCCGTTGGCGTACTAAAATCTCTCAAGTTAAAAAACCAGCCCGAGATCCCCCCAGCAGCAGATCACCGCTACATGCTCAATATTGTCTCGAGTAAGTGCATAGATGGATCACCCTTGTATCAATATCCTGGTTAACATATTTTAGGTGCGATTGTTAACACACCCCCGTCAGTGTTTTCTTTTATATGGGCATAGATTCTAAAATAAAATAAAAAACGTCAAGGCCAAACCCCGTTATCAGCATGGTATCGTCCCTTGCTACAAAAGTTCACAAGACACTACACCATATGGAGACTGACGAGACCATGGTACGCCGCCGTCGTGAGATTTATGCCTCACCACACCCACGCCTGTTTAGATGCCTGTCTTTCTCAAAGATACCAACGGTACGCCACGGAAGCAAAAGTTCATCATGGGCCGGCGGAACTGGTGTCAAGTCGAGTGGGAAAGTGCAACAGGGGACCTCATTTTCGACATTCGTGTGGAGAAGGAAAAGGGGTTGGGCGAAACTGTCGGGTGAGTCTCCCCACGGGTTTACTTATATTTGGCCTTACCGTGAGTTTATTAGCTATGCTGTTCGAGTCCCACCACCTCGATGGCAGCGAAGGCTATGATATCTCCGCTCATTTCCGACGCCTGACTCTCAGGCAACAAAACAACAACGTTAACATACCCAATCATTTATCAAACCATCTACATGTAGTATTAGCACATCTTAAATGTAGTACTCTATTATGAGAAATCTCATTGATATTACAGATGTACGTATGTCTACATCGGTGGCGATGTTGGTGCGCTAACTGCATCCGTGACATGCTCTTCAGCGGGCAGTTCCCCAGCGTCTCCATACCGTCCATCTCCACATTGTCGGAATTGTACCCACTTTGAAAACCCTGTGGGTCGCCAGAAGAAGTAAAAGTAGGGGCAGGAGAGTGCTCGTGTTCGACTGTATCGTCCAAGTCATGGCCAGTCGAGTACCTCAGCGCGCTGGGGTGCCCGAGAACAAAGATATTCGGAGTAAGGTTTGCCCCACCTTGGTATCATCGGGCGTGGGCGTAGGCGTGAACGATTTCTCGGCAGCCTTCTTAGCGCGCCTCCGGGCCTCTGCCTGCTGTCGCCGCTTGTTTCGCTGTGCCCTCTTCTCGCCTCAGCCTTGTCAATTGACGCGAATCGCACAGCTTCCAACCTGGCCTCTTCTTCCTCGATCTTGTCAAGGGCCCACTGCTCCTGCGTGTACTCCGCGTACCGATCACACGCGGGGCGCCACGTTCTCTCCCTATTTTCTAGATCGGCTGTGTCGCCAGCTAACAATGCGTCGATATCCGGGGGTGGAGGGTAATCGAAATCAGGGCCTGGGTTTAATTTTACACGCGCGTCGTTGAATAATGATATAAATGGATAGTATCCGAGGGAGCCATCGTCGAATGGGTTTTCCCGATGTTCTTTGACGCCTTCGCGTGTCCGTTTTTTCTCCTTTGCTTTACGAGAGGTGTCTGATTGCCGCAGTTGAAGGTAGTCATAGATATCTTGGAACGCGGCCCCTTGGCATTCCCCGTTGACAAAAAATGCTATGCAAGAGCCTGGGAGTGTTGGCAATGGCCGCAGGTTGGGTACGTTTGCCTTCCCGGCCGCTGCCTGGCCTCTCTCTGGCAATTTACCCACTGCGGATTTTTTGGTGCTGAGGGAACGGAGGCTGAGCTTGCCGACTTGCCGGAGTAATCCATAAGTGTTGCCATTTCTTTTGATGGTGAGTATTCCAAAATCTCAAACACCTCCTGGCCTTTGAGATCAATGCTATACGTTCTCGCTTAATATGTGCGGGGTCGTGGGGGTCTTTTTTGTCGGCTTCTCTCCGTGGGGGAAGAGCAATATACATGCCCACAACATCACCCGAGCCAAAAGGCCTTCCGTAAGGCCGTGGCCGTGATAATGTAACCTTGTCCCCAGTTTTGTCGCGGTAGCCATAACTGTATCCATCAAGGCCACAGGTCCGTTCAGGGGTGCTTCCCGTCTGCCCCACCCAACGCGTACATGGCTGCCTTCACTCCGGGTATCTTCAGCCGCATGTTCCCCCCCTCCTTGCAAGATCTTGACCTCCATATACCAGCGTCCTTCGCGCATTGGTGCGTTGCATCGGGCACTCCGAAAGCCCGTGCTTCCCGCAAGACCCGTGCCTCCTTTGTTACTTTAACGAAGGGACTCCGGTCTTCCCAGCTGATTCTGAACGTGGTGGGGTTGCTCTCAATAGTCCGGCATGGTTGTGTGTAGCCTTGTGGGTTTATACCCGCCGGACATAACGAAAGCCGACGCGATTGACGCCAATGAGATCTGTTTTGAAGTACTCCGAGCCTTCCGCGGTAGAAATGAAAACGGGGCCGCGCGAAATAGATAGTTGAGGCCTTGACGAGAGTCTGAGCGAGAGGATAAAAGACTAGATCAAGGATAATTTTATCAGGGATACATAGATGGTTCAGAATTCAAACACGACAACTCTGTGGTGCTTCCAACCGCATTCGCGCTCCTGGATCCGAAGGTGCAGGTGAGGCGCTGTTGTTGCTGTTGCTCCCGGTCCGCGTTTCCGTTTTCGACTCTGAGTTACAGGTTGAGTGAGGGTCGAAGTGTAGTTTGCACTATCCTGCTCTGGTGGGGGGAAGATCCAACATCGGCGAGCATGATTGAGAAGTAGAAGAATGAATAATTCAATTGGTTAGTAGTTGATCGACAACCTTGTTGACCTCATGACTTCCAAATGGGTCAATCTTTATGATGATGCAGGTCCGCACGCCCGCTAGCACCAACTTTTCTTTCTACCTGCTACTTCTACTTCACCATGGCTCTCCGGTGGGTGTCTGCCGCTCACCCGCATGCCCATTATCTGAAGTATTGATAAACAGACGCATCCAACGGGTACTTGACATCAATCCCATGAGGCAAGCGACGGCCACTGAGTCACCCTTTTATAGGAACTTGCAGAGCTACAGAATAATCCGATTGATGTGATTTATATCTTTCGTGCTCTCCAAACTCGTGAGGCACTGATATACGATTGATCTAGGGGATCACGGCTGAACCCAAAGAAGACAACCTCTTCGAGTGGAAATGCTCAATCAAACCTGCTGCGAGTGATTCCGCGCCCTCCCCAATCACCCTCGATTCAAACCAGACAATATCAGTCAGATAGCCCATACAAGGGTGGCACATTTCATTTCACCATTACTTTACCCCAAGCTTTCCGTTCAAAGCCCCTTCCGTACGGCGTCAATATTGGACATGCTGCGCAAGCTAATGTGGTCATTTTAGGTTACGTTCACAACAAAGATATACCACCCCGGAATCAACGACGAAGGCAGCATCTGTGTCCCTGTTCTCCGAAACGATGTGCGTATTCAATTAGCCCTGCCAGACCAGATCTCATATGCCAATTAGTGGAAACCTACGGTGACACTTTCATCAGGTGGGTTTCAAACAAATCTATACCGTGCTCTGGTTTCACAAACTTGTCAAGTTTTGGCCATTATCCAAGAAAAGGTCAACAACCCAAGCCCAGACGATCCATTTGAACCCGAGATTGCAGCGGTATATATGACAATCCTCTCATGTCAAAAAGTCTCTAAGCCCGATTTAGCTTCTCAAGGACGATAAGCCAAAATTCTACAACACAGCTAGAGAATGGACCAAGAAGTAAGAATGTATTTTTTCCAACAATAACGTCATATTTGCTAATGATCAATTCCAGATACGCCATGTGAAGCAGGCCGTATTTCATTTCAATGTATGAGTTCAAGCAGAATATTTGTACCATCATAAACGACTCCGGTTTTCGAAACAGAGAGTAAGGATCCAAGTTAAATCTGTATCATGCTTAAATCCTTGATAAATCAGTAACTGAGATCGGCAAGGGCCATGTTTGTGGATATTGAGTTTCGGGATCAGTATGCCATGTGAGGCCCACCGACGGATTCCGTTGTTCCCATCTCAATTCATATTTTTTCTCCTCTTCTCTTCATCACTTTCCGCGCCCTCGCACCTGTGCGGATATTCGGTAGCTATCCTTGGGCTGCATTTCCCTACTTGGTTCTCGATCAATCCTGATACTTTTGCACACCAACTCGTGTTTACCACGTTGCCTGTCGTTTCCCTTGTCAATCGCTATCTTACAATTTGTACGATTCCAACGTGTATAAAACGAGGGAGTTAGAAATCCGAGACGATGCATCGGTTTCGGTAGGTGCTCTCATTTACGGGTCCCACCCTGAGAACGAGACACTTAGTGGTGGCCCTTGTATTTTCAGCAAGAAGTCGGAGACCAGACCGGGCCCGGCGCTAGCTGTATTACCTCCATCTCCACCCCCACCCCAGACATTCCGAGCCCCTGCACCTCTCCCCGAACTTCCCCCCGCCAACGACTTCCGGACATCGCTTATCCTCCCAGAGTAGGTGCCACGTTTGATGACAGTCATTATCGACCCTAACAGTGATTTAATTATGTCCTAGCCTCTCGCGACGGTTCTCTCTCCTTCGTTCATCATCTGGGGACCCCGTCAGCTTTGAACATTTAAGAAGCAGGCTTGCAGAACAGCGAGCAAGGGGAGCAGAGCATCAAATCTCAGTCGAGGAAGAGGACATGATACTCGAAACACTGGGCAAGATACGTGCGAAGAATTCCACTTTGAGTGTTGACAGGTCACAGGAGAGTATCCTCGACGGGGCCGAGTTACCATCCCGCCAGTCCATTCGCTCAACCTCCACCGTGACCTCATCTGTCAACCCTCCCGCATCTCCGAGTAGCACTGGGCGTTCAACCAAGAGATATAGCAACAACCTTTTCGGTTCAGGGCGCTTCCGGGATTACACATACATGAGGAGTGTAGCGCAGAGCAGGAATGGGAGCATTCGAACTCTGTCTACGGCTCCAACAGAATCATCTATTAGTATTCGAGACACTCCATCAATATCTGACAGCGTGAGGCCTGTCACACCGGAAGGCAGCGTCATTTCGTCTCTCCATTCAAGTCCAAACGACAAATTCTCGATACGGTCTGCCCCTTTAATCCCCCCAACACCCTACGGCGAGCAGTCACTTTCTGCTGCGGATATCGTGTCTCAAAGACGCTTGGGCCCTCAGCCTGAAGCGTGCCTCTCTGGCGCTTGAGGAGGCCATCAAAGAGATTGAGGAGGAAGCTGAGGATGAGATAGTCATGCCGAGATCGACGCCTGTTCCTCGTGCGAATGTTGAACAACCACATGCGTTGGAGGCAGTGCGTTGTATGCTATTTGACCCTATGTTCTGTTTTCTAACCATCTTCACAGAAGGATTCCGAGACCTCGCCTCTTGTTGAAGCTGGAATGGCCATATCCTCTGACAAGCAGGTTCACAGTAATGTTGAGGATCGACGTGCTTCCCCCATCCCATCTCGGATATTGCCAGGTTATATTCCTGGCATGCCAAGACCCATGACCCCGCGCGATTTTGATTCCGATGACCAACGATCACATTCAACCACACCCCGCGCCACGTCTCCCATTCTTGCCGGTCTGCTTGATTCCTCAACCTCATCCAGCCCAATCGCAACCCTCTTCAAACAGAACTCCATATCCTCAGGCCCCCGCCAGTCACCCCGTCCTACATCACCTTCGAGTAGCACTCCCCTCTTTTTGCAACGAACTACGAACGGCCGGTTTACCCCAGATGACAGTCAACGTATCACAGACGTCTTTTCCAGCGACAGGAAGAGGCCTGCGTCGCCCTTGGCTGGCCCCCCTTCCAACCAATGGCTGTCTCATCACGGCCAAGTACTCCTTCGACTGTCACTTGGACCAGTCCGAATACAAGCTCGCAGAAGCAAACCCACAGCCGGAATGGTAGTTGGATCAGTGAGGGTGCTAGCTCCGACATGAATGGATCAAATGAATCAAAGTCTAGCCATCGATCTGCCCGTTCCCCCGCCCTTTCGGATTCACCCCTGCTTGATCGTGCCCACATGGCGCTGCCATTGACCAACACAACTTCCACTCCCCCAAATGGTATCTAGATCAAATGTTTTAAATTGATTTCCCACTTATCAGACTCGTGAATAGGTAACCGAACTACCCGCTCACCCACTCCTACCCAATCCGTATCACGTTCCCCAACCTCCCCCACCTTCTCAAATTTTGAACAATCATCCAAGAACGGAAGCAGACGTTCTTCGAAACAAACCACTCCTTCATCTCAATTCAACTTGGGTCCATACCCCTCTCTTATGTTTTCACCAATTGCAAATTCATCCCGCTCTTCATTGGAATCTGCGGGTTCTAGCTATCACTCATGGGACGGGGACCATAAGGATCGCTTTACTAATTTATTCAGCGACACCGACATGTCGCAACCTGCCTGGCACGATATTCCGTATTCCGATAAGTCAAGCTCTGCCACGCCGGGGGGTTCTCCGGAAGACGAATTTGATGCCGAAAGCATCATTGCACAGTACGCAGGTCTGAAAAAGGCCGACTTCCTGGCTATACAAGAGAAGTTAGTCAGTGTTGCTATTGCGAAAACCTCGACTCCAGATATCCGCGATCGTGTCCCTTCTTTGAGGCGCAGGAGGCCGTCAACGTCCCAATCTAATTATTCAGTAAATGGTCGAGAAAATAGAGTATGTGTTATTTCTTACATTTTATCTTTCTTAATAACGCATGTGCCATAGATTGCCAGTCCGCCGCCTCAGCTCCAGCCTCCGTCATCACCTACGCCGACACCATCTTCCGCCGACCAGTATTCCTCGAAAGCAAGTGCTCTGTTGAACTCTGTAGTTGACAGTATCCGAGGCCCTCAAGATACCCTTCCCGTAGATTCTCTGCCCCCTCAGAGTCCAATTGACAAAGACATCTCACCAACCACCCGGCGGAATAGAGATCTCGCAAAAGCGCTGTTTGGTCAGCCCGAGGAAACCCAATCAAAGTCTCCTACATCCGAAAGCTCTCCCCCCAAGGAGTCGCCAAAAGACGAGATCCCTCAAACTGAGATTCCTAAAACTCAACCAGAGCCCAATCCATCCCCGCCACAAGAACCCCGCTCCCCGGCAACCCCTACCTCACCCTATCTGATGCGAAACCCATCGACGCCCCGGATACCGCAAACACCCCAACAGGAAGCCGACCTGACGAGAGAAGTCCAACAAAAAGTCAATGCAGCAACCAAGGCTCTTAAGTCAAAAACAGCCGATGGATTGGTATCCACCGGTTCCATCCGCAGACGTATTAATCCTGGTCAAATCTCTACTCCGCATCTCATTTCCGCTTCAACCAGTGTTGATACTATACCCCTTCCCTCCCCACCCGTCCCTTCTGCTCTAAATCCTGGCCCCTCGAAACTCGGAAGTAGACTAAAGAGGCTCAAAGGGACTTTACGTGCTAAACACACCGTGTACACCGGCGATGAAGTAACGCCCTATCCCCTTGATCCTCACACCCCTCCAGCCATGCAGACGGCTCAGTATGACCCCGAACGGCTGGGTGTCCCAAATCAGATTGTCTCCAGCGCAACAGAGCCCAGCCGATACAAGGTGCCTGTCCCCAGCCCGCCTGCATCAGCTGGTCCTGGTTTCAAAGGATTCATGTCTCGTTTCCGGGCAAAACCTCGTGCTGAGATGGTATCTACACCCGAATCCGAACGGCGAACATCGCCGCTCCCCCCAAGCTCAACACCCACCTCAGCGGCACCGCAGACAGAGAAGGCGAAAATTCAGCCGCAGTCGATCTCGAGCGATATAAGTGGTACGAGTTCGGGGACGACACGCCCCCCACTTCCACCATCATTTTCGGCCGCGGTGCCCCCGCAGGAATCCCACCCTCACCAACCGGAGGCGATAGACGTTAACGAATCAGTGAAACAACAATTGTTTGGCGCCGCGGATATTCTTGGTCTTGATCAGAGCGCTCTAAGGGAACTACTTGCACGTTCGACATCTACATCCTCACGATCAACCGACTGGACCTTGCTCACCAGGAACAATTCAAGTGCAATAAGCTCCCGGCCAGGCACGCGCGATGAGACTGCGAATGAACCCCGTTTGGCCCCTGCTAACGAGCGACCCAGCACGGATAGCCAACAGGACCCGGATTTGAGGCCCCCATCAAGTGATCCAAACGGGCGGCCCAGCATGGACGGGAGGCCCTTGAGGACCCCATCGATGCGTAAACAGTCCGACTACACGCGCAAGCCACGCGAGGGGCAGGGTGACAACGCGGCCTTTAACGCGGTTGTCAGGAGAACGATCATTTTCCCTTCAGAATCCAGATCCTCAACTGTGGACCTCAATGCCCTATTGCGGAAGAACTCGTCACGAAGGCGCAGGGCCAGCGCCTCGTCCTTCTCGAGCCGCTCTGTGCACGACCGGGCGCCCACACCACCGCCGCCCCGGTCACCCACGACGAAGCGGTTCTCGACTGATGCTTCCCCCCCATGCCGCAGATGCCCATCTCCCTGTCGTCGCAGGCGGAGACGCTCCTGCACGTCCCCGCGGCACCCGCAGCTGCGAACGGTCCCATTGAGAAGTCCAGCTCAACGTACGATTCATTGTGGGTCTCTTGCTATTACCGCCGAATAACAAATAATTTTTTAATGTCCTGATAGATATGAAATGTATGCTGGCGAGGGGAGAGTTGCGAGCTCATCCTTGAATGACCCTAGTCTCACCGATATTGCGGATCCTGAGCTTCTGGCGGCATCCGAGTCGGGGCCCGCGATCCAGCTGGTTGAACTGGCAAATGGCGAGACGATATGGTGTGTGACCTTTCTGCGGCAGCAATGCGAGGTCTTACGGTATCCTTAGGTCTATTGTGAATGGGTTGCGGGACGATGATGATGAGTCAGGGTACGCGAGCCGGGCAAGCTTCGCATCAGAGTATTCCACGCGTGAGACAAGCGAGGGGGTGCAGATTTTCGTTAAAGAACACGGACGCGCGGGGTCAAAGAGCAGCACCTCGAACGGCTCGCTGGTGTCCCGCAAAAAGTCGCTGACCGGCAAGAACCGCCCTGAAACCAAGGTGCGTGCCTATTTGCCCGCAACCCTGGGGCAGAACTAAGTTGCTGTGCAGGTGTTTTACAGTTCGTCGGCGCAGATTGGCCGGCTGATCGAGAACCTGTCGCAGGGCATGGACGCAGGGTCGTTCAACTTTGCGATGCCCACCAATCGTGTGCCTGGGCACTCTGCGTCATCCTCAATGTCGACAAAGAACGAATGGAGCGTTGAAGAGCAGCTCGAGCACATGCTGGGTACGGTTGGGGGTCGCTAGAGCATTCCTTTGCAGACTTATCTATCATGCTTATCCTATACTATTCACATCTCGCCTGCCATACTTAGTTTGCTATCGCTTTTCGCCCGCGTCAATATATTGCCATGCAGATGCACCCACACGCCATGCCGGTGAATTGAATAAATAAAAGTAAAAGCGTCCGTCTTCCTGATCCCCCGCGGCCCTTGAGTTTTTTACATGCCATGCACGTCTATCCACCGGTTCAGGCACAGTGCGAGGATGGCCTCTGTGAGCAGAAGGTCGTTGGTGAAGGTGTACTGCAGCAGCCCGTGTGAGGGACCCACGACGGTCTGCTGAGTGAAGCGGCGGAACACGGCGATGCGGGTGTTGGGCGCGGCGTACAGCTGCAGGGGGGGGGCTTAGTGGATGTGCAGGGGGGAGACGCGGGAGGACGTACGTCGTAAGAAGTGGGGTTATCGCGGCATCGACGCCACTCGAGTGTTCTGCCCTCAGCGGACACGAATGCGCGGGCGCTGGAGGTAGATGGGGGGGAGAGAGGCCGGCCTGGAGTTATGGTCAAGCATCAATCATCGATGACGCGCTGGCTTCACTTGGGTGCGGATCCGTTGCGGACGAGGTGGGACATGGGGAGCTGGCGGGCACCGATGGCGGCGCTGCCGAGGTGGTTCCCCGGGCCCCACTCGAACACCGCGCAGACCTCCTTGTTGTTCCTGTAAACCTTGTATCGCTACACTAGACCGTGGATGGCGGTGGAGCGGGGGGACGTACCATGGTGCGGGTGTGAGAGGAGACGCCCCGTTCTGGGGTCTCAAAGGAAAAGTAGACGGGCTTGGTGTCCTCCCCGATGATAACACAACAGCGCGGGTCATCCCTCCCGGTGAAGAAGAGATCATAGGTGGGAGATGGCATTTGGGGTTCGATGGGGTGGCAGACGCGAGACCATGGCCATGTTTGTGTGGGTGACTCTTATACAAGTGACCTCAATAGAGGGCCCTGGCTCCCGTGATTAGCGCGTCTCGGGTCCATGGGAACATTTTCAGTTGTGTTTTTCAAGAAAAACATATCACCAAGACATAACACCCGTCCCGTCGATCACAACAGCAAAGAGTGCCTGGGGCCACTAAAAGGTTAAATAAATCCAGCAGCTGGCAAAACCCGGGCCCATCCCCAAACTAGTCCAACGCCGCTGTCATCAGAGCCACGTTTCTCAGTGTGCCCCTCGTTTTTTTTTTCGGCAATTATAAATCACTATACAACACAGGAAAACATATCTACGAGTTCACTTTCCACAAGGGACGCTTGCGCATCTTTCGCGTCACATGCACAGCACTCACCCCGTCGAAACTCCCCCCTCCAAATGCTAGCACCACCGTCTCCTCCGCCCCTGCCCCTCGTGCGATCCCGCGCTTCCGTAACTCAATCGCATCTTTTGCAAACTTGAATCGCGCCTGGTCCGTACCTGCCCCATCTCAGGTCAGCATATTCATGTTCTCGTCACCCATCCAACCCACTCACCAATCTGGAACATCGGCGTCTCGATCGCAGCCTTGAACATCTCAAACGGCACGTGTGAGTACACCTGCAGCAACACATCGCGGCCCTCCGCAGCAGGGTCCTGCATGCCGAGGCCCTGCGGGAGGTTCACCACGAGGAAGTGGAACACATCATCGCGCAGGCGCTGCGCATAGTGCCCAAACACCGACGTCGCAGAAATGAGCGGCGTGCCCGACCCGTCCACGGGCGATGGTGGGATGGCATCGATAAAGTCGAGCCACCCGCGGATGGTCTCGACAGCGATGGAGCGGCGGCAGACATCGTACGCGTACTGGCACAAGTCGTCCATGCCCCGAGCAGGCACCCCGCAGCGAGCACCGCACGGGCGTTGTCGGGGCGGATGAGACCTAGCGAGACGGACGAGTAGAGATACCCGAGCGCTGGCAGGGTCAGCACGGGCCATGCTGTGGTGGGCCGACTTACCGATAGCAAAGCCCTGGTGGGTAGGGTGATAAGCGGCGGCAGTAGGCTTGAGAAGAAAGGAACGCACCTCTTGGGTTACTTCAGGCTCTTGATCGACATGCACGTATATCGTGCGCGGGGCGGTGGGTTGTGGGGAGGTTGACATGAGATGCGCCAGGAAGGGCGAGCGGGACAAGATTATGGCGTGTAGCCTGTATACATTTTGGTGCACATGCTATGCGCCACATAAGCTGCAGCAGCGCGTGAAAATGCAAAGAAACATACGAGTACAGTGTCTGCGTAATTCTACCCGAGGGGTCAGTGCGTCAGTGCACAGGCAGAGCAGAGTGGAGCCACTTACGCCAGTCTGAAAGCCAGCATGGTACAGGTGATTCACAATCTCCTCATCGTGCCTCTGATATGGCGAGCTGGGCGTGCGTCAGCCTGGGGCGCACCCTCGCGCGGGGGTGGGACTCACTGCGTGGTGCCATTAGTGGGAAAGGGCGCCGAGGACGAGGGGGGCGAGTGCTCTGCTGCATCATAGGATCCGACGGATGGAGTGGCCTCGTTGTGGGACGTCCCATTGGTATGAGAGTTGTGGCCGTTAAGAGAGCCGGATGAGGAGGGCAGTGAGCTCATGATATGTGTGTAGGTGAACGAGCAAATTTTAGAGTCCTCAACGGGCAGCAGGAAGACATCCAAAACTTTGAACACGAACAAACGCCGGGGTCCCGTCACACAGGCGTCACGTCACCCGCAGGCAGGCACTGGCAGTGTAAGAGATAATCCATTTGATTTGATGTAGACTACGATAGACTCGGAATACATTGAACAAAGGAACTCGAGTAAAACATCTCTCCTACATTGCGTTAGTATCCACCGGATTGCTCACTTGTGCACAAGTGCACGATGGGCCTATGGATCCAGTGGTACGTAGTGGGATCCGACTCGAACATAAATGCCTCGAACGTTCATGTCAGACACAAAGGTCATTTGATACAAGGCAATAACCATAAGCATTGGGTATCTAGGATAGCCACTTAGCAATAGAATTGGACAGGGTGTTGCCACCTTTGACTCGTCATCAATTTGCTTTTCACTTCCATTGTTATGGATCTAGGCGGTGCGGCTCCGCAGAAAGCGTTGTTGGGTCTGGGGCAATGGTTGTTTCAAATCGCTTGTCATGCTTTTATCTACGGCTCAAACCGTCATCCTCTTCACCCGAGATAATATCGATTAGGTCACCTGTACACGATACCCCATTGTACAAAAGAACCCAAGTCCGTGATGTCCCCAAACATCCCCCCCACCTCGTGTGGCTCGGACATGGACACGAAAGCGTCCATCAGATTGTTTGCGGTCCCGCGTTCGCGCGCGATAGGCCCGCAATAGGCGGGTACCCCGGGGGAGGCTTGTGGTATGCCTCAGCCTGGGTCTCTGCCTCGTTGGATACAGCAGCTGCGAGCTGTATGGTGTCAGCGCCGCATAGGGATAATCGTGTGACGCACCATATGCGATCTATCCGACGCGAAATGATCCACAAATGCCCTGCTTTCCACCGCCCTGAACACGCTGTGCGGGATAAGTAGCGCATACGTATATCCGTGCTGGACAGTGCTTGCCTCTGATACGCGCCGGGGAGGCCCGCGCTGAATGTGTGCTGCACATACACTGAGGCACAAACCAGGCGTGAGCGGGGCTACCTGGGCAAGGGGTGGGTATACCAGGGAATGGGCAGGGCATGGGGAGGCACGAGTCAAAATCGTACACCCAACTCTGGGCGCCGGTGTTGGTCGGACGCAGGACGAGGATGGCGTGGTAGTCCCATACGACGGCGTGTCCTGGCTCTGGGGACAGCTTCTGGGACCACAGCGCGACCTGCGGGCGATTACCGTGCTGTGACCTGTTCATAGGCGTGGGCGGGTACGCACGGATTTGGAGGGGTTAGAGATGAATACGGCCGAGATGTGCCATGCGCGGGACACTTGCGCATCTGCTGAGAAGGCCTGACACAAGAGGTAGACGTTTTCCTCGCACCAGTGGCTGGTATAGATGGTGCCGGGGGGGAGAGAGGGCGGGTCCATGCCTAGGGGGAATGCATGGGGGGAAGTCGCTGGAGGGTGAATGTGATTTACCTGGATATGTTGTACCGTCGCGGCCCGCAGATGAGAGTAGCGAACCAAAAAGAGGATGACAGAACGTTGCTTCCCCATTGGTCTATCAGATTTACCAAATTATCTGATAGCTGTCATCAGAAAATCATGGGCTCAGAGTCCAGACACTCAGAGAATCTGATCATCATGATGAGTCGCGTTATTAGCGCAATTAGTCCAGAAAGCAAGTGCATCTGTTCGGGCGTCATGTATCATACATCACCCGCTCGTCGACGGGGCAACAGATTATTGGCGTAAATAGATCATGATTTCGTATGGGATAATGTCTGAACTTATGATGGAAACATAAATGGGCGCTAGGGCGCATGGTAGCAGCATCACATCCACCGCGGTATAGCAGCCAATATATACTGCACGAAACCGAATAAGCATGGACGTAGGTTTGCGATCGCGAGCAGGCTTACGGGTATCAGGCGTAACGGGGTATTATGCTTTTTGTTGCCGTTTTGTGGGAGATTTCTTTTTCAGGATCAGATCTGGGGACGATGTCGCCTGCCTGAACGGCACAAATATGGGCTGCGGGGGAGATGAGGCAGCTTTGGGCGGGCTCGAGGCCTGCGTGCGGCGCGGCTGGGGCGACTTTACCGGCGGTGAGACGCCCTGGTTGTTAGTGGGCGAGGAGGGGGATGTGGAGAATGACGTAGGGAAGTGGTTCTGTCGATGGTGCGGGGAAGGGATGGGGATGGGGTACTGCGAGGGGCGGGGGGGCTGAGCGAGGACACCCGAGTTGTTCGTGAAGGGGTGTGTAGCAAAGGGGTCAAACGATGCGAGGAGCGGGGACTGAGCCATGGCGGTGGAGAGATAAGGAGCAGTGTGGAGTGAGAGTCGAGTTGAATTTATATGACTGGAGTCGCTCCGGTGGGGGCCGGGGTGAGTGTTGGAGAAGAAATATAAAATATAAAACAGATATAAAACACAAACATGAAGGATGGAACAACGGAACACGGAAGGGACACTAAGTTGTCACATGCCTCCGTCGCTTTCCCCGCAATCTGAGATCCCATCTCCATCATTCAAGATCGCCGGCAAAAACAATTCGAGGCCTAAGCCAAACAACGCCGCACGCCGCCCGTTCCCAAGCGCTGACAACGGCGTCTCAGTACAAAAGGCTACATTACAGGCGTTTGTCCGAGCTTTCCCCATCCCTTGAGACACGGGGATGAGTTCATTATATCCATTCATGTTATCGCAGCTTATTCGGATCCATGATACAACAACGCCACCACGCCCCGCCCTTGACTCGCGCAGGGCTGGGATATCACAAGGCACCTGGAGTCGGACCAGCGTACACAGGGGTCTTGGATGCGGGCGTGTTCCCTCGTGTCTCACTGTTCCAGCAGCACGTGTTAAACGGTAGGGCCTTTGGCGGGCGCCGAGCCAGCCCTTGGGCAGTCGCGGTAGTCGCGTGCCCGCAAGCGCGACCACGGTGAAGAAATTTCAAGCGGGGGCCGGGTAAACACGGGTGTGCGCGCCGGATGTGGGAGAGGGAATGAGAATATACTACTCTGCGCGGCGGCTGCAGGCCCCTGCGGACCGCCGCGGGAAGCCTCAATTGATATTCCCAGTGGTTCCCACTGGTGTCATGGTGTTCTATTAGTACGAGTATGGGGTCTAAACGTTCGACAACAGGCACGCAACACTCCCCAGCTGCCGCCGGACATCATGGTAATCCACATCATGGGCTGTGGGTAGGTCAGATAGGGCACAAGGAACGCAGAAGGCGACTGACTATCTTCGACCTCGCCCCAACGCTCAATCTGGCTCGCAACCTCCACCTGCGCGGCGAGCGCCGCCTGCTCCACTGTTAGGTGCTTCGTGACAGCGCCAACGCGATAATGAACGATTTCGTCGTATACGTCGCGCGCTCCATAGCTGGTGTGGGATAAGTTATACCTATGTAAACATATATTAAGCGTGGCACGTACCTGCCATCTCCCAGTGGTCGAACCCTGCGAGCACCGCCCCGAGCTTCTCCTTTGTCTCGGCGGCTGCGCGTTAAGCAGGATCGAGCCAAATTTATTGATCGTGAGCCATACGCCTCCTCGGCCCACTTCAGCAGGGGTCCCAGTGCTGCTCCTGTAGCCTGACGAGTGGAGGCGGATAGTCCTCATGGAAGCTGGTGCATTCAAGTCAGCTGGATGGTCATGGGAACAAAAGAGCGAGGGGGTACCATATGGTGTCGGTGTCCAGGTAGTTCAGCAACGCTCTCTGCACCTCTGCGCGCGTGCTCGCATCAACAAGCGCATCCAGCGCCCGCGTGGCAATCGACGTCTACACACGCCGCTATTATTCCTCATCCAGTACACAAAGCAGGAGACGACTCACCATCGGCAGCGTATGCGGCTTCAGCAGCTTTTCCTGGTGGTCCCACTCCGCCGCGATTAGAGTTGCAAGGAGCGTCTTGCGTGGGGGCAGTAGCAACGGGTTCCCCGCAGGCGTCTTCAGCGTGCGCCCATCGAGCGTGACACCCAACGCGCCTCCACGCGTCTCAATCCCTACTGTGTCCCAGAACCGCTTCATCGTCGCCTCGGCGCCTGAAAAACGATTAGTGGGCCTTGAGGTATACAGTGGTGCACTTGCGGTTCGTCTCGGATACAGGCGGTCCGTCATGTGCAGCAGCGGTGCTATTCAGCCGCCGGGCGCAGCGCGTAGCCCATGGGCGTGCAGCGGTGGCATGCGATAGACAGAGCCGGAGGGGAGTATGTCGTAGACCCGAGAACATTTGAGTTTGCGAAGACGACTTTTCGAAAAATTCAGATACTTCACGTGCGTGCCGAGATGCCGTGGGGTTCTTAGCCGGGTTTTGTGCACCTTGCATAAAAGTTATCAAGACTCCTAGTGTGCAAAACAATTTATACAGATCAATGGAGGTGGTGGGAAGCTAGCAATTTCTACGACGACTCGACGCACAACGTGCCACCAGCATGAAGCACCCAACCGTACGATCTTAACGCTCAAAACCCAGTTGACGAGTCAATATTGTCTGTGATAGAAATAATGGACGCTGCCCTTCCCATTGATTGGGAGGTGTAGCAGGGCGGCATCCGTATGAGCGGCTCAAAGAGAAGTGCTGGTGCAGAATAGTGGAGATCCGGGCCATCATGCATCATCCTCCACGACCACCATTCACCACTGGGGAATGGTAGTCATGGAAGGTGAGCAATCACTATAGTTTGACCCAACACATACACGCCCAGCCGTGGGTTGAAGCTGGGAGGAGAAATGATTATGTAATATGATGTATGTAAGACTCTGGGAGATCATGTGTAGTAGCCAAACAAGACCAACCAGTATTCTTGGGCCTTGGCATGAACTGTGCCACCCGTGCCACGACCAACAAGTGGTTGCTGAAGCTCGGAGGAGCCTAAGGAGCGACGTGAGTGTACCCCTCGGAGCCGACTCGGAGAAATGTTGGACATTATTATTGACGATTGAGATCATGATTGAGGTACACATTCAATCCTAATGCATTTACGCTCAGTTTCGTTATACCTATCATTCGTGTGCTGATAGCCTCTAAATATACATCACTGGAATAATATTTCGAAGCGAGGCTTCTGAGGCTAACAGGTCCAAGTATTCCTGGCTATTTTGCATTGCCACTGGATCCGGACCGTACGGTCTACCAAATCTTTGTGCTTGATGCAGGTGTTGGTTGTGTAATCCATGAGCTGCGACTCCCACTGTCCTTCCTCCCCTATACCACCCCAGTAAAGCAACCGTTCCGAGTCAACGCGCGTATGGAAACCGATAGTTTCAACCTATACTCAAGGCCTCATCATGTTGTGAACCAGAAAAGACCGCGCTCGCCTGATACGTTGCCACTGGGGCGGACTCCGGTAAGCTTTACGAACGGGGCTGTATCCCCGAGCTGACTTTGTCGTGTTAGAAACGCCAAGTTCTGGTCGGACTCTGTGGTGGCGACGGGCCCAGTATACGCACGACATCCTCCCTGGACCCCATGCCAGTGGTCGACACTCTACGCCCGAAGACTGGGTTCAGCAAACGCGAGGGCTTTCGATAGCCAGTCCCATTTTCCCGAACGTTGGCCCGGGGCCGGCCCCGGAAATGCCGCTCTGTGACATCATGGTGGGCGACGAGGACATGGTGGGTAGCACGTTTGCACACGCGTGACTGGTTTTCCGTTTTGACTGTCAAATTCCAGAATGTTGACATCGACCCCGAACCGCGAACGAGGCCGTCCTCGCATCATGTGTATGGGGCTGGCATGACGCCGGGCTTAGAAGACATGGCCGTATCCACAGAACTCCCAACTGCGCATGCTATGGCGGCCGTCGGGGTAGCTGAACCGCACCATCATCCTCATCCAATGGGAACGCCTGCTATGGGCTTTGCGCAGGAAGCGATAGCGCCTGCGTCCACCCAGCCGCCCCTGAACCCCAGGAAGCTGCCCCGGATTGCCATGGGACCGCGCAGCGGCTGCAAGCTGTGCGAGGATAGGGTAGAGGGGCATTTCATGCACTTGATGTAAGCATGGTGTCCATTAGATTCGGCTTCTCTCGCCAAGACTGCGTATACTAAAATCTCATAACACTACATATACATACTCATATTGCTCGTACTACTCATACTCAATCATTCATTTGCATTACAATTTGATTGGTCGCAGATTCTCGTCAACAAGACCAAATAGTGCCGATCATCCAAAATTTTGAGCACTGAGGATAGCAGAGATTATGCTAATATGACCACTACGCTGCCCCTCTTCTGGCATCTTTCATCAGCCTCCAGGCGGGAACGTATAGACGCGTCCGTAAAACTCATCGGGACCCTCGAGCAGTTCCAGGTGCAATTCGCGAAAAATACTAGCAGCGCGATCGCGGGGTCCGAGGGCGATGAGGATGAGGTGCAGAAATCGGGCTCGGATGGGTTGGATGCGCTGAATGCCCAGGATGTTTCGTATTCGATTAGGAGGCTTGTGCGAGGGCTGGCGAGCCCTAGGGAGAGCAGCAGACTTGGCTTTGCGGTTGCGTTGACAGAGGTGCGCCGCACCCCACAGATAGCTTCATTCTATAACCTATAGATCTGCGGCACAGCTTTTGTCCCGTATAGCGACTGTGACGTGCACGCAAATCGCTACGATGATTGTTGAGGGGACGAAGTCCCAAGGCTCAATGACCGGACAGGAGGAGCGGGACGTGCTCTTTGCACGACTATTCGGCCTTATGGCGGTCACCCAGTCTGGGCTTCTGGTAAGGGCAGGTGTAGCATCCGGTTCGATCCAAGCGTCATCACTCCAAGGTTACGATGAGGTGATAACCGAGCTTCTGGCCTTGGGCGAGAAGAAGACCTGGTTGAGGGAAAGTGCATGGTGGGCCGTCGCACTTGCAGTTACGCTGTAGAGGGGTCGGATATCCCGTGGAAGGAAGAAGCGACGGAGGTTACGATCCAAAAGCTGTTTGTCGAGGATAAAACCTGGTCACCAGAGAAGATTGCGCTTGCGCTAAAAATACACACCTGCATCCTGACCGCGACTGGCGGAAGCTATACGCCCCCTCTTTTAAAAATCCGGATATCCTTAGCACCGGAAACCTGCACACTATTGCGCGCATATTGAAAGTAACGCCCCCTCATCTCGTTTGTTTGTGGTTGATCCTTATCTCAGGAATCATCAACAAATGACGAGGAAAAAGACGTCCGCAAGGCTGCCAATGGCTCATGGAGACCTCAGCTGCATTTTGTCTGGGACATGTTACTAGACCAGCTGTTGCCGGGGCCTAACACGCCCCATACTCCCACCGGGAACTTCCAAGACTTTTTCCAAATAGTGATCGATGGTATGACCATACAACCACGGATGCGTAATCATCATTGACTTTTTTCTAGAATCTTTATTTTCCTCGACCTCCTCTCCGGAGCGGAAATACTGGGGTTTCCAAGTATTCCAAAAGGCTCTACCACGCGTTACGCAGAGCAGCTTGCCAATGCTCTTTACAAAAATTTCATGCGGTCCTGGATAAACCACCTATCCCACCAGGACCGCTATTTGCACAAAATCGCAATGCAGACGGTACACCTACTCTGCACTCGTTGTCTGTACTCATTTAACTCAACCTGCCATTTGAGGCCACCGAACTGCAGGCGTTCATCCAGCAACACCCCCAATTGGGTTTCTCACTGATACTGCAGCTCACCGGGGTAAATGGGAGCCAGCAGTTTGACAAGTTGACAAAAACCAAGACCGTCGAGACTATCCTGACGTCTATGGATGAAACTGGAATCAAGAGTTATATCGACTATCTACTTGGACAAGTCAACGAACCTGCAGACTCTGGCACGTATGTGCTGTTTCGACTTGATTGTAAATGTGAGCCAGCTAAAATGCAGCCAGATACGATGTCCAATCTATTAACACCCGCCGGGCGTGGATAATTGACCAATTAGCCTCTTTAATTCGCAATGGCTCGATTCCTAAAAATGACGAATGGATTCAGCTCATCCTTGACTGGTTCGTTGTCCATGGGCTCTTTACTATTCAGAAAAAGTCCAGCAAAAGCCCATATCACGCCGTATGTCAGCCATCCTGCTCGCAGCACCCGTTAATTTCCTATAGTTGCACTCCCTGCCCAAACCCACCTTCTCAGACGAGCTCCGGGAGCTCTGTCGTTCTCGTTTGCTTGGTTGCCTCAGCAATCTCAGTGCCCAAGCCAACGCAATAAAGACCGGTTAGCATTACATTCCACAGGCTGCCATTTGCTCACAAATACCAGATGGAAAGACGGTCAAAGCTTCGGCGGTGGCGTCTGATGGTGAATTTTGGGTCTCCAAGGTTCTCAACACTATCGAAACCTTGGAGAGCGACTCGAAACATGTATCCTTACTCGCTGAGCCGCACAAGTCTGACAGGAAGCTGCACGCCAGAGCCAAGAAAAGCGCCTCCAGGCTCAGGGGTTTAACCAGTGCGGCGCAATCATTGAACCGCTTGTCTAATGGGCTAAAGTATTGTAGGTGAAACGGAGGGACCGTCCAAGGGGGCAGAACTTCTGTTGCTGGCATCCATCTTGCAGCAGTATTGTGCTGAAGACCAGGAGGACGTAACGTCAGAGACATTGGAGGTGATTATAATCATCTTCACCGTGCTATGCGTACTCGGGATAACACTATCTAGGCATGCATCGACAGCACCGACCGGATGTTTCCCAAAGAAACAACACCAAGAATTCTGATGATGATGCTGTCGGCGAGGACTCGCCCGAACCCGTGGATGTCTTGGTGGATAGCATCATAGGGTTCCTCGAGAAATCGACGGCCTACATGCGAACCATTGGAAACCAGGTTTTCACGCTCTTATCCGAGTCTGTTCAAGCGTCTACTATTGACCTCATTGTATCGGTATGCATTCCTATCGTCGATTGAATTTGTCGGTAACAATGATTCATTTAGCAACTTGAAAGACGAAAACCGTCCGAGCTTCTCCAAGATGACGAGGATGATGAAGACGAGGATGAAGATGAAGATGAAGACGAGGAAAGCAGCGGGGGCGAGGAGGGATCCGAGATGATGCGGAGGAGTCTTCCGGGGATTCGGATGAGGACGATGCACCATCGGAAGGGGACAGTGATAACGAGGACGTTGACCTAGAACTGCGCGCAAAAATTGAAGAGGCCCTCAAAGTCAATGGCATGGAGGTGAATAGTGACTCGGAGGAGGAAGAAGAGGAACTCATGGATGATGAACAAATGATGGCCGTTGACGATCAACTTGCAGCTGTTTTCCGTGCGAGAGCAAATGAGAAGAAGACGGGCAACGGTATAAACCTCCCCCCCTCCTGACGTGCCCGTTTAATTTTAAATTTTAGCTGATGTCCAAAGGGAGGCCACCCATTTCAAAATTCGCGTCCTGGATCTGGTCGACTCTTTTATCAAAAAGCAGCCCTCTAACCCCCACGTTATCCGGCTTATCATGCCCCTGATCGAACTCGTCTCCGAAACAGGTCCCGATGAGCAGCAGCTATCCGACAAGGCGAGAGGTATCATCAAAACTCGCATCGGCAAAGGAAAGGACGTCCCCACTGAAACAGACCAGGTACCTGCCCTCATGACCGAGCTTCACGCCAAAGCCCGCAAAACGCACTCCCCGACTCTCCTTCCGATCCTCAGCCACTGCTGTGTTTACTTGGCGAAAGTAATGCTCCATTCGCGTGCTGATGACTCGTTGCTCCAAGCCTACCGAGAATCGCTAGTGGATTTCATGACCAGGAAGAATTCCGCCCTCAACACAGGCTTTTTTCAAGACTTTATGCGACGCCACCAGGTAGCCGCATGGAATTTGCGCGGGGACGTCCTGCGCCTTTCCACGCAGGCGGTAAACGTTTATCGGCAATGCCAGGCATTCCAGCTGCTGGAAACGCTTGTGGCGACCCTTCCCAACTTGGCAAGCGTTGATCCGGTACGTGTCCAATCGGTATTCTTGCTTCCTACTATACCCAGAGTAATAATCAGGGCGAAATTCTGGAATTCATGTCAACACTCCGCGCAAACCTTCTCGAGGTTCTGACAAGCGCATGCAGAGACAAGCTCGCTCTGACCACAGCACAAGCCAAGGATCTCTTAAAACTGGCCCTCCTTGCTGTTCGGCAAACGCAACGGATAATATCCACAGTAGATGTCACTATCCACATATATGGCAGCCGGAGGCGTGGACTACACTACGCAAAGCCCTGGAGTCCTCCGAGCGTCTCAAAAATTCCCCCGCCCTCCAGAAAATGTGCGACCAGATCGTGCGCTCGACTCAATCAGAAAATGCCAGCCAAGGTAGTAAGAAGGCCACGAAGAGGAAGGCCGACAAGGTTGCTGGTTCCGAGGAGGCGAGCCCGGAGGCACAAAAAGTGAAACGGAAAAAAGTGAGGAAATCTAAGGATTAGTCTTTGGTAGTCGGAAGCACCGAGTTCATAATGGCCCGGAGTTCCTCTACTACTTGCACCGCATGGCTTTCGGCAATGCATTTATTGATTAGATTAACGCATTTGTGAATCCTTTGAAAAATTCCTTGGGTGTTAGCACGACCTTGTGAATTGATCAGAAAACCTGCCTGTTGCGTTTGCTTCGGCGTTCACTTCAACGCGCAAACGCGCAGAAGATCGCGCAGCGACGGTGAGCAGATCTTCTGGGAGACCGCGAGGCGACCACATTCGATACCGAACGATTCTGAGGCATGTTAGGCTGCTGTCCCGCTGATGTCGATATCAGTTGGCTTACCAGGCGCGATTCCGCGTGCTAATTTAAAGAGGAATGTAATTTCCCTCACACCATCAATGCGGGTGTCCTCCTCATACCCCATATGAAGATTCTCAATTTCGGCCGGGAAAATTCGCTCCAGGTTGGATGCGACGGATGGGTAATGAGTGATGAATAGTGTTTTGCATTTCGTTTCGTGGGTTAATTGGTGCATGACTGCTTCCGCAATCGCCATCTATGTCGCACTTAGTGGTTGCGCGCCGTCCAAAAACCAGGGTACCCACTCCATCAAAAGTAGACGTGCCTCGACCAAGTTCATCCAGGACGACCAGGCTGTTCCGCGTCGCTGAGCGCAAAATATCGCTTGTTTCAGACATTTCTACCATAAAGGTCGAGCGCCCCCTGGCAAGATCATCGGAGGCTAATCAAATTAATCCAACGAACGGTAGAGGGGGCGATGGAGCACTTACCGCCCATTCTGGTGTGCACAGAGTCTAGGAGCCCGAGCTTGACGGATTTCGCCGGTACATAACTCCCAATTTGTGCCATAATAGCGATCAGGGCGATCATCCTAACAGCAGAGCTTTTCCTGTGCGTACAAAATCGTCAGCGGATGTTGCTTTAATCAATACTGATGTGACTTACCCCCCCATATTGGGGCCCGTGATGATCTTATTTCTGGGCGCGTCGCCGCCCATCTGCACCGTGTTCGCGACGAAGGGGTCGGATCGGAGGACCTCCACCATGGGATGGCGCCCATCGATAATCTCGAGGCTATCGTCGTCCGTAATTTGTGGTCGCACGTAACCTTCGCGGAGAGCGACCAGTGCGAGACTGAGCAGACAGTCCGCTGTCGCGAGCTTGTTGACGGCGTCGCGCATGGCCCCATAATGATTCTCAGAGATCTCCTGGAGGAAGTGGGAAAACCCTTTGTTTGCTTCTGCCTTGTATAGGGTTTCAGGTGCTGCAAGGGTAGAAATGGAGAGTGTCACCTGCAAGGTTTCCTGGTACTGCGACCGTTCTTCCAGTTTCCGCTTCACTTTCGGGGGTTGGAACCGTTCATAATATTTTGTTCTAATTGTGGGGGCTTGGATGAGAATGAGAAGCCCACTTTGGACATCTACGTACCTTGATATACTATGCCATGATGCAGGTATAGATCTGTTATCGTTCCTCCGCACCTCAACAAGATACTGCAGAAATTAAAGCCTGATAAAGAGCGGCTGAGGGAATAGCCCACCTCGTCTCCTCCGACGGCGGTCCATTTGAGCGCAGGCATCCTCAATATTTTTCTGACTGGATTTTTTGAATGAGGTACCCTTCAACGGACAACACAACTCACCGCTCTTGAGCTCATCCTCTAACTCGACTTCGATCGATTGAATACCCTGCATCGTGGATGGTAAATCCCAAACAGGAATGGGGAAAGCTACATACCAAATCGGCGTCAGCAATGGCTGGATATCGCTCCGGATCCGTCCACATGATATCCTTCCTGCCCTCCGCCGCCTTCTTCAGCGATATAATAGCAAGAGTCTCCTTCATAGGCTCCCGGAGTTTTGGAAACGAGAATATGATCTCGTTCAGCAGGCGAGACTGAAACCCAACACGTGAAGGTTCGTCGACGGGCTCGAAGGCAAGCGCGAGCTTGTTGAACGCTGGGAGAAGAACCGCCAGCTCCTGTGGTGTACACTAGGCACTGGTTAAGCGTATTTGTGGCTGATAGGATTCGAACATACCTGGCCATATTGGATCCTGCATAGGCCTTTCGCGAGATCTGGAAGCTTCCTTAATAGTTGCCGAAGCGTAACAAGCAACTCAGAGGAGCTCGAGAGGATCTCCTCCACCGCATCAGTGCGGTCCTGTAGAGCGCTACATTGAAACGGTCACCTACCCGCGACACAACAGCAGATCCCGACGCACTGTTTGTCTACTAGGGGCCTGCCAACCCAGGTTCGCAGCAGCCTTGCGCCAAACTTTGTCTTCGTCTGGTCCAGGATCCATATCAACGACCCCCGCGCGGTGTGGTCCGTCTCGTTGCGATAAATCTCGAGATTAGTCAGTGTGTTTGAGGCGAGGAGCATGTGCGCCATCGTTGTGAACTTGTTGAAGAAGCGCGTCTCCAAGAGTGCATCGGCGATGCTGAACGCGGAGAGGTGTTTGATTAGATGGGCAAGCGCGACAATGACCCGTTTGGGGAAGTCGGTTGCCACAGCCATGAGTTTTCCTGCACGCCGTTAGATTTAACAGTGCGGGGCGGGAAGGGGGATACCTGTTTTGAAATTCTCTGATATAGAAGCGGACCGCTTCTGGGTGTAGAATTCAGAGACCAACGAAAAGGCGTCGGTATAGGACATGACGTCCTCAAAATACTCAGTGCGAATTTTATCTCCGGCTGCAGAGACGCTAGAAAAAATTGTGAATTGAGCCGAAATCAAACAATGGTACACGCATTGGGTACCAACCCAGTGAAATAACGCAACATCTTGATCGTCGGTTCCGTCAATGTGTCGCGTGGTAGAAGCAGCTCCGTCGGCCTCGTATGTACCAGCCTAGTCTATCCAGAAGTCAATTCGTTTTCTCTATCTGTAATTTCACACTCACCTCCAGCTCGATCCGCATTTGCATGTCTAGCAGCCGTCAATCCTAGGACGACCCATGGAAGAAACCACAAACCATCGAAGTCGTCCCAGGTCACGTCTCCTGTGCTAGGACATATGGTAATGATGCCGAACGAGACGTTCGCAGTCGATTCAGCCTTCTTTTCTTCAATGATGCACATGAATGGGGGTGAAGTATATTGTTCCGCGCTGTCGACAGAATCCAGCCCGTCCACATATCTACACCTCCATCATTGTAGGTCCGTATCATATAAAAGGAGACATACGTCGCAGCAGTGTAGAGATGCACCAGCTTACGCTCAAACGGCGCGTTCCTAGTCTCACTGGCCTTTTTGAGCGCGGCTGTCTCAATCTGGTTGATTATTCCTACTTTATACCCCTGCGACAGTAGCCTACATAACACACAATATGAAGCGGGGTATGGAAAAATGGCAGACTACCCACTTTTTAAGATGCACGTCCCGCCGATGAGTTGGTATCGACGCAACCGTGAAGTTACGATCGCTAAAAGCAATCATGCCCAGCTCTTTCGCCGCCGTCTAAGCGAATGAGCACCAGACCTAGAAATGAGTAGGGACGGCATACCTCGGCGTCCTCGTCAAAGAACTTGTATCGGTACCCTACCTCAACCATGAGCACCGTACCAGGGTTCTCGCGCTTGAGACGCAGTACTTGAAGCTCCAGTGGCGTATATGCCTGCCCGCTCGGTCCCAGCTGCACTTGTTCAGCCTTCTTGGTCGCGCGCACCGCAACAGTCCGTGACTTGTGCTTATTTGAGAATGCTGCTCTGAGCTCCTCGAACGCGCCATCCGAGCTGTCATCCTCCTGTCTTTCCTCTTCTTCGTCAGGCGCATCTGGCTTGGGCTTGTGTGGAAGGAAGCGGTTATTCTCCTGTAGCAGCTTGTTCTTGAAGGCTTCGTGGCGCCTCTTACGCGCCTTTTGCTCCTCGCTGTTGCTGTCCCCCTTCATATCCCCATCCTCGCGCCCCTCATGCCCAGGTCTCCCGGGAGTGAACCGCCATTGCTCCACAGACCCGGACACGCGTCGGGGCGACGTGGCGGTCGCAGAATCAGCCGCAGGCGCCGTCTTCTGCCGCTTCCGCACAGGAGCGTCCTCGTCGCTGTCATTCGTGAGGTCGAAGAAGGATGCAGAGCGCTGCCGTGTTGTACTTGGGCCCGAGTTCTGCGTCGGAATCTGGGTGGGAGGGGCAAAGAAAGCCGAAATGGTCGCCTGGCTTTTAATGGGCATTTCTACTCATATGGCACGGGCGATTTGTACTTGATGATGATGGAAGAAATGTAAATTGGCAAACGAATAAATCGACGCGACTCGGGCTCAGACAATTCAATTAGTGGCGTTGTCGGGGAGCGACGGCCCGAACCTGACTTCCAAAATATTATTCCAACGATGTATTCAAAAGCTATTACTACACAAATGATTGGTATAGTGAAACCAACTTATAAATGCATTAAAGATCTATGTGAGATGGTGCATTCCAATTGTGCCCTTAATCGTCAATGTCCAGTGTTTCTCCAATTCGGTTTTTAGCCCTTCCACCGCGGCGTGGGGGCCATTCAACGATTTCATCGGCTTGCGGGTCGAAGAATCGGGATGAAGTGGTTATATCTTCCTGATATAACCCCATCGTTTCGTTGGGTTCAGCAACCATCCGCTGCTTCCCTTTCCTAGAGGCTGCTGTTGGATTCTTCTTTACAGCGGGTTTTTTGTTCGGCCTCGGGCGCCATAAGAGCGTCAGCTTCTGATCGCTACGCAAAAATGCCATGGCCTTGGGGCCAAGCTGATACATATTAGATAGCTAATACAGATCCAGAACACCCCAAATGTTACTAACCTGGATGTAATTGTTGTGGTACCCAGATTTATTTTGAAGGGAGACATCCTTCAAGAGCTCCTGAGAGAGAAGGTATGGGAGCAATTGCTCCAGTAACTCAAGCGGCATGTCCTTCGCGAGACCATACCAAGGAAGCTTGTCATGCTGTCGGTCCCGGACGTCGCTGGCTTTGGATCCTCTGAGAATAGCCCGGCACTGGGTTGCCGTGACGTTCTCTTTGTTCTCCTGGAGGGTTTTGACTAGATTGAGAGCGTGGCGTGTAACTTCCGTCACATCCCGTTTCTCTGGCGCAACGTCATTAGCGCAGTTATCGCAGCCGCTAGCACACTCCCGCCGATCAAAGATTTCTCCGAAGTACTGGAGCAATTGGACACGACGACATTCTGATCGATTTTCGCAGTACGAAACAACGGTGCGAGCAGTGTCTTCCTGGCGTTTTAAAGACTCTTGACTAGGGCGCGCCTTTGTATCCTGAGGCTTCTTAATCATTCGGAGGATAGTCAGAAAATCCTGGTAGCTGTAATCTATTAACAGAACGGCTGAGAATTATTGGTTTATTTGTTTCAACGCGCACTCACATAAGACACAATCCGCCGGGAGCCCATCTCGGCCTGCTCTCCCCGTCTCCTGATAATAACTACGAAAGTATTAGCGATCCAGACCTGGACAATTGGCACTGATAACTTACCCATCAAGTGACTTGGGCAGATCATAATGTATTACGAAACGGACTAGGATCCAGCGACTGAGTTAGAATCAATGGTTCAGCATTAGATAGGGCGTACCATCTGCCTTGTCAATACCCATCCCAAAGGCGATCTTGAAAATGGTGAACGTTGGTCAGAAATTTCCATCAAATAAATCTTACGGTAGCCACAATAACGTGGCATCGACCTCTTCTCCAGTCAACCAAGGTCCGGTCTTTATCCTCCTGGCTCATGGCCGCATGGAAATGCCGAGCATTGATTCCTTGCTCCCGTAGAGATCCCGCTACAGTCTCACACTTATCTCGACCCAGACAATAAATAACACCTGTTTTCCGCCTGTGGTTTGTGCTGATAAATGTGACGATATCATTCGTAATCGATTTCTTTTTCTCCTCAATGACATAACGCAAATTGGTGCGGTTGAATGATTGGCGGAAGCGAGCACAATTACGAAGCGCGAGGCGTTTGACAATATCATCGATTGTAACCAAATTGGCGGTTGCGGTCAAGGCCATAATTGGGACATTGGGGTAATCGTCGCGCAGGGACCCAAGAGATTGATACTACATCAAAAGGTGAGGCGAGCGGCTGGAATTGCGTAAATCACTTACTGCCTCCCGAAAATCCTGGCCCCATGTCGATATACAATGGGCCTCGTCAATAACGAATCTTGCCACCTGGTTGTTTTTATACAGCTGGGAGATGATACTTTTCGATAGATTACTTTCTTTGAGCTTCTCTGGCGTAACATACACCAGGCTGGGCTTTGGATCAAGATACAGGCGGGACCTAACTTCGTCAAAGGGGGTTTGTGAGTTCCAAAGAAGGACATCAACGCCCTTCTCTTTCAAAGCGGTGACTTGGTCATCCATTAGAGATAGCAATGGTGACACCACAAAAGTGGTGCCCGTTGTTTTTCCTGTCTTACAGACCGCTGGTAGCTGGTAACACAGGCTTTTCCCGCCACCAGTTGGCATAAGAACAAAAACATCACGGCCTTCCATGGCTGCAGTGACCGCTTCGAGCTGATTGGTACGAAAATGCTCTAGTCGGAACACATCCTTGAGTTGCCTCATGAGCTCAGAATAGTATGGGGATGTTGTCAATGCAACAGAAGGAACCAGCCGGGACGATGAGGCAATTACAGGTGCAACTGAAGCCACCAGCACGCTAGGTTCGTCGATATCGAAGTCGTCCTGCTCAGCCCAGAAATCAAGATCGCTTTCTGAGATGTCCAGTTCCTCTCCACAAACCCCTACATTCGTTGCCGTATCTCGGAAGGTCGTGGAGGTAAAGGTGCGACTAGACTCCGACCTAGGTCCGCCGACACTCTGGCGGGTGCGGGATTCTAGAAGCTTCAGGCTTCATCAATACGGTCAAGGCTTTCTGTTATGACAGCCCTAAAAGGATGTCAGTGAGATAATACCGCAAATAGTGGGAAACAGATACCTGGCAGTTTTAAGAGCCATTATCCGCGCATCTGAGAGCCCTGTAATATCAGAGTTGACCTCGTGAATATGATCCAGTAGAGAGGAATAGAATTCATTCGACTTCTGTTGAAAGTCGTGGGCAACGGGTAGGAGTATCTTCGTGTCCAACATACCGTCTCGAGGTCTACACGCTTCACGCTAGGCACTGAGGGTTCCGTTGATCTAGACAGACCATAATCCCTATCAATTCGCGTGAATATATTTGGTTCCGGGTCCAATTCCATCCTCATCCACGGTTGTCTTCTATGGTTTTGTCTTCTATAATTTCTATGTCATCATCATCCAACGTCCTCCCTTTCCCTTTTCCACTCATTTGCTCCGGTGCATAATAGGCCTCCTTGCCCTTCTTCAACCGTTTGGTAGAGCCCGGCGAGAGATCCAATGCCACAATCGAGTCGCACGACATCCGTTTAGTACCTTGAGCGCGGCTTGCCGTAGCAGGTCTTGGTGACAGCGTGCCGCTTGCGATGGGGGTGAACTCGATACCTCCATTGGATGTGTTTAGGGAGGCGGAACGCCCAAGAGGTGGCGCCTTTGAAAATCCTGGTGTCGAGAAGGATGGTAATGCGACCCGTGCTGGGATCCCTATGTTAAAACCCGGTGAAAATAGTGGCTTGCATTTGACACACTTGAGCTGGAAGGTGTTGCTACTGCGGGCTTGAATTTGAGCCTCGACGTGGACGACTAATAAATATGCCTATCAGCATCTCATTGTAGGGCCTAGGCCACCTCTCATCTGTGCTTACTTTGACGGAGTCGACGGATGTAGATCCACTTGGAGTAATATCCTGCTTTGGGGTGTTAGATGCCTTGCGTCGTAAAATTTCATCCAAATTATTTCTGGGAACAGTCATCGTTCCGGAACGCGAATGAGTTGAGGCCAGGATGAAGGGGAAACCGAGTCCCAGGACCCAAGCGATAGAGATCAGAATTCCCACATTTCACTGTAAAGAACGCGTCAGTCACGTGCGCTCGCGTTCCAGTTTCCAATAGCGGAAAAAGGTCTGATTTCTAAATTTTACAACAATTCTAAGCCATGTTTCTATCATATTTATCCCTGAATATCCAATCCACCTCTCGGCAGTTTGGGTTCGCCCTGGACGTAGGCTTCGCCAGTCTCGGCGCGGAGCATGTCGTTCAACCAAGCACCATTGGGTTTGATTTTAATACCGCGGTGGTACATGACCGCCAAATATAACCAGGCCGCAGCGTTACCGACGGTACCAACCTCATCCGACACATGGGTCTTGGCGTACTCGCTGACGCGCCTGTAGAGGCCCTCATCGGTGTGTAGGTTAAACAGATGTTCGGCGACGGCGGTATTGTCTCCTGGGGCCGTTAGGTATCCAGATTTTCCATGCTCGATTTGGAGTGGGATACCACCGGTGCGGCAGGCAACGATAGGCTTTCCGGCATGGACCGCCTCGGAGACCTTGACCTCAAACCCTTCACGCGTTGAGAGTTGAAGGGCGATCCTAGAGTTTGCCATCAATGCATTGAGGACTAATCGAAAGAGAAGTCAGGCTTGTCAATTAGTTAGCTTATGGAATAAAACACACGTTGATCACTAGGCGGCAATCTCATGACCACGATATCCTGGGTGAACTCGACATATTCATCGGTAGCAATCAATTGCATGACTTGATCATAGATGATGCTGGCATCGGGGTCATCAACAGCACCATGACCACAGATGAGCAATTGAGGGTGTTCGTCCTCATCAAGATCCTTTGCCTTCGCCCTGAGCATGCGGCGGAATTTGGCATAGGAATCGATCACGTTCGGGATACCTTTTTGGGGCAGCTGTTACAATATTTTCATTTGCTTTTTGTGTGAACCCATACCTTTGGCAGGATCAAAACGAGCGACTTGTACGATGTAGTCGCGTTGGGGCCACTGAAGCTCGGTCATCTTCTCCTTGGCACAAAGGCTCCTGAATTCTCCCATGTAGAATTGAGAGTCCCTTGATTGGAGATAAGGTAGAGGCTTCATATCAAGGATTAGAAACACACCAAGGGTCAAGATCCTTGTTGAGACCATCAAGCCTGAAAAATCGAATGACATAAGATAATGTGGGCAGGCGGAGACGCGATCAACACACCAGTCAGTGGCAGCTCCCAGGAGGGCAAGCTTCTCGACCGGGACGTCACTAGGGACGAATTTGCTGACAGGGTGACCTGTATAATTGGTTAATACGATTAACCGCAACTGGTGACGAGCGGCCCACTGATAAACAAATCGGCCAATTGGATGTTGTTCCAAAGGTATTTCCAGACCTCTTCCTGTGGAGACCCGGGAACGTGCACCAAGTCACTGCGGATCTCGATGTGCGAGCGGTAAATGATGGGAAGTTCGGGGCGGACTTTGCGAATCAATGGGATGAGACCAGGCATTTGGGGGTCATCTATTTGTGAATCAAGCTCATCAGTATGAAGATCGCCGAAAGTCACATGAATTACCAATGAAAGCAATGTCCACTCCGCCAGGGGCAAGGGGGCCACCCTCCGCTGTCCACCGGAGGCCGTTTTTCAAAATCCATGCATCAAAGTTGTCCTTGGCCTCTTGGGTAAGGCGGAGCTCAGGTGGGGCAACACCTTGAAGGATGTTGTGATTGTTCTTTGTTGTCCTAAAGACGCTCGGAGATGGGTTCGGGACATACCTGTCCCAGAAAGGATTAGGGAATTAAGACTATTAGGATGGAGACCCTACGTACCAAGCAGCATCCACATCTAATGCTGATAAGAATCTGATCAAGGCATGTCGCATCTGGCGTGATTTAAATACAAATCCCAGCAGCCGGTAGAGACATTGATGTTGATACTTACCAGCGCAACACCACCTAAGATAAAATATTAGGGACAACATGGGGACGCGTCGAGCCTCCCGCGATCTTACCTCCTTGAGGGGTTGATGAGAAGAAGCCAATCTTGACCTTCTTTTCGCGTAACTCATCGGCAAGTTTAGTCACAGCTCCCCATGTTCTAATAAAACATGAGTATATATTGACAATAGAGGATACCCGAGTCCGACCCACCCGGCACCAACGGTCTTTTTATATTCATCAATGTCATCCAACAGATGGATCTTACCGGCAGCGTCAACGGTGACCTGATTACGAGGGCCGATGCTCAGGCGTGGGTTGTTGCCTGGGCCAAAGTACATGATACATTTACGGGCCGCAGAGTCAGCTTGTTCATCCAGGGTACGCTGAATAGGGAGCCGGCCAGAGACGCCTTCCGGGAGCTGGGAGTTGTCGCTTAGGTGGGAAGACTCGACATACATCGTGGGGGTCTCAGCGCCGGAGGGAACATAAGAGCCGGTCGTGGAGGAAATGCGGTGTTTAACGTTGGGACGAGTAGCCGAATCAGTGTGGAAAGGTTTGATGTTGAAGACGATGGGCACAATATCCAAATCCAACCATAGTCGAGTGCATAAGTTAGGTGTCTTTGGATGGAATCATTTAGCTTGAGATTGGTCAGATGTGCAGCATACGCGTACCTCTTTCAGTAGTGGAAGGGTGACACCGGCACCGAGGAATTTACACAAGTGCTCGGTGGAGAACTTGCGCAGAGTTTCGAGGACATGCTGCTCGATTTCCTTACCGGTTTTATCAAGATTCCCCGGAGTGAAGGAGATCACGGTCGATGAGAAATCAGTACTATAGACCGAATCGTGCACTGATATTGCGATCTCATATTGCTGGTTGTTGTTGATAGGGCTGCCCGCGATACCAGCCCACATCGGCTAGATAGGTCAAGGTTGTCATCGTTAATCGCGATCAGATACTAACAACTAACGGTCAAGCTGGCGAAGGTAGAAGTAACATTTGGGCGTTGCTTCGAAGGGACGGTCGAAGAAAGCCTCCGCCTAACGGCTGCAGAAGGAACGGATTCAAACTGATGATGTGCACTTGCTGGAGCCATGATGAGACGGAAAGCAGCCCAAATCTTTGGGCGACAAGTGTTATATACCAAAAATATGGCTGGGTCTGGGGTTCGTAACCGGAGGTTAGGGAGTTAGCCTTAAAAGGAAGCAGAAGATGGGAGCGTGTCAATCATGCGCTATGTAAAGGCCCGTTTTAAAGCAAATCCGAAGGTCCATTTCATCGATGTGAGTCGGATTTATCCAATGACGGCAGTTGGGGTAAGGTCACACATGCCTTATTCAGGGCCAGATCCAGAATCCACCTGCAAGATACCTCGTCTGGGTATGATGGGTCCATATCGAAGGTTAAGGATGTCAATGCTATGAAGACTATCAGTGACTTGTGGTGATACGAGGGCCGAACATACCGAGGATAGCACTAATAGCTGCTCATCGATGCAGCAGGCTTCAGATGTACCAAAATATTTCATTAGATCTCCTACTGGTACCAGATCAGCCCGGGTTTTCGTTGCGTAACCCGCCCATCAGCTCGGATATCACTGTGGATTGTTGCTTGGAGTTTTTCGCTTTTGAAAAGCATGGCTACTTAGGGACCCAGGACTCGGGACTCGGGAGGGAGTTATCTGGCAGCCTGAGCCTGGTGGGTGAGGTTCGCCAAGCTTCACATCCCAGGAAGGCAAGGGCTATAACTTTAAGGTGGTCCCATGATATGAGCTCATGCACGTGCTGTGGCGGTGGTTATCCTGATTGACATGATGTTCCTGTCCCCGACTCTGAGCCTCACGCCACCTGCTTGTTATCACCACACTACGAACTTATCACTGCTCATCTGAAACTGTACTAAGCGGGCTCCTCCCGCCATGGCAGTTCAGTGTGCCGAATGTGGAGGAGAGACAACATGGCAAGACGATGTTGGTTCCACAATCTGCACGAATTGCGGAACCCTGGGGGACCCCTCTCAATCAGTCTTGGACTCGCATAGTGAGCAAATACATACGGTGAATTATCTATGGGACCCTGCTTCTACTACCACACTCAAGAGTTTTCGCACCGGTTCAGGCTGGGATTTGGCAGGCCAAGGGAAAGAGGCGGGTGTTAGAAGAAAAACAGTGAGTAGGGTCTTGATCCGTTCCGGCTAGAATTCTTATCCCTCAATTCTATAGTTTGCCATACACGCTCTCATAAATTCAGTTGCCGCGTCCCTCAGCGCGACCGCTGTATCCCCGCGCGCCATCAATTTATTTAACCAGACAATGGCTAAAAACCATCATAAATGGGGACGCACAGCCAAATTAGTCGCCGGTTCGTGTGTCTATATCGCTTTGCGTGAATCCAGCCGAACCCACTCCCTTCATGACATCGCTTCATTCCTCGAGGAACGCGAAACTTCTTTGAGTCGCACCCTCCATCTCGTAACGTCATCATTAAATACCGCGCTCCCACCGGCTACCCCAAATGATCATATCTTGTCTCTCCAAGAGCATCTCGAATCGATCCTGCAAGACAAGTCTGGCCTGACTCCCTCGATTGTTACGCAGCTTAAATCCCTTCCCCGATGGTCGGTCAACAACACGGCCAATTCTCTCTCAAGTTTGCTGATAAAACGCGGGCCGGATGCTATAAAAAGTCTTCCTACTGCGCCGACGGCTTGTGCCATCCTCATTCTTGCACTGGAAGCCGAGACGCGGACCATCATACCGAATCTTGCCGAGTTATCTCACTGTCTTGCTGCTCGTTGCCATATAACCAAGGTCACCGTTTTGTCACGCTATAAACTGATACAGGATGAAATCGCGAAATGGATCAACAGTGTCCCCTGGTTGGACAAATACGAGCGGCCGGGACATCGAGCCAAAGTTGGAAAGCGTCTCATTGTTGCCCGAGGACTCAAGGATGTTATTCAGTTCGAAGATCATCCCTTGAACGATACCCACAAGTGTAACATACCACTGGTGGATAGGAGTGATGACGATAAGGAAGATGATCTCAGCGATGGCTCCCACAGCCCCCAGCCAGCTGTGCGTATCAACCGTCTCTCCAAACGGCGGAAAGCAGCCCGGGAAAATGACCCTGTCCGAGCTGCGGCGCAATTCCTCTTGAACCCACTTTCAGCTCCCATTCCAGTCGCACTTGATATAGAGACCGGGGTATCCAGTAGCCTAGGATCTCTGGAGGGCCTACCCGCACATGCGAAAAATTTCCACTCACATCATACCTCCTTATGGCGCCCACCTCGGCTCATCTTTTCGGACAGGCACCCACACGCCTACAGGCCTTGTGTGCCCTGCGCGGGGGCGAGGTACCTGATGATGAGTTGTTTGCGGAAGGGGAACTGGAAGCAATGTTCAGGACTGAGGATGAAATTAGGAACCTTGAGGGGATTCTGGACTGGGGGAATGACCCTGACGATTCTGCCCACGAGAATGATAGCGCGACGCGGAAACGGAAACAACCAACCTCCGCGGCGCTCGAGGAGCCCCGTGCTGCAACAAAGAAACAACGTGTCGATATGGGCGCGTTTCTTCGTTTCATGGAAGCTGGTGATGAGTCTAAGGACGACGCTTATGATGTGGAGTCTGATTCAGGTTTGGAAGATGATGATGAAGAGCGATATGAGAGCACGCACAACGACCAATGGCCATCTGCGGATGATGAATACCTCTATTAAAGGCCAACGCCACCGACGTTTGGATACTGGTTGTAAACAATAACTCACCCGAAACCTCGCTGAGTGCCGTCGCATCCATAACTTCTTGAGGACCGGTTAGGCACGCATCCTGCACCTCCTCTCTGTGAGCTAGCATCCGCGATCTGCACAAAACTCACTGGACGGAAAAATTTAGTTGTATATAAATTGGATCAATTATCAATGTATGTATCTTGCACAAATACATCAATCCTGGCGTCGTGCTATCGACGTAATTTTAACTATCAATTCGTATATATAAGTGTCCGTGAATGCAATATGAAAGTTATCACCCGCGTCCGACTCTTGAGTAAATTGAGCCGGAAAGATGCAGGTCGGGGAAAAGCAGTAGGACCATGGGTGCATTTACTTCTTCATCAGATCTGCCGATTGTTTATCTGTGCTCTGCCCAGCGATGAAGTTGCCCCATCGCTCGGCATTACACGATCACCCCGCTTCCACACCTCTTCTAGGGGACCGGGGTCTGGCCTCAAAACGGTGCCCTCGAGTTCATAGTCCTGCTCGATCCCATGGTCTGCGTAGGGCTGCGGGGGCGTGAAGGTGAACGGCGCTGCATGGCCGGCGTTTGAATGTTGATGCTGATGGGTGTGGGCATGGGCGTGGTTATGGGTTGGCAATATATGGTGATCCTCTTCGCGCTTGATGCGGGGTGAATATGGCGGTGGGAGTATTCAGATCCAAGGCCCGGGTAATATTGACGGTAGGAAAAGTAGGCCAGGACAGTTCCTAAAATAGATCCGACAAGGACATCATGCCAGTGATCTAGACGGAAACATAATATTAGTATTTCCGAAGTGGTTTATGACTGAGATGAAACCCCACGGCGATAATCCATAGTGCGAGAGATGGCAACTAAAGCGGCACCTGCAAAAGGGAATAGTGATATCCACGCTTTGCCCTGTAATTGATTCAGATCAGGCAAATTATTGCGAAAGTGATCCAGAACTCACTGCATGGCCTTTGCGGTCAAACAAATGAAGCTTTCCCGCGATATAGAAGGAAAAAAATCCTAGGCCCGCGAATGATACTATAAAAGAAAAAGGTGAGTGACCCTCTTTCTTGAGATTTTGCTACGCACAACTTGCATGACCGGATGGGAAGCTCCTGAAACCATCACGAAGGATCCCGTTGTCGGTCTGGGTGCAGATGGTAAACACAGACAGCCCAAATGGGGGATCGCTAGCGCCCGGGGGCGGCTGACAGCGATCAAGGATATCTGGAAGTGTCAGACAATTATGAGAAAATGAAGTGAATGATGAAGGCATGAAACACACCCGGACGGGGACGTCCAACAGTGATCTTGATAAATTGGGTGAATGACCCAGTGGTTGCAAGGCTAAGAACCACTGTGGTATCGTCTGGTGAGCAGACATCTAAGAAGTAAAAATAGCGACGAACAACCCAAAGTTCCTTACGAGCAGTTATTGAGTGTGCGATTAGCATAGTAGAAGCGAACATACCATTATGTAAGTCCCACCATGATCGAATGGTGAGAAGATTGATGAGGGGCTGTAACACCAATGGCGCAATAAAGCAGATCAAAAGGAGCGCTGTGTTCTGTAAAGCATGGTATTAGACGGCTTCCGTAACACCTGGTTGTAATGCGCATACAGGTACACGCTCATGGACGGCAAAACTGGACATTGTCTATTTGTGAAATGATAGAATGGAGACGAAATGATAGACTGACGTATGGCGTAGGCTGAAAATAACCAACTCGTCAGTGGGAGCGAAAAAGAATAGGCAACGCAACGCACGAGGTATCGTCGAGCGAAAAGGACCTGCGGTAACCCTCCACTTTGTCCAGTGAGAAGAAGGCCGCGCTAAAGGAATGTTCGGTATGGTGGTTGAGATGGAGAATAGTATGAACATACGCCAACAGTATAGTCATAATCCTAAAATGACAGTGAGCGATGGTTTGATCATCACCAAAGGTAAATGTGAAGCATACCAATCGGGGGCATAAGAGATCAACAGCTTGCGCCGTCGGAGGGGAGTCATCTTCGGCCGTATACGGTCTGGCTCTGGATTGGCAAAGAAATTTTTCATCGGGATGCTCTCTGGGGGATGTTGTGGTTGGGAATGGAGAGCGGGTTCAGGTATTCGGGAGTATGACATAACTAACCGAGGGAGGTACAAACTCGCACGAGGGGGAGTGGGAAGAATAAATAACCCACTGCCTCACACCACTTGCATGTTATCGGCACCTTTGTCTTAAAAGGCTTGGCCCCACCAATCGGAGCAACCCCGCGAAGCCCTTCGAGCCCCCGAACCTCACAGCCAACACCCGAAACTCCATATAACGCTCGGCGACGCCCTCGAACACGTCTCGAATTCCTGCATCATGGACGACATATCTGTAGACTTCAAGTGGCTTCCTGGTATGCCCCAGTGTCATTTTATGTAATGGCCCTGGGGTTAACCCTCTTCGGACTATAGAACATGAAAGTTTACTCGAAAAGATCGCCAATTCCGATATCATAGAACCCAAGTACAAAGCTTTCAATCCAAGAGACTCAGAGCTCATATTGTATTGTCAGCTTAGATTGGCCCTCGCTCCGGGATGCCCTCAAATACAAGATCGCACAGGTAATTACTGGTTTTGGCTTGGACCTGCCCGGGATTCATGCTTGTCGATGATTCAGAACACAGCATTGTTCTTGGAAGATACTCGAGTTCCTGTCCCACCCCAGACTTTCGCTCCAATTCCGTTGCCATCGGGGGGCTCAAGTTACCGCCATTTCCCCCTCGCAAACTCGCACACATGCACATGAATGAAGCGCCCATGACCAAGGAACAAGCCCTTGAGCTCAAGGGATACATTTTCCAGCAACTACATGAATTTGAGTCGTACGTCTCTCTGCAGCCATGCGATCTATCGCTAATCTCATTTATTATGATTGTTAGCAATCCTCCGTTTACGATACAACGCGTCTGTGAACTCTGCCTCAGGCCAAAACAGCACTACAGAATGGTTGGTAAATATCTTCGTGCAGTTGAGAAATCCCTTCTCGTTACCTCAACATGGGATAGCTTCCCAGCATTACCAGATGCCGAGACAGACCCATCGGGACGAAGCCTGACCTTTGGATCGACCGATCGACAGTCGGTTCCGGCAACACCTCTATTTTCTCCCATTCCATTCCTTCACGACGATGCTCGAAGGTCCAAATCACGCAGTCCCCCTCCATCACCACTGGCTCTTGCATCATCTGGACCAGGAGTTGGCATACATTCTGATCCCTTGGAAGCAAGAGCATTGGGTTTGGTAGACGAACTTGATGATCCAAGTCCAGGCCACATGAGTGATCATCCTACTGCCTTGACGGCTGTGACAACCACCAGCGACGGGAAAGGCTCACGTCCATTTCTTGGAAGCTTGACACAGAGGTTCGTAAAAGCCGAAGGAGAAGCAGCCAAAATAGACGAGCAAAGACCAGATGACGAGATGGTGGTTGACGATGATAAAGAGAATAATCACAGCTGAACTTGCCTGCTTGTGAACCCACGGAAGCAAAATGAGTTTTAGCTTGGTATCTCATTCGGGAAAGAAGTCATTGAAACAAGGTCATACAACGAAAGAACAATAGTGATAAGCAGTACGTGTCGGAAACAAGCCATTGAGTGTATCCAAGACCCCATGGTTGTAAGTGTATCTACAGGGGAGGCAGGGAAAGGGACTCAGAAACCGTGCACTTTGATGGTCGATTTCTCAATGCCATTTTCCGTGAGGAACGTGGAAATCTTAACACGCTGGTCCCCTTGGAGCTGGATAACTTGGCCCATCTTTTCGTCCTCAACAAGCGTGCCGTTGCAGGCGAATTCCTATGACGACAGTATCAACGAGTGAGATCAACAAGTCTACCTGTATCAAGTTACCTTCTTGAAGGCCTTCAAGAGTTTCTTGGAATCATATTCTACCAGCACAATGAGTAAGGGATCCACAACGTGCACTGGGATATCGGCTTACGTTTGGGCAGTCCCTGCAACGTGGTTAACGTCTTCCTCCCATTCCTTTGCTGAATTCGGATATGAATGTAGTCCGCCTGAGAACCAACGTCCTGGTTGTCTCCAAGAGGGTCCCCTTCGTCTGCAAAGGGATCTGTGGATGGCGATTGTGAGCAACGAGAAGACATCGATAAGATGCTGGAAGGACCAGCAGTGATAACGAACCGAAGGTAGTGAGGTTCTGCACGCTCATGCGATGGTCAGAGAAATACAAGGAGGTCTGGGTGGAGGTGGGGGTTGCTAAGAGGGAGGGGGCCAGGTACTTATAGGCAAGCGCTGGAGCAACGCTGACTCTTCTGCGGAGCTTTCGGCTTATCAGTTATGTAAGCACTCCAAATATTCCGAGGAATCGACACTGCATTCAGTTGTATTTTGGACAACTCGCCTGCGATTCTTCCGGAGCAGAATGGACGCAACTCAGGCAATTTTCCCTCACACCAATGCAACGGAAAGGAGCAGCGGTACCGCAATATATCACCTCCTCTCTGGCTCTTTCCGTTCCCTTTCCTTGTTCTTGTTGGCCTTTTCACCCACTCACCGGAACATTTCACTTGTCCAACCGATCGATGCATTTGGCCCACATCAATACATTGCCTGCAATAGGCATAAGAATAGAGTTTATACCACCAGCTGGGCGCTACCTCCCATCCTGTCAAGCTGGGAGGTGGAGAGATCCGCTGATCGCCCATGGCGAGTGAACCACATTAACAGCGTGCCAATCAGTATATCGGTTCCTTAACTTATCAGCTCCACTGATTAATCACCTTGGCAGCGGCAACGTCCTCCTATATATCAATACCGCCGCCCTTCGGCTATATTTACTCTGTTGGAGGGCCAACAGGCGAAGCCCACCACATTGACCCTTCGACAGGTGGGTTTGGACCAAAGGTCCAAGAGATCTTGTTCGTCCCCGAGGGGGAACTCGAGTCCGCAGACAAGACACGCGTCGCTCTCGTCAGTCATCCCATCTCAATCCTCGAATTCTCAGTAGAAGGGTTTGATAGCGTTATGGCTCGCACGGGATCGAATTCTCCCCGGCTTCTGGGCATGCCTTTGTGCCCGTTCTAGGGACGAGCTCGATCGAAATGTATACGCACAATCCATTAACGGGAACCCTGTCCCATATGGCGAGTGTCCCCTCCCCACGCGGCCCGAGTGCACATGACGGTCCGCGACATGTTAAAGTGCATCCCAACGGGAAAGTTCTCTATTCCGTTACGGAACACAGTGGGTCGTCTCCCCATCATCGCGCATTTCCCAGATTTATCTTTCCGAAGCCAATCTACTCGATGTTTATGCCATAAAACCAACATCGCTAGAATATGTTTCATCTCAGCCGCTGCTCCCACCGGATCTCCCGTCTGACGCATTTCGTGGAGACACCTTACTACTAACGCCTTCCACACCATCTCATCCAACGCCCCACACCATATTTGCCACTACTCGAGGCTCGAAGACGTTGACTAATGGCTGGCTAAGTATCTTTTCCCTGGGTGATGACGGTTTATTTTCCGGCAAGGTCGAACGCTTCCAAACGGCTACGTCAGGCGGCAAAGCCAATGCCCTTGATATCCTGCCCAAAGCACCCGAGAAAACCGATTCTGAGGCGGTTTGGATTGCGCTAACAGATGACGATGAGCACACAGCCACTACCGGGGGCGGTGGCGTGCGAGTGCTTGAGTGGGATGGATGGAACACAAATGGTGTGCATGAAGTTACCGCCTGGCCTCCGGCACTGCAATCCCCTCCAGAACAGGATGCTGCAGAAAGCAGCTGGTGGATGAAAGGAGGTAGTCATGCCATTTGGCTAGATTAACGGGTATATATTTCAGAATTTTTTGTATTTGGTAGCGAAGACCCGAAATATTCATGTGAATACAAAGTATTTGAATTCTTTCATAGACCGATCACAGCCTCCACCAGCTCTGGAAGAGCGTCGTAGAAATCCAGCACTGGAATTTGTTAGCTAGGTAAAGAACTCTGTGGCCTGGACTCACTGATTATCCCGAAGCGCTTGCCCTTCCGCGCCTGGAGCCACGGAAGGAGCTTCTGGTTGACTCCGGGAACTGCGTTTGTCCCATCCCCAAGTGCCATTGTCTACAATATATTCATTATCAATTTTTGCGCGAGAGCACAGAATAGACACTAACCTTAGGGAATACAGGCGGAGTTCCCAAGGTACGCTCAGCAGAGGCGAAGCTGATGTAAAGTTGGTCTGGATTCTGAGTGGTCGCTTCTTCAAGGTGTGCGGTCGTAACATTGAACTTGGCCTGAATATTTGGAACGGGCCCCGAATTGAGCGGAACGTTGGGTTCGTAGTTGTCCTGATGAAACCAAATATGTGTTATCTTTGGGTCTTGGACAGCATGAGAAACGCACTTCAATGAAAGCGGTCTGATTGAGGAGAGAGTTATAAACGAGTGTGATGGAGGGGCTGTTGTCTGTCCAATGCGCCGCATCGAGGTGTATCCCGATACGCTTGTTAGACGAAGCTGGAAGCAGGTCATAATCAAACCGCTGGAGGAGCGTAAGTTTGCCGCGGGCTTCTCCAAGGGTTCCAAGCTACGATTTGCGAATGGCTGTATGAGCACCTTCTTTGATGGAGATATGCCAAGCTTACCGTGCCACTGGTTTGCAGCCAGTATCGAGTGGCTGGACTGCTGTTGAAAACGTCGTAGAGGTGTTGTTGAAGAGCCTCGTCGTTCGGGGTGCCCGTCCCGCTCTCATGGTTCAACGAAACCAAAACAGCCTCAGTGGGATGCTTGTCTAGCCATGTGTACAGGCCAAAGAAAACATCTTCAATAGTTGTAATGGAGCAAGGAGTGCCTGTGCTGTTGGGAAAACATTAGGCCAAGAGAAAATGGGTGAAGTACGGGTTATTACCATGGTGGAAGCCAATCGTAAGGTTCCCCGGGTTATAAGCGTACCGGAGGTCAAAGACTCGGATACCAGCATTCAGTGATTGGAAAATTGAGTTTTCTTGACAACGAAGTTCTGGGCATCTGGTAGGCTAATATAGCAACCCATCCTAAGTACTATGCGTCCCAGATGTTAATTCTAGTACTTACGGGCCTGTGAAACCGATCAAGGCTGCCTGAGTGGCAGCGGTATAATTCCCTGATCTTTGGTTTGTACCCAGAATGACTTGGGTGTTATTTACACACATGTTGCGTATCATGAGTCCCTGGTAGGTTCATGTGAACCAGCTTGGTATTATCGGGATTTTGGCCATCCAATCGCAGGTCTTTGACGATTTGGAGCACCCATCGTCGAACCCTACGGAGCCTAAGTAAATTACACCTGTATTTGAGAATATAAGCGCATACCTAGAATGGGGGCGCCCCTCTTCAATATCTCAGCCAACGCATCCTGGCCCAGGGTGTTCATCTGGCTGGACAGCGGGTTAGGTATCTGCGCAGATACTGTCACCAAAACCGACAAGTCCAACAAAAATGGTAAAAAATATAGGGAAGATTTAATACCATGATGGTGGTTGGTGTCTGAGATGCTTCTGCTCAGTGTTCTGTGGGAGAGGGTCCATGTTCGCTACACCGTGGTCTCTTACGGAAGGGCACTAAATTTGAGCAGATGCCGCCCTATGCCGCCACTGTCAGGGATGACGCATCTATCCCCGGCCCGGGGACTTGTTGTGCAGGCGAGTTGCGCTGCTTGACTCTTGCGTCGGTCCGCTTAACAGTCATCCGATCCTAATGGATAGCTCAGGTGTGAAGAGAAAACGCCCACCCACGTTCCAACATCTTCCATTTAACAGAGGTGAGAAAGAGATCCTTGATCACAGGACATGCTTATTCAAAATGAAAAATAGCGAAAAAGCTGAAGCAAAAGTGGGTCGAGACTGTGAAGATCAAGAGCAAATGGAAGGCGCAAAGGCGCAAAGAAGGGGCCGTCGCTGGTCCAATGAACGACGGAAGTGAGGCTGGAAGTGGGGAGGTAGCCAGCAATGATGATGCTCAGGAATCAGAGGAAGACGAACAAAATTCTGACGAAGATGTGAATGAACCCACGAAAGAATCTGATGCTGCCAGTGGCCCGTCGTCCCGTCCTACCATCTCACATGCAAAGTCCTATATGCACCCTTCACAGAAGGAGAGGCGGCAAGCTCAGCTCCCGCGACGCGCAGAACGATCAAAGAATAATTCCAATCCTTCAGAATTGCAGCCTACACAAACTACATCCCTACGCGATCTCACACGAGAGGCCTACTCAAAATCCTCACTTCACACATATAAATCAGATCCTCTAAACAGAAGGAGTGGGCCGGGATCACGGGGGAAAGACAGACGGCGGGGAGGGGGGAGGGGTCAGCCGAATATGAAGTTACGAATGGACGCTATGTTAGAAAAAATAAAGCGAGACCTAACGTGATCGAGGCGATTGACACGCAGGACGCACTGATTCTGCATGCACGAGTTATGAATATTTGCGGCGCACGAAGATTGTGCAACTCAACTTGTGAACACTGGCTCATTTAATCTTATCGAGTGGCCTGAGTGATACACCGTTAATCACAGCAAGTAAAATAGCAAATAAGAAAACCAACCTGTTGAAGCCGCCACGTCTATTGAGGATATCGACATGAGTATGTGTATTCGGATAAGCGCAAGTGTTATACCTATTCATGTACTGCCTCCATGTCCTCATCTTCTTCACGGCAACTGAACCTTCCTGGTTCCCGTCCACCTGCTTCCCCTAGAACGAGGTTAGGCCCGGTTGTATTCACATATGCACAAATAATAAAGACCTTTGTGCTGCCGAAACCTTGCATACCCATCATAGCCATCATTGCCGCGTCATCGTCATTAACGGCATCCATTTCTTCGCCTTCTTCTTGGTCCGGCGCATCTGGGTCCAAATTCAGGCGGGGCGGAGGTACTCTGGAGGCAGCAGAATCTAATCTCTTGTGGTTAACGTTTGAGCCTAGAGGGCGTAAGGATGGTACCTATTTGAGATGTGGGGTGAGCGTCTGCTTTTGCGGTTTCTTTCGTTTCTTTTGTTTCGACACCACGAGGTCGGTCTGCACGTCGCGAGCGGTCTTTATCATCATCTCTTCGCGAAGGCTCCCTTCGGTCGTCGCGGTCACGGTCACGATCTCTTCCACCATCCCTCCTGCTGTCTCTGTCATGGTCTCGATCCCGATCCCGCCGTTCGTCCTCCTTGTCTCGTCTATGATCCCTTCTGTCTAAAGAGTGAAATTGAATAAATGAATATATCACTCGGACTGCTCGTCTTTATAGTACATACCTGAGTCACCTCGTCTCTGTCTCTCTCCGCGCTGGGGGCTCCGCGAGCGACTGGACCGCCGTCTGGGTTCGTCGCGGCGGCTTCCACCACCACCCCGTCCACCACGCGAGTAGCGATCCCTGTCTCTGTCATCTCGTTCCCAACTCCTGTCGCGTCTTCGGTAATCACCACGAGAGGACATGATGGCACACGACTTTCAACTGCGCACTGACAGAGTGGTTACTAGAAATGTGGTGTGGGTGTGACTCGGACGTGTGACACAATTTCTTCACCAAATTTCCATCACCATGAATGTCGTTGGTGCTGCAGCTCGGAGGGGTATTCCTAGGATGGCACAGACGGATGCCGCACAAGCGAGACGGGAAGGTGCAGTTCACCCAGCTTGTCGACTGGAACCAATGTTCATTTATTTGTTAGCCTTACAGCATGGAAAGCACATAGAACTTTCGAATGTCCCCCGGTCCGCGACACCTGCTGATATACGCCGCGCAATCGCGCGTGCCAAATTGCAGGGCGTATCAGATGGTGCGCCATATCATCTCCTGATTCAATAAGATTGTTTCTCACTTCTGGATAGTTGCTATTGACTACCACCACTTCATGCCCACAGGACGTGCACTACTTACGTTGACAAAGGCAGGCTATCTCCGGGATAACCTTCGCGCCCTTGAGAACCTTTCAATAGCTGGTTTGCCTGTTTCAGCGGATCCAAAGCTTATTACCCAGGAGACACCGGTTCGGCGGCGAGGCGCGAAAGGTCGCGCAGAAGCCGTGGAAAGGGGGGTCGTAATTGGTGTAGGTCCCAATGGTGGTATTGCGAACGATGAGAAGCATGTCACGATCTGGGGCCTTCCCGGGAAATTAGGACCTGAGTCTGTCAACGAACTCGTCAGAGATTTCAAACTGGCTAGTGCAGACTTGAGGAAACCCGACATAATAAAAGTTCCAGCGTATGTTTTCTCTATGTCATCTTCATTCGTCTCACAGGGCATCGTAAATGATTAGACCGGAAGGCCAGTTCACAATGGTTTCACGATTCCTCGTGACAATGGAGTCGGTATCAGAAGCACATCGTCTAGTCCGGCATTTGCATCTACAATATTATAAGCCCGATCTATACGGCGAAAAGTTCCCCCTACGAGCCCGAATCGTGTACTGATGTTCCAAGACGACACATTCCGGGCTGTCCTCCCACTCTGACGCGCTATCAATGTTGGAATAACTAGAACAACCTAGACATCACATTCGCTCAGCATCAATGTCTTCATCTATTCGTGCCCTTTGGCCCTTTGGTTATACCCATGTCAGCTGTGCAAATCAAATATAAATTGGATACCAACCATTCTTAAGTTGTCTGCATCATCGTCTGGTGACCTGCCGCGTTTAAGTCTACCATCCGCAACTGCGCCTTCCGCTTCCTTCCAGTCTCCACCACCGCCAGCAACAGCCCCAGGTCCGTCTTGAGCGTCGGCATACCTTTCCTCCACCTCCCGTCTCCTTTCTATCTCCAATCGTTGAGCTTGCGCACCCCAACCTCCACGACCGGGATCATAATCCTGCCGGTGTTCATCTCGGACCTGTCCTCCGCTCTTACCCCTCCCAAATTGCCTCCCTTCCTTGTAGCCCAGGTCTAAGTCGCACCGTATGATGCGCTCGTCCAATTTTGTACCACTAACATACCGCATGCTGGCCAGTGCCTCCGCATGTGTATAGTATTCTACAAAACAGAATCCACAAGGTGTTCTGGGGGGGAATAGTCAGCTTCTAATTTGTTATGTACTTGACCACTGTACCGGTTGTTGCGGTCAAGACCCATGATAATTCGCTTTATACCGCCACCGTCTTCCGGGCTAGCGCATTTTGTGAAGAGCTCGTAGATTTGCTCTTCTGTTGTGTAGAAACTCAAGTTACCAATCTATGAATAACATGTTGATTTGCGGAGACGGGAATTGCGACCACCAACATACATATAGCGTCGTCGACTTGGACAATAGTTCATTTTGCCTCGAGCGGTCAACGCGAGTCTGAGAATCTTTGTAATTTGAAGGTTGATCTAGGGGAGATACGACATGTGCCATCTCTCTCAAATTCTGTTTCGTCGTCGTCCAGACGAAGTTTCTTGCATTTTCAAGGTGAGCAAATGTAATCAAAATATTCCCACGAGTCACGACTACCAAATCGGGAGGCGAACGCGTCGAGCCGCGTCACCCTCTCTACCTCATAACACTAACTGCTGCAATGGACGACATTAACATTGAAAGAAATGTCAGGGCTTGCGTATCTTTCAAAGACATTTCCAAAACTCATGCATCCAATACAGGAGCCTACCTTTGAGTCGGTCGTAAACGAAAAGACCGCTCTCTACCAGGAATTACAGGAAGAGGACTTGTATGTCAAGTACAAGAAGCTCGCACGGCACCTAGAAATGCTCGATATACAAGAGAGTTATATCAAAGATGAGCAGGCTAATCTCAAACGGGAGCTTATCCGCGCCCAAGAGGAAGTGAAACGCATCCAATCCGTCCCGCTCGTCATCGGTCAATTCCTTGAACCCATAGACCAGCACACCGGCATTGTGGGGTCCACGACCGGGTCGAACTACGTTGTCCGAATTCTCTCTACCCTTGACCGCGAACTCCTAAAACCATCATCCTCCGTCGCCCTCCACCGGCATTCCAATGCACTCGTGGATATTCTACCCCCAGAAGCGGACTCATCAATCTCTCTTCTTGGTGCAGAAGAGAAGCCCGATGTATCATACCAGGATGTCGGCGGAATGGACTCACAGAAGCAGGAGATTAGGGAGGCTGTAGAACTCCCGTTGACCCACTTCGATCTATATAAAAAAATCGGTATCGACCCACCCCGAGGAGTCCTGTTGTACGGACCGCCAGGTGTGTTTATTTAATAATTGTTGAATACACAACACCTAAAGGCTGCTAGGTACTGGCAAAACAATGCTGGTCAAGGCCGTCGCACGGCATACAACTGCTGCATTTATTCGTGTAGTGGGAAGTGAATTTGTGCAAAAGTACTTGGGTGAAGGCCCTCGTATGGTCCGGGACGTGTTTCGGCTTGCAAGAGAAAATGCACCAGCGATTATCTTCATAGACGAAATTGACGCCATTGCAACTAAACGGTTTGATGCACAAACGGGTGCTGACCGTGAAGTTCAACGTATTCTACTGGAATTGCTCAACCAAATGGATGGGTTCGACCAGGGCAGTAACGTTAAGGTGATCCAAACTGGTTCTTCACTATATCCTGCCACTGACCCCGCAATGCTAAGGTTATTATGGCCACAAATCGTGCAGATACTCTCGATCCTGCACTCCTCCGACCTGGTCGCCTTGATCGTAAAATAGAATTCCCCCTTCCCTCACGTCGCGAAAAGCGCCTGATCTTCCAAACCGTCACCGCCAAGATGAATCTCGGACCGGACGTTGATTTAGAAGACTGTGAGCACCGTCGGCCACATTCACCTTTGGCCAACCGTAACCATGCTTCTAGATGTTTCACGGCCTGATAGGCTATCTTCCGCGCAAATTGCGTCCGTTGTCCAAGCCGCTGGTCTGCAAGGTCAAAATCTTTGATACGTCTTGGTCAATTATGTACTCAAGTGTTCACAGCGGTCCGCAAAAACCGATACGTCATTCTACCCGTGGACTTTGAGGAAGCGTGGAAAGTAAGTTGTTTGGCATTGTGTTTTCCCAGTTGAAAACCTTAAAAACTCATTGTCCTCCTCCAGCAAACCGTCAAGAGGTCAGATGAGACCCACGAATTTTGTATGTTCCCAGTAAACTTGCCCGGCCTGATCTTTGTCTCACAACATTGCAGACCGGTGATGTGTTCTTCTCTTCCCTTGTGAGTGCCATATTCCCGGCTTCGTCCTTTTGCTCATGGAATATCGCAGAGATTCGTGTCATGTATCATACCTGTTTTCAATCATAACCCTTCAATTATTTCTATGACGTGCCTAGCCATTCAGTACCCCCGATAGCTCTTTCACTTTAGCGTCCCTCCGCATTTCCACGGATTGGCGCCCATTCTTCTGAGCGATATTGATTGTCTCTTGACATCCCGCTCCGTCGCATGCATCTCCTGATCTCCTTGATATTGCATTTTGGATTGTAAAAGGAGATGCACGTTGTGAGATGGGAGAATCTTGTTTATAGCTGTCGTGTTTGATTGTATAGTTTAGGTGAGTCCCTCAACCCAATCCCTTCAACTGGCCCAGCTCATACCACTTTGTTGTTAGCATAATAGAAATATGCTTGGTCCTTTTTGATATTTTATTTTGAGTCTGCTCCTCAACACTCTGGACGGCGTTCATATAGATACACGCACGTCCTCATTTTATGGGAGCTATAGAAATATATTGACTATCTCTTATACAAGAGGTGGTTGTTCCCGTTGTGTTCGATTTTCCTTTGATAGAGATGTCGAAGATGCGCTGGAAAGACATTCCATAACGTGTACTTGCACTTCTCGTAATACGAATACAAGCGCTTTTGAGATCCCCAGTACAAAGCTCTCACAACTTTTTAGTGGGCTGCCCGAGTTTGCTGGCGTGTTCGGTGGCGATTTGGATGCCCCGCGCAATGGTAGACCTCACTCTGCCATCCTCCAGTGCGAGCAAGCCAGCAATGGTACAGCCGCCAGGAGCTACCAGGCATAAATAAAACAGGAAAACGAGACAAGCTGGCAAACTCACTCGTAACTGCATCTTTGATCTGAGCGGGATGGGCTCCCCCTTGGAGCACCATGCGCGCTGCACCCTGCAGAGCTACTCTGGTAAATTCCAAGGCACGCTCCAATACACATAAGCTGCTTACTTTGGGCTGCTAACTCGAGAGCTTCTGCCCTCGGTAAACCCATCATGACACCCCCATCGGCCATGGCTTCCAAGAATATACACGCGAATGCAGGACCGGAACCAGAGAGCGCCGTACAGGCATCAAAGTGCTTCTCATCAAGGAAACGACATCGTCCAATCGAAGAGAATATTTTGAGAATAATATTACGGTCGGTTTCTTGGTCAGCAGAAGAGGGAAGGGTGGATACAACGGTCATGCCTTCGCGGATCTGATAACGAGTCCATGAAGTATATCGGGATAAGTGATATTTCCTTACTTTACAAGGGGTGTTGGGCATGGCTCGGATGACCTTTGTGGACGGAAGGACCCATCCGGCCATCTGGGCCATTGTTACACCAGCCAGGATACTGATCAATAATTTCCCATCAAGTGCCTCTTTCATTCCCGCCTCCCCTAATATGGAGTGCGCGAGCTGAGGTTTGCAGCTTTGAAGATACTTAGGGTGTGCTGGGAAATATAGTTCAAAAACTTGGCTTACCATAGAATCACCACATCGGCCTGCTGGACAGACTGAAGATTTTGGGATGCGACCACTTCGACGCCCTCGCCCAACGACCCAAGAGTGGCAAATATCGCACGGAGCTTTTTGGCTGATTCCTCACGGCTCACACATGCAATGAAACGCGAGGGTGTGGATGCATCAGGAGTCCCAACAGGCGTTAGAGTGCCAGGTGTATGGGACTCCCACTTGGGAAATCCGTTTCGCAACAGGCTGGAATTAACATCGAGGCTGTCGATCACGCCTGATAAGATAGCGATTCCCATGGTACCGCATCCTGTTATCAAAGCGTCGATTAGATGAAGGCTATGGCACTGTGAACGGGAATAGAACCTAGAACGCAAAGCGTATAACCCATTGCGTTTGGGAGGAAAGAAACAAAATTCTCGGGTAATTCAACTTGGTTGTGTCTGATTATAGTGGAAGCATGGTGTTGCCATGAGAAAAACCCAAAACAAACGTTGGACCATAACTATGCGCGCATTTGTCACCATAGGCTCGACGCGCTTCGATACACTCATCCAATCTGTATTCTCTCAGCCGTTGTTGTCTAGTCTACACCAACGAGGATATACACAGCTGGTGGTTCAATGCGGGAACTCGGACTTTGAGTCTGCTTCACAGCTATCGGACGGGAAGAGTATCAGTCTATCAATGCACAACGTTGAGATTGAATATTGGAAGTTTAAGCCGTCGTTGCAAGTAGAATATGAAAGAGCAGATTTAATTATTAGCCACGCAGGTATGTTATCGCCTCTGTACCCGGCCAACAACAAGACAACAGTGGGATCAGGTTCCGGGACGATCCTAGATGTTCTGAGGCTCGGAAAGCCACTGATTGTGATCCCCAATCCAACGCTACTTGATAATCACCAGGAAGAACTTGCCGTAGCCCTGTCAGACCTCGGGCACTTGAAGGCGTCCACTGTCGCGTGAGCCTTGTTGTACACCTGCATTATAGTGCAATCCCAAGCGGCTTCCAGGGATCTCGCGCACGATATTGAAAACTGGGATCCATTTACAGTTGTGCCCTTTCCCCCATTTGACGGGAGTAAATTCCAACGGTTATTGGACGAGGAAATGGGATTTATTTAAGGGCGGACATCTCAATCTCTTACCACTACCTCGACGACCATTGTTATCCTCAACTGCGTACTAGTTCTGCTTCTGCGTTTCGATGTCTGGCACCGATGTAGTACCAGCAGTAATAGAGGATGACCCTCAGGAATACGAAATACCAACGTCCACATGGTTTATGACGAGATCGCCCCTCATTTTTCTTCGACCCGCTATAAGGTGAGCCCATGGTACATCACACATCCGTGTCATAAAAAACGCAGGGGCTAGCCATGGCCCATCATCGCGCAATTCTTGTCGAGTCTTCCAACGGGTTCTGTGGGTATAGACTCTGGTACAGGGAATGGGAAATATCTCCCGTTACCTGCTAATCGACCAGGCGACATTTGGACCATTGGGCTGGATAGGAGCCGGAATCTCCTTCAAATCGCACGCACTGCTGGGGGATCGAATCAAATCAGAGAGGTTGTTTGGGGTGATGTATTGGGAAGCGGATGGAGGCCTGGGGTATTTGTGCGTGTCTGGTGGGACAATTCACGGACGCATAATCTAATCTGACCAGGATTATGGAATCTCCATCGCCACCATCCACCACCTAGCAACTCAAGCTCGTCGTAAACAGGCTGTTCAGGTGCGCACTTGTTTAGGATTCCTTCCGAAGCCAACCAGATTGTACAGCGACTCATCGAATCTGTCTCACCCACTCACGGTCGAGTACTTATATACGTTTGGGCCATTGAACAAGACGAACTCTCGAAACGCAAAATTCCGCCAGACGGAGCGCCCACTAAAACTGGGCAGGATGTTATGGTTCCATGGGTTCTTTCAAAGCAAGTGCCAGGGGCCGCGACTACTGAGGGGTCTCAGGTGTTCAATCGATATTACCACATGTTTGCGAAGGGAGAGCTCGGGAGTCTTGTACGTGACGCCGCCAAGGACTCGGAGCTCCATGTTGGATCGCCTATCACGTCAATAACTGGGAGTCTGGGGTTGAGGTGATTCAGGAGGGCTGGGAGCGTCCAATCATTACATTGAGCTTAGACGTTGGCAAACTTGAATATGAATGTGGTGACTCCGTTCAACTTTTGAATTTTTGATGGAATGCAAGGTGATATGAGGTACAAAGAGGTATAATGCAGAAGGGTGTAGATCACTCGCTGGCAGCCATGACTGTTGGAGAGCGTCAGATGGATTAGGGAAGAATGGTTGACACGCACTTGCGTTGATCAAGTCGCCTCCACTCTCTTTTAGTACTCGCACAGCTTTTGCGCGAGAGCAGTTGACCTAGATTACGAGGTATTAGTGCTGTTGAGGCTATTAGCAAGAGGCCAACCTGAGCCATGACCAAGTCAATATCCTTAGGGTCAACCCCCGTCTCGTCAACGGGACCGTCGTCTTCAGGCGCCTCAAGCTCAGGGATTTCCTCGTCATCCTCATCTCCAGCAACACCAGATTCCTCAAGATTTGTCGCACCAGCGCCTCCTCCGCTGGCAAGCTGTTGAGCAGCCGAGAGTTGAGCTTGTGAGTTCATATCCTCAATCTATGATGATCATGTTGAAGGGTAAGTGTCGGGAGGAGAAAAAGCACGCACCTTGGCTTCGCCAAACACGATGTAGCAGTCGCTGTTGGGCGACTTGTACACCTCGGGTGATGCTAACACAAACAGGACCTACAGACCATGAGCGTCGAATTCCTCGGTTGAATAAAGACATGTAAGAACATTTTTGGGTCGCCTGAGAGTGACACGGGTGATGTTGGGAACCCGTTGCAGGCCCAGGCCAAGGAGAGCCTTCCTAGCCTTGCGCTCTGACCGCGACTGAATTTTATCAAGGGCGGCGGCGGAGGTGGGATCCTCCTCATGTTCGTGCTCGTGGGCGTGATCGTGACCCTCATGGTCGGAGTGGTCAGAGGGGACTTCCTCGATATGTGCGGACATCTACGGAAAGACGCGTTAGCTCATCCATTTTTGCATAAAACATCCAACTGAAGAAGGTTTTCGGTGCATTCCATTGCGTGTCCCCACAGTCGTTCGGGAGCATAGGAGAGATTCGTACCTTCGTCAATGAGGGTTTTTGGAACTGGCGAGCTCAACGTGTTCAACGTTGACCAGAGCTGCTGGGTTTGTTTGTAGTTGCTAGTCATTGCTTACCGTCACCCTCTCTGCCAAATACGCTTACCCTCCTTCGACTCCTTCCTTCGTCCACCAAATGGCGATTTCGAATCTTGGTCGTCAGCTACGATTCGTGCTAGAGGCTCCTGATGCGCTACTATTAGCAGAGTTACTAGTACTGGTTGATGGCTTTGTTCTTGAATGCTCTTCTGTGCCCGACTCACATGACATCCGCACCCAATTCGAGGAAGAATTACAAGCTATATATGATGATGTTGTTGACCATTCATCTCTACTCCAGAAGGAAGTCGCGTTAGCCGTTTTATACCATTTACGCCCCATCTTCCCTTCTGCCTCCGTCATTTCATGGTTCGATCTACTTCTCCGGCCGGCACTGCGAGAACCGAAATTATCTACCCCGGCTGTCACCCACGCAAAGGAGCTTATCGTATCCGCTCTTCAAAAGAACGGAGAGAATTTCTCAGAAATAGCAGGAGATTTCAGGAGGAGGCTTATGGATCTATATTTGTTGGACGCCTTTAATGAAACGTCGAGCGACGATGCGCTAGAATGGGCAGAGTTGAATCAAGACCAGAAAGAAATACGGACATGCTGGAAATCTAATTTGGAGGATGTTTTAATAAAATTTGGGATGGAGCAACCCTATGTTCGTTTAAATGATCACCTCTACTTCCCAGTATTAATATTGACTTCCGTCCAGGACTTTATGACTGAGCTATACATTCATTTTTCGACCCCCTCATCACGGTTACAAATCCTCACTCTCTTACATTCATATATCTCAGGGACACAGTTCGAAACTGCAGCAAATGTATTGGGAAGCCACCCACTAATATCCCGGGTGCTCTGTTCCCTACTATTGGATAATTCTTCAACGGTTTGCACTACCGGCCTCACTCTTTTCGTCAAATTACTCCCTATGCTCGCGGTACACGCCTGTGAAGATCTCAAAATTCTTCTGCCTAAATTATTAGCAATCCTCGCAAGAGCAATATGCTGGAAAAAGAGGCGCGGTCTTAGCGCAGCGGGGGGTGATCTAGACGCGGAGTTGGACAGAGAATTGGCTAAAGAAGCAAACCCGCCGCTCCAGATACGTTCCGATCTCGATTGGAATCGGCTTGACGCGACCTTCAATGGTACCCCTTCTACTCCTCCTAACGCGCGCCCATTTTTCAGCATGCTTTATTACCTTTATCCATGCAATGTACTGAGATTTTTGCGTGGGCCCGCGCTCTATCTTGAAGCCAATTCCTGGCAAAGTCCATTTACCGTGAATTGGGACCAAGCCCTCGATGAGGAAAGAATCCGAAAGAAGAGCGAGGTATGGTTTCTCTTTAGCTAGCCTATGGTGCCTAACATCAACACCTAGCCCTTAATTCGCGAACATATGTGTCACCCATTATTAATCTGGAGAGACGCAACGAGTGAACTGTCTGCCACTGAGTTTTGGGCAAAATATGACGTATCCCGAATTGCGAGTGAGGCTATGTTGCTCGATATGCGAAACACTGCCCTCGCTATTCGCGCACAAGCTCCTGTTGAGCTGCCTCTCCGTGACGATCTGGACTTGTCATCCGAATCCACAAGGTCCACAATACCTCCACAGTCAAGTGTATCTTTGCAGGACATGATCAATACATCCATTGCCCTCAAATCCAGTGCTGATGTTGCAATTATCCAACCTGCGTCGCAATGGCCCCAAAATTTATTCACGTCGGCTCCCAGTTCGCCGTTGAAAGGCTCTATACCTATTCCAAGGGATCAGGATGAAGAACTTCCATCGCATGTTGCATCGCACGTCACCCATACTATTTCTGGGTTGCAGCGGGAAATCCTTCTCCTGCGAAATGAATTAAACTTCGAACTTTGGCTTTCACGAGAGAACACGAAACATATCGGCCGACTTTTCCAAGAACGGATCTTGACCAAAAGCGCAGAAGCCGAGCGGCAGGGCTGGTGCGTAAACCCATGCAGATTCATACTCTCTGATTGAAAGGGCTTAGTATAACAAACTACGAAAATACCGTGCTCAAGTCATTGCTCTCGAGGGTGAGCTCCGTGAACATAAGCAGCAAGCCTCTTCCGCCAAGAACAAATATGCGGATTGGAACATAGAGCTCCAGAAAAAGCTCAGTCAGTTTCGGGAGGAGAAGAAATCCTTGATCAAAGAGGCGGCCGCACTCCGCAGCGCGGAAGGGGAAGCACGGGTAAGTCAGCCACTATCTGGCACTCTTGCCCGATTTAATTTATAGGGTAGGCCTTGTTCACAGCTCAAGCAAAACTACTAGCGGAAGCAACCAAACAAGTATTTGAGCTCCAGACGCAGAAAAAGGAGAATCAACACAAAATTGACCGGTTAAAGGATTACGAGCGGCAGCTCGACCAACACGTCAAGATGCAACGGTTGTGGTAAGTGTCATTTCTCATCCAAAATTTGATTCCAACGTAGCCCCAGGGATCGCGACTTTGCGAAATTCAACCAATGTATGGAGGAGATGGCCCTTATGCGAAATCAGTTTAAACAGATGGAAATGCGCCTGGAGAGCTACGAGAAGACACAAATAGCGATGGACGACTGCGCCCGGTAAGCCCGACGGATTGCTAAATCGAATCAATTATTCACTCCCCCAAGTGGCTCCCGACGTCAGGTTCAAACATTGGAAGCACGGCTAGCTCAACAAAAGCGCAACAATGACGGTTCCCCACATCAATCCGCTCTTCAAATCGCTGCATTCGCTTCAGAAAAGGCCGCACTCAACAAAACAAACACACGGTTGAAGGAAGAAAACGTGGAGCTAAGGGAAGAGATCGAAGAAATGAGGGCTATGGTTGAAGTCCTAAAGGGACAGCACAGTGGCCGAAGAGGTCTGGTTTCTGAACCAAGGGCAAGTCCAATACTTTATGTATAAACCCCTTATACATATTGTCAATGGGCCCGTCTGGAGCTGTGTTTACTGACGGGTCCTCGCTTGTGCTTTCGCGAGCCTTATGTAGGATGGCGTCCTCACAGTGATCGTGATAATAATTACGAGCAATAATTAGCTGCTAATCATAAAATCAATAATAAAGTCGAGCTTCAGATTGACGTGTGTGCCATAATTGGAAGAGCAACCTTCGAGACGATTCCACGAGATTCCATGGGCATATTTCCAGCCCTGCCTAAAATGGTAACTTTCGGATTCTTCGAGAACAGAAAAATTTGGGATACATATAAGGGGGCAATACGCGTCCATCTTGATTGCAAAAGAGCACCCATCTCTAACTCTTTCTACACCATACCCCCCAGCTTCACTGTTCGTATTCAGTCCTCTTCACATCTTGGACCTGACTAATCTAAAACCCCCCACAGCTATAATGTCTGCCCCCCAACCCGAAAGCTTTGGATTCCAAGCTGAGATCTCTCAATTACTTGATCTCATCATCAGTGAGTAAAATAGTTTTGTCGCAACGTTGTCTCGCGATCTAAATATTGCCCTCAGACACGTTCTACTCCAACAAGGAGATCTTCCTCCGTGAACTGATCTCTAACGGCTCTGATGCTCTCGATAAAATCCGATACGCGTCGTTGACTGATCCTACTGCTCTTGATGCCGAAAAGGAACTGTACATCCGTATCGTTCCCGATAAAGAGAACAAGGTTCTCACCATTCGCGATACCGGTGTTGGCATGACCAAGGCGGACATGGTGAACAACCTCGGTACCATCGCAAAGTCTGGAACAAAGGTATGTTGGCTATCCAATAATTGCGAATCCCATTCTCATTGCGAATCCATAGGGCTTCATGGAGGCCTTGAGCTCTGGTGCCGATATCAGCATGATTGGTCAATTCGGTGTCGGATTCTATTCCGCTTACCTCGTCGCCGAGCGCGTACAGGTTATCTCAAAACACAATGATGACGAGCAGCACATCTGGGAGTCAGCCGCTGGTGGAACCTTCACCATCACCCCCGATACCGTCAACCCACCCCTTGGTCGCGGTACCGAGATCCGTCTTTACATGAAGGAGGATCAGCTTGAGTACCTTGAGGAGAAGAAGATCAAGGACATTGTCAAAAAACATTCGGAATTCATCTCTTACCCAATCCAACTTGCCGTGACCAAGGAGGTTGAGAAGGTTAGTATCTTAGCCAATTCATCTGTTCAACTGGCTGATCCTGGTTTCAATTGCAGGAAGTTGAGGACGAAGAGGAAGAGGAGGCCAAGGATGATGAAGAGAAGCCCAAAATTGAGGAGGTTGATGATGAAGAAGATAAGCCCAAGGAGAAGAAGACCAAAAAAATCAAAGAGACCGAAACATCCAACGAGGAATTGAACAAGACGAAGCCAATCTGGACCCGCAACCCGTCTGAAATCACTACCGAGGAGTACGGCGCGTTCTATAAGAGCTTGACCAACGACTGGGAAGACCACCTCGCTGTCAAGCACTTCTCCGTTGAGGGTCAGCTTGAATTCAAGGCGATCCTCTTCATCCCCAAGCGGTAATTTATTTATGACATTCCTACCGAATGTTACTCATAATCTTCTCAGCGCACCCTTCGATCTCTTCGAGTCCAAGAAGAAGCGCAACAACATCAAGCTCTATGTTCGCCGTGTGTTCATTATGGACGACTGCGAGGACCTCATTCCCGAATACCTTAATTTCGTGAAGGGAATTGTCGACTCTGAGGACCTTCCCTTGAACATTTCCCGCGAGACTCTTCAACAAAACAAGATCCTCAAAGTCATTCGCAAGAACATCGTGAAGAAGTGCATGGACCTCCTAAGCGAGATCGCTGAGGACAAGGATAACTTTGCCAAGTTTTACGAGGCATTTGGGAAGAACTTGAAACTCGGAGTACACGAGGATGCGCAAAACCGTAGCAAGCTCGCCGAGTTCTTGAGATTCTTCTCGACCAAATCCACTGAGGAACAAATATCCCTCAAAGGTACGTCATATTATTTTCCGCCGATCATAACTAACGCGAGTTTTTCTAGATTACATCACCCGCATGCCCGAGATCCAAAAATCGATTTACTACCTCACTGGTGAATCGCTCGCCGCCGTGCGCGACTCCCCCTTCCTTGAGGTATTGAAGAAGAAGGGCTTCGAGGTTCTGTTGCTCGTAGACCCCATCGATGAATACGCCATCACTCAGCTCAAGGAGTTCGACGGCAAGAAGCTGATCTGTGTTTCCAAGGAGGGTCTGGAGCTTGAGGAAACTGAGGACGAAAAGAAGGCGCGCGAGCAGGAAACCGCCGAGTTCGGCGAGTTATGCTCCACCGTCAAGGATGCCCTCGGCGATAAGGTTGAGAAGGTTGTTGTGTCTAACCGTATCACCGACTCCCCCTGTGTCTTGGTTACTGGTCAATTCGGCTGGTCGTCGAATATGGTATGTTTTTTCATTCCGCGTTTTCCGTTTTTAGGTATTAATTACATCGATCATAGGAACGTATCATGAAGGCTCAGGCTCTCCGCGACTCGTCGATGTCCTCGTACATGGCATCGAAGAAGACCCTTGAACTCAACCCCACCAACCCCATCGTCAAAGAGCTCAAACGTAAGGTCGCTGAGGACAAGGCCGACAAATCCGTCCGGGACCTTACATTCCTCCTCTTCGAGACTGCCCTTCTCACCTCTGGCTTCGCTTTGGACGAGCCAACCTCGTTTGCTAAGCGCATCCACCGCATGATTGCTCTCGGTCTGGACGTCGACGAGGACGAGGCTGAGGCGCCTGCCGCTTCCGATGATGCGCCCCCGCCCCTCGAGGGTGCCTCGACCTCGGCGATGGAGGAGATTGATTAGAAAATTTATCTGTATTTTCGCGGACTCGTCCATCCATCCTCTGTACACTGCATCACTTTATTCATGGTCCCGTCGCATAGTTTTTGCTCATCTATTCTACACATATTCACAGCATACGATCCACTATAGTCCAAAATAAAAGATGACTAGATTTGCTTCAAAGGTTGCCTGACACTTGTTGGGGGTCCCCTGGTCCCCTCCTTGCATCTCAAATTATAAATTCTGCGTACGTAGGGTTGGTAGATGCTGTTGCCAAATAACCGCTTCGGTGTGTAGATCATATTGTATGTAATAGTAGCTAAACAACAGTCACTTGCAAAACTTGCCATGGCCAAGAAGAAAGGCGATCAACACTCCAAAGCTGTCTCTTCAATACCACCAACACCCCCGGTTGTTGACTTCCCCCACTTGACTCCCAAGGACTGGATTGAGTGTCGAGCACTTTTGGATGATCAGATTCTCCTTGTTGATGTGGGTTCTAACTTGGTGATTATACTTGTATAAACCATATAAATCGGTATTGGCTGTACCCATCAGGGTTTCCTTTCAGCGTCTGAATGCAGTGCATTCGTGAAATGCGTCGACAATCTACCTTTGGAACTAACGCGACCAAAGCGGCGCGGTGAAGCTGACAGAGTGAACCGTACGGTGTCAATGCAGTACATTAGCCTCCTTCCTAATGCTCACGTCCGCACCTAGATCGCTTCTCGCTTTCGTCCCCCGAATTTGCTCAGAAACTACACGCGTTGCTGGTGCCTCATCTCCCATCTTTCCCATACCCGGCCTCCCACTCGAAAGCGAGCCAGAGACCCGACACCCGGTTACCGCATTCATTTAACTCAAATATTCGGATATATAAATACACACCAACCCAACACTTTGGGTGAGTATCCATCTCTGAATTTCCCCGGCGCATAAACCTGAACGGGTGCATCTGGTAAAGTCCACATTACGACGATTCAGTTCGTGACCCGGCAACTGGGGCATATTCAGAATGGACCCTGCTAATTTACCTGACAGGCGTGGAGGATGGCGTAGAAGGTGGAGAGGTAAGAATTCCAGGAAGCACTTTGTATAATTCAATTCATCTCGACGGCAGACACTATTCTACAAAGACGAGAAGGGCAAGTCCCGCGAGGTGATCGCCGCACCCCTCACTCGAGGTACTGCGCTCCTCCACCGGTATGTACATTTTGGCAGGTTCTACTGATGCTGATTTTGAACGCATTGTGTAGCCATGGCCAGGAGTGCATGCTGCATGAAGGGTCACCTGTGCGCAAAGGCGTGAAATATGTTCTTCGTTCGGATCTTATGTTCACGAGGTGAATGCTTGAGGAAGATGATGCCCATTCCACCAGGGCGAAAGATATTTAGAGAACATGTTCAGGTCAGGAACTTGGAATTTCACAATCCATCCTAATTCGACGCTTGGGCGCTTTTGAGTGAATGGCTGATGGGGTGCCTCACACGAGGTATACGTGTGGCCAGTGGCAGAACGTCGTAATGTATGGGGCCCAGGTTGCCAAAATTCACGATGCGGCTACATAACGAGACATGAGCGTTGAATAGAATATTAGGCACCAAACTGGTTCCCCATGAGGAAACAAACCTTCAACAGAAGGGCTAGTGGGATTGTTGATGATCGAAGAGGCTTTGGTGGGGTGGTTGGATTGATCGAGAGAACCATCGACGATAATCTGGCGGCCTCAAACGTTCAAATTCAGGTGTTCACCCCTATGACGATTCTGACCAGTCAAACCAAAGCCCTGCCGAACCAGCAGCTTCCGCAGCGCTTAGAAATGAACTATGAATAACACTTTCAGGGTAGGATTAAGTGTAAATAAATATCCATTCAGGTCAAGCGGTCATCGCCTTTTCTTGAAGTTCCTCTTCTTCATAGGCATCCCTGCCTCCACCACATCATCATCTCGATCCCGGTCATCACGCCCACCGTGTCCGTCATCGCGTCTACGTTTGCGGCCTTTGTCTCCTTGCGCATTTTGTTCTTTCAATTCGGTAACAGCTATCCGTGCTGCCTCATTGACTCGCTCTTTTAGGAGCGCAATTTCTTCGTCATCCGTAGGCCATAGCTCCATCTGCTTGCCCACGACATGTTCAATCCGCTGGACAAGCTCGACATCGTATTGGGTGACCAGTGTTATAGATTTCCCTGCGCGTCCTGCGCGGGCCGTTCGTCCCACCCGATGAATATAATCCTTAGAATGCGTAGGGATGTCAAAGTTGATGACTATGTCAACAGAGGGTATATCCAAGCCACTATTATCATGTTGGGATTCGTGCCCAAACAGTGGAGGGACAGAGTACGCACCGGCTTGCAATATCGGTGGCTACCAAAACCCTTCTGCCTCCACTTTTGAATTTTCCAAGCGCGCCAAGACGCTGACTCTGGCTTAGTTGTCCATGAAGAGGAACTGCGGGAAAGCCTAAGGTCCTCAGTATTATGGATAAGCTGGGGTATCGTCAGGTTGTTCAAATACTATCGGTGGACATATTTACGGACCGCGCAGCATCATTAACTGTTCTCGTAAATATTATTATTGAATTTTGTGCGAGCGAGTTGGCCAGGTAGATCAAGTATGCATCTTTGTCCTTGAGCGGCATTAAAAGGTAATATTGCAACAGCGTTGATACAGTTTGGTATCTTGCGAACGAAATCAGCATGAGAGAATGGACATTGTCCAACGCACTGACTTGGACGACACTTCCACTCGTACAGGATTCGATAAACTCGCTCGCTGTAATTTCACGACTTTGGTGGTCATTGTTGCGGAGAAAAGGTAGGTTGTTCGCTCTTTTGGTATCACTTTTAGAATTTTATCAATTACAGGTCCAAAATCCATGTCCAATAATCTGTCTGCCTCGTCTAGCACCTAAAAGATAGTTACAATAAGCGACTATCACACGGGTCCCAGCACCTACCAAGAACTTAATTCCACGGAGGCTAAATCCTTTCGTATCCTCCAGGTGATCGTTGAGACGACCCGGAGTCGCAACGATGATATGAGGTCGTTTCGCAAGCGCAACGGCCTGGGATACTTTATCCATCCCTCCAACAATCACAGCACAGCGGACCCCCATCGCTGATCCGAGAGCCTCAAATTGCTGGGATATCTGATACGCCAGTTCACGGGTGGGAGCAAGCACGCATGCAAAGAGGCCCTTTGGCTCCTCCCAGAGCTTCTGGAGGATTGGCAGCGCAAATGCAGCGGTTTTTCCAGAGCCTGTAGATGCGACTCCGATTATATCTCGGCCTTCTAATGCATGAGGTAAAGACTCGGCTTGAATTTCGGTGGGGATCTTGTAGTTAGCTTGTTCAAGCGCTTCTAGCAATGGGTCTATCAGCCCAAGGGATTTGAACGTAACCTCTGGGGCGGTTGATGTACTAGCTTCTTCAGGGTTTGGCATGGCCGTGAAATAAAGAACCGATATGAATCACACTGATAAAAAAAGTTGACCAGGCGCGTTTCCCACGAGTATTTAAGTCCTTACCCCGCCTTCCTGCCGTCGGTTATTGCATGAGTACGAGTCTGACGTCCAACTAGTCCGGTTAGTTTCTCGATGGCCTCCCCTACTGGAACACATCGCGTTCTTGTGTCCTATACCGCTACCCCTCAAATATTCTTGACCTCGGGAAGGTGGAAACAGATTCAGGCCGCGCTTACCTCCCAATTACCCCTGCGAAACATTCATTGGAAGCCCGCATCCCGCACCTCCGTTAGGACCATCCAGGAGCTTGCTGTTACATTAAAACCTCTGGAGGGCATTCGCGATGACCACACATCTCAGATACCCGTTACACTCCTGGACAAACCGTTGCTTAACATCCTTATTGTAACGTGTGAGGTGAAGAGTCCTAGCGACATATTTACCCGATCTCTCTAACACTTCGGAGTAGGACGGCGAGTTGGATTCCTACCGCAATACGATAAAGAAACAGATCAAAGATTGGCACACAACAGTCACGTCGCGCAAAAACCAAGAATGGTTAATCTTGCATGTTATCGAGCCCAAACCCAAAGTACCATCTGGGAACTTTTTCATCTGAAAGGTTCTGTCCTGGAGAAAATGAAAACGGATTTCAATACTGATAGACGGGAGCGGTGAGTTTCTAGTGATTTTGGCATTTGGTCGGGGGTAACCATGCTTTGCAGATGTGTCCAATTGATATTGCCTCCCGGAAACGAGAACCCGGCCATTTGGGCAGAACCCATGAGCAAAATAAAGGATGGGATTCTGTGTGCGTTTGATTCAGCAGTAGCGCAACGTGAGGAAGAGGTGAAGCGCTCCGAGAGCCAGCGCCAGATGCCTGGATGGAATTTTTGTACGTTCTTTATTTTGAAGGTAGGCCCACTCCCTCGATGCATTTCGTTATCTCAATTCTTCAAAACAGGAAAGCCTCTCATATTCCTTTGAGGGAATGAATCTTTTTGAAGAGGCGCTACTCCAATATGACGAATTAGAGGCCTCGTTCCACCACGTGTTGAAAGAGAAAAATTTGTCCTGGTTTGGGACTCTGATATCCCCCGCACCCAAAGATGATTCTTCTCCTCTCCTGGATATTTCCAAGAAGCCGTATAGGGATCTTATCCTGGCAAACACTATCTCAGTTTTTGATTTCCGAATTTATGTTCTTGCTCGCCAATGCGAATTGCTAGCAAAACTATGTCGCATCAACGAGGTGACTGGCAAGGTTGGCGCCTTTTTGAGCGGTTTCGGACGCCGGCTGCGTGAGGTTGAGGTGAGTCTTCAACGGCTGGGATACGACAATTGATCAATTCTGCGTAAGGCCAACGTCCCGCGATTTTTCGTGGAATCTTGGATATACTCGTCAGCTTTAAGCGTGGTAGAGCAATGCGACGCTTGGTCGTCCGCCCACCCTTTAGAGGGCACCAAACTCGCCGCTTTCAGTGCCGGTAAAGGGGAGCTCCTTGAACTTGCAAGAACACAGGTAAGATCCGCCCCTTAGGCATTCGACTGAGCTCTAAATCTCTCAAAGCTCGACGCCATTGGTATTCAGGTTGGACATTTACCAACAAAGCCTCCATTTTCCTGCGCAACACAAGCACCCCGCTCTCCAGAAATAACTCCTACAAATCTTATCAGCAATACAGAGGTCCTTAATTCCATCGAAGACAGTAATAGATTTTATGATTTATACATACATATCACCAACCGCGCCATTGAGATGTATGCCAAGGCTGGACGTCGAAAGTTTGCACTAAAACTTCATGGAAGCCTTGCTGCACTTGATCTGTATGTGTTGATGTGCCTTGTGAGGGTTTCTAACTGTCCAATTTCACAGCCATCGACAGCGTCTGTCTATCGCGCTTACAACATATACGTCGCTACCCGCTCACTACGCGCCCCACATGTGGACTTCCCTTGAATCGTTTATGCTATCACGTGCGCTTGATACACATTCGAGTATGCAAAAACCCAAGGATATCGAATGGATACACATTTTGCTTTCTTTCCTCAAGGCGTTTACCGAGAACGGGGATATGGAGCTACTGATCCATGAAGACGACCGGGTCGAGTATGTTTCGAAAATGGTGGATTCATTGAAGGATTCAGCTGCGGAACTTGATGCAGGTTGGTAAGCTTGCCCGTTTTCTGAAGTGCATGTTGCTCCAACCACCTCGCAGATCTTCCCCACCCTGACCACCCGATGCTATCTGTCCGGGTTTCATCAATTGCTCGACTAGCAAACACCAAAGATGGATCGTTCTTGGATGTCACCGTTCAGAATCTTCTACCCTGCGTAACATCATCACCCTCGTCAAAGCTAATCCATAATGACCGAAATATTATTGTAGGCTTTGCCCGCGGACCAAATCACCATAATTGCCGGAGGGCGAGATGGGGAACGACTTGAATTCAAATCATTACTAGAGACCATTCCTCCTGGAAAGACACGGCTGGCCCTATTTTGTCCTGTAAGTGGCTTTAACTGAGCGCAAGTGATTTGCCGGGTCTGACCGCTAATTCGCACAGACCCCAACGCATGGGATTTACGTTTTGGAATCTAGCGAAATTCGCATTTCAAGACTCTTGTTCCAATGGACGCATTGGAAGCCACCCTCTTCAAGTGAACCCCACCGAACCGGTGGAGATAGCCCCAGCCTCATTCGGATTCCCCGCGACATCCACGCATTGGAAGTCCGAATACGCCAGCCTGACCGCAGTAAGTGGCTTATAAAATGCACTATCTATTATCCTCAACGGGCAAAGTCAAATTGGGGGAAAGACCGAGCGTTCTTGTTACCATACTGACCGGTCGTAACCACGCAGCCAAAGTTGCAATTAAGCTGACCGCTCCCGGAGTGACATTCTTTCCGCTGGAATCCACCATATACCGTGAGTTAAACCAAAGCATTATCTACACAAAACAGATTAGACTCTAGAGGACGATCTACCCACACTCGAAACCTCCAGCGATTCCACTACACTCTCAGATATACCAGAAAGAAGTAGTATCGCGTTTTTGCAGCCTCATACTGACGCATCTGCCGCCATGACCTTGGTATGTTGTTTAATCATCCCCAACACTGTGCTGAACTCGAGCCTAGAAAATTCAAGTAGAGGTAGAATATACCACCATGGCGGAGCCTGAAGTAACCCGCAAGTTGTACTTGAGGCGCACAACTTTGACTGCACTTCCTATTTCGGTCAATGTTGAAGATTTCTTCCGCGGCACCCGGTAAGTGAATGTTTTTATTTGTGCTCAACGATATGAACCTTCATTAGATTGTTTTCAAAATATACAATATCCACAACAAGTCATCAGCATGTGCGAATATTATCAGCGTCACTATCTGTGCCACCAGACAAAGGACTCGACGATCTGAAAATCGTGTCCTGTCCTACCCAGCCCCGGGTCGCGGTAAGTCCCTCTGTCTATCATAATACCTTTCCTCTTAAAGTCCCAGACGATAACACCGTCCCAATCTGTCAATTTCTTGTTCTATACCGAGTCGCCTGGTGGCCCAGGTTGGCAATTTTCCATTGATTTTGGAATGTTCTGAAACTGTAAAACAGTGAAGGAGTCTCTCGATTTCACGATCCACTACCGCATGCTGCGCGATGGTGAGCGTTGTGGTATACACCTGGCCTCCATTTTGTTAACCGTCTGTCACAGAAGTTGAATCATTAGTAGAAAGTCGGGTAGACCAAGTGTTAGGGGATTCGTCGACTGTGGCGCATCACCGCTCGATGCTTGTTGACCAATTGGTGGAGGCTCTGACGCGGGATGCCTCCTGGGTCGAGATGTACCGAATCACTGGCGAATTGGTTGTTCCAGACCACGAATGCGACAACCATGAACTAGACCAACTACTCTCGCAAGTGAAAGATGTAGGTATAGCTTCCCTACGTCTCAAACTATAAGCATTCTGATATTTTCCTGAAGATCTTACGCAATCACAGACATGGAAATCCAGCCGAGGGACATTGGCGTGAAATCATTATTCCCGTGGATGTGCCGCATATGAACGTGCGTGCAGCCTCAGCTCACCTTTCACCCATGCCCATATTGACCTCATCCTAGATCGTTGCCGCTGCGCGCATCCGAATATTATCTACACCCTTCTCATCAGCAGACCATTCTCAAGATGATGACGCCCTGCCTCTGTACGCAGGGCAGCCTATATCCGCCTCCCTCACCATTCAAACATCCTTCCATTGGGGTTCCGCGCCGGAGGAGAGGTCCCGGCGGTACACTATGCGTTTCGACGTTGAGGAGATCGCCAGGGACTGGCTTGTGAGCGGAAGAAAGCGGGGAGATTTTGTCGCTACGGTCAGCGCCCTAGGTATTCCCATCGAATTCTCCTGACATTAACACGCTACACTAGCATGATGGCATATACACCGTGCCTATGACACTGATTGCCTTGCATCATGGGGAGCTCGCGCTGCCAAAGGTCACTGTGAATGCCCTACCAACCCCGGGTGAGGTGACGATGCGCTCTATGGCTATTCCAAGTACGGAGACATATCAGTTGCATGGGGCCGAGAAGGTGCTGGTGTTGCCCCGTGGAGGGAGGAGTACATTTGTTGTTGGGATGGGGACGGGCTAATTTATGCTTCCTATCTTGTTACGATATGGTATATTTCAATCCCGTCTTACTTCAGGAGCTTGGACCCCTTGCACTTACCACTAACCCCGTGTACCACCCTGTGCTAGTGAGGAGATAGGAGCATAATGGATGACTTCCCGAAATGCTTATACAAGCCTGTAGTAACGGGACTCCAGATATAAATGTCCTTCAAACGTTCTAAGCGAAATTGCATCAGCGAAATCCCTGCTCCGATAGCTACTCCTGGACGCGCGGAGTCACCATCCCTGGCAGCCCGCCCACAGCCTAAAATCTCGTCAGTACGCAGTTCTCTTGCCAACCATCAGAAATACTGACAAGATTTGCGGTATCAGCTGTAATGCTAGGTCTGGCCTTTCTTTAAAATCGAAATCTAAGGCATAAGATTCCTGCAATCGCCAACTGCGTTCTCCGTGTTCATTGCACTCCAAATTCTATTTATAGATTCTAATGGAAAGTCGCTCTTATTATTGAACGTTTTACTTAGGCAGATCGAACAATTCCTGACATCACCCTAGCAATCGCTTGCAACCACTTAGGGTGCAAGTATATCAAATATGCCTGGTAACAAGCCGCCTCGAGTCGCCCAAATGTGCAGCCCAACCCCTGTCGCCTCATTTAAGTCAAGAGGCGAGTTTGTTGATTGTCCATCACCCGCCTTTTTCCAAGATGACCCACCACTCTTTTGCCATTTTGGCTATTTTGGCCATCACTACATTCGCTTACGAACAGAAAGGACCGACTGAATGTCGACCAGCTGCGGGATTTAGCCTATGTCAGAATCTTTGGGGTGCATGCACGTATTTCCACTATACAGTCCTTATCAGGTCATAATTAGGCCAACATTAGCTGCCGGAGTTGGTACACAGTCCACCAATTTAATTAGCAGCGCAGAATCGGACCAGTATATTGGAGGGACGTCGATTTCATGGTCTACCACGTACGCATGGGAAAACGCCGAAACAAAGGTGAAAAGTTGTGAGTGCCAATCGCGTTTCGATTATTTTGCCATGACCCTCAGTTTTGCCCAGTCGCCAACGCACAATCGTCGGCTGCCAAAGGTGTGAAAGTAAGAAATGGAAATTGAGTAGATAAATATCACCCTAATTTTCCTGGCTGGCCCACCCAAGCTCCAAGATATTTCCTTGATCCCCTCAGTTTGGAATTGGAGTTACGAAACCGCGTCTGCAGGCCTCCAGGCTAATGTTGCGTTCGTCCAAACAACTCATCTTACACCATACTATTGCATTCTTAAACTCCATTTTAGGTATGATATTTGGACTGGCTTCTCCTCGGCGGGTTGGCCAGCTTCCAAGAAATCGTGGTACGAAATGTGAGTTATACATTATCGTATGTATGTTAGATATAATTGATGCCTCAAGAATGATATGGATATCCGCCCGCGGAAAGTACGCCGATATTTCTAGTACCTGACTACATCCTTACGATGACCAACACCTAGAGTGCAGCCCCTAGGTCAGCGTGTGGCCAAAGGAATACAGGTTGCAGGCCATACCTGGGATCTATGGAGAGGCCCTTACAAGACGTGGCAGGTCATGTCATTCGTCACCCGCGATGGTGACCTAACCGCCTTCAATGCCGATTTGAACATGTTTCTCAGTATGTCATAATCCCGACATATCGTTGGTCATCGCTCATCTCAATTATTCATCGCATATAATTTCTCATAGACCACCAAGGCTTACCCTCACATCTGGTAAAAATCCCTTGTCGATGGCTCTCCTTATAATTCACGGGTGCCCGTCAGGTGATTCATTCCCTCCAAGCAGGCACCGAACCGTTTGTAGGCCAGGCGAAATTTGTGACGTCGCAATATAGTGTGGCTATCCAGAAACAGTAGTGTTAAGCCCCATTGGCCCTGATTGGTCAACACATATCCAGCTTTTCATCACAAATTCTAAATATTATTATATCTGACCCTAAACCACTCTCCGATGCACAACGGTCAGGCAAGCTCGAAAATGATTACTTTTGAGACAAGGAAGTATGGTATAATTGAATAATCGTCTCCCTTGAATACACAGGTAGCCCGACTCGCAGCTAGTGGCCCTAACCTGATCTGATATCATTAATATCTATGGTGCCCAGGAGGTTGGACGCGGGTAGGTCTGTTATAAGTACAATCACCTCTTGTTTTTTTTTTTTTGCGCGCACTGGTATTGGTTGTATGGGGAGATGGGGAAATACCTTATTGTGACTCAACCGGGATGTTTGTGTCTTGTATTTTCGTCAACGCATTTACGAAGCCCTTGTATTTATTAGGCATAAGCACACGGTGTGTATATAGCATATGCTACAAATAGAACCGAATACAGTTATAACAATCCCTCCAAAACTCGAAATGACGGCTGGAATAATGCTCTTCATGGATTCAAATGATCTAGGCAGACATTCGTACCCGTGGCCGGGATCCAGCCGTGGCATATGACGCAGGCTCGTTTGGGGATTACCCTCGACCCAAGCTGTTCGACAAAGGCTCTGTCTCGAGTACGCATTTCGATTACCTCCATGTTAGAATCAGCAGCCAAACCAAGGGTCCTAGAAAAGCCACAGAAAACGCGGCTGGAGATATAAATCCTTTCTCCCAAGGTGACAGATACGAGCATGCATAGCAGAATAAGGTCCCCAGTGACCTGGACAGGCTCATCTTGGCTGTAGAACAGGTGTGGGTCCAATTCAACTCGCCCAATGGTCCCAACGTCTAAGTCACTAGGTGAAGGAGGGATTCAGGGAAGACAGACAGATGCTCACTGGAGGCAATAGACCATAGAATGGGCGAAGATGGGTCATCGGGACGGCGGAACCGGAAGTCAGCGGCGTACAAGTGCAGCACAGATGTATCTTCGTCAAGCCAGCTGAGTTCAGTATCCAGATCGGAATATGGAAACAAAGGGCACTGAGGAAGACAGCCGTGGAGCGTGAAATCAGCGTAGAGGTCGTGAATCCATGCGGAGGCTCGGTGTCTGAGGGCAATAATGGTAGAAGGGTGGTTCATAGTGGGTATGCCGATCCACTGTAGAAGCCAGGCGATATTTACATGGTTGAAATCGACGCTTTGGCCGCCGAGCTTTGTGATGGCCCAAAGAAGGGCTGGGTGTACAGTGCCTATTTCTCCGCCCACTTAGGGTGTGGCTTCTGCATTCAATTATTGGGGCTGTTAACAACCCCCACGTAGCATTTGAGACTAACAAGAGGAAATCGGACAACCCCGGACATCATATTTCAAATAGTTCGATGGGTGCACCAGGGAGTTGGCGAATAGGCAACATTAATGATACCCAGCCTGTATTGGGGAGTGTGCTTGGGCCAGCTGCCATCACTGGCTGGAGAATTTGAAATTATGTCACCAAGACGCATCAGGATGTTGTCGAAAATCCTACCTTCCATTGTTACGGACGATCAGCATAGCCTCATGTATCGCACCGCGTGGATAGGAGTATGTGGACCGGTGGGGGTGTGATGCCCAGTGATATCCAGTCGATGCAGCTGGCACAAACTTACCAGCCGGGCGAACACGCGGTAGAAAAAAACATGGGTGGAGGCGGTAGTCCAAACCAACGAGCTGAACAATACGAGAGCACGGCGCACTTAAGTGAAGGGGTCCAATTTTTGAGTGCAACATATACGCTATAGAGGATGACTTAGGACGTTAAACTTCGGATACTAGGTGGTATCGATTTCGTCTGCCACATAAATAAGTAGTTTAGAGTTCGATAGATTCTTTATGTTTAAATTTCCGGCCGGCCCGATCAGCGGAACGAAACCGGAATTGATTTCCATAAAGCTCGAATTCAAGGTGGGGCGAATCCAGCACGGTTTGAGTATTCGTATTGTCAGGTACCGGCAGCGGTGTACTTTGGTTGTGGGAGGGGAGTAGCGTTGAGAAGAGTGGAACAGCAAAGGCGAAAATAGAGTTTTGTTTTGGGATCACTTCAAATTCCACCGTCAGTTATTTATTATTTCAGGAAAACTCGAAAATACGTTTTGACTCATTCCTCTTGGTTATAACCTTGAACGCATTCTCTGTTTCATGAATGACGATCCCAGATAGACCTACCAAGCATGGGTTCTTGCTCTGGCGAACTTTACCATAATCAGTCGTGATTATGGTGGCTTAGGAGCGGTATCCACCAATTATAATGGAACCATGGAAATCGGCTTTGAGTAACTTGGGGTGCATCCCCGAGAATGACGGGATTGCATCAGACAGACCCAGGGAAGGCTGCTTTTGAGATAAGCCCAATAACTCGGACATATATCCCATCCAAAGGTGGTGTAATGGCAAAAATAGTTCATATCTGCGTCCAAATAAGTGTGTTGTTGCAGCTATCAAATCGGCCTGAAATCACTTAGCATGAGATTCATCAAGTTTCCACAAACCCTGCTTCTTCGCCTCTTTTTTGCTGATGGTCCCGCGCTTGCGAGTTTGTTTTTCGATCTGGAGCTTTGCTTTCCGCTCCTCTACTTTCTTCTTAGCTTGACTCTCCCGCACGGGATTTTCTAAGACAATTTGGCGTCCACGAACCCGACTCGCATAGATTTCCACAGGATTTGATACTTGCGAGAGGTTTGTTGTTACAAAAGTGGGCGTGAAGGGAGCTGGAGGGCGTTCGCCCTAACGACATCCAGCAACGAACCTGACAAAAAAAGACCGATATTTACCTCGATGAAAGTGAGGCCTTTGTATATGCCCACGTTTGTGGGTTGTTGCTGATCGCTGTTCATCGTGTTGCTTGCTGTGTTTGGAATGGAAGACGATAATACGCAAAAGCTCCGATCATAATATTACCAAACCGCGCGCCCTAAATTGCCAGTGAACGACAACATACTAACGACACGAAAGGATCCAATATCCTAAACTTTCAAAATCCAAGCTAATGTTCGACACGGACAACAATCCCGTGCGTGCTGGGACCCAACAACGGGAGGAGACGGAACATATGTACGTAAGTATTTGGTTTCGAACCGCCCTGCCACCAGGCCGGTGATGCCGTGCCGATGTCAACTTCGGGTCCGCTCAACGAGCTCACTATGACCCCCCCACCACACTCCCCAGCGTTTCCTGTCTCTGCTGCCTACTGGTCCACCTATTAAATTGCAATACTGGCATATTCTCAATATGGGGCCTCGGACCGGATCAGAGGCGAAAATGAGATATGGCTCTTGTCTATGCCAGGCCATAAAATATAAAGTTACTGGGCCACCCTTCATGCTTGTGGTTTGTCATTGTGACAATTGCCAGAAAGCAACCGGCTCTGCGTTCATGACGAATGCCTTTTTTAAGGCGAAGGTAAGTGGTACCCATGAACATCTGATGTGCTATTAAACCGGCCCGGAATGTTGGTTAGTATGTCGTTCTGCTCAAGGGGGAAGAGCATATCAAGCAGTATAAAGACCCTGGTACACGTAGTGGGAACCCAATATTTCGTTCTTTCTGCTCTCAATGCGGTTCTTGCATATTCCTGGGTGGTGGGGGGCGGGAGTATAAGATGGTGGCAGCGGGCACATTGGATGATTCTAGTGATTGGGGTAAGTCCCGTCCTAATAGTAAGTGGAATAAACTCTGAAAACCACATCATGATAGTTCCTCGCATGGAGAACCTTCCTGAATACAGGCGCACTTGGCTTCACGATATTGGCCTTCAACCTAACTTTCGCTATAAATTGTAAAAACCACCGTGTATGTTATCACTGGGATAAGTAATTGAACCCATTTGCACCATGTCGCGCGCACGTATTACGGCTACATCGTCAAGTTGACGTCGACTGCAAGTGGATGATCGGCATGCTGCATCCTAACTCGGGGAAGCCCTACGGTACATAGCAGACACGGCTGCGGCGCGTCGAAGTGTCTGACTTTGGCACCCTCAGTTATCCGAGTCTGATCCTATGGGAGCCCCTCCCTCGCCGGCTCCAGTAACCGCAGAACCCGTCTTAAGAATCGCGTAGGAAATGATATCGCCGGGCATTTTGATTCGATCACCTTGGGGTCTGCGGTGGGACAAAAATAGGACGTCATGGAAGTCGCAAAGGGACAGTTTGGAGGTTACGTAGTTTCCCAGCAACTGATTGGAACACTCTTAAGCGAATTGCATGCGTCCTGTTACATCGGTGTGATGGCTCCTGTTCAAGTACGTTAATGGCACGGGCGCACTTGAATAACATCATACTAGTTCTAGCCTCGGATTGCCTGCGCACGCCCGGTACTGATTACGCACGGCCGGCCCGGGGTAGCCGCCTCCTGTCGACCTCCTTTTGAGACTCGATCGTCTAAACTGGTGCAGTCAGCCGCCTCGACATGATACTTAAACCGTCCTGCCCCATGCTCCTCCCCCGGTCGAATCTTGTTATTGCACTATCTCTTGCTATATTCTACCTCCAAGCTCAAAGCTATATTACCATCGTTCATCATGCTCTTCAACAACACCAACACACTCATTACCGAAGCCAACAATGTGCGTCCATCCACTGCTGTTATCCTGTCCGCGGCTGACACAGGCGAGCAGGGAACAGTCATGTCGTCCCTCGACTCTGACGCGTCCATCTACTCCTGCGAGTCCTACCAAGGGCCTCAAGAGCCCACACCCAAGCCATGCATGAGCCCCCACGATCTCGATATTCTCAAGGAGATCGGCGCCGGGCGAACCAGCAAGACCTATCTCGTCAGGCACAAGGAGTCGGCGAAGCTCTACGCACTCAAGGTCGTCTCAAAGGCGGGCCTCTCCGACGCGGAGGTTCAGCGCACCCTCAAGCAGCAGGCGGTCCACGCGGTGATCGCGAAGACAGGGAACTTCCTCCTGCCACTGGTTGCGAGCTGGCACGACGAACGCAATTTCTATATCACCACGGTGGGTACTTTTCCCTGCATGGTCATTCGGAGGCTGACATTCCGGTAGGACTACATTCGTGGTGGTGACTTCGCGGCCGAGGTCGGCAGCTGTGGGACCTTCAAGGCTGTTCGTGCGCGTTTCTGCGCTGCACAGCTTGTGAGTCTCTCTCCATTCTCCCCGAATCCGTACTGGACAAACTACAGGTTCTCGCGCTCGAGAACTTACACAGGCTGAACATCGTCCACCGCGACATCACGCTCAACAATATTCTCATCGACGCCATGGGATACATCACCCTCGGCGGCTACGGAGTCTCCAATATATTCGAGGAACCCGGAGTCGGGTCGCTCACCGCCGACACCAGCTTCCTGGACTTCGTCGTCGATCCGAACTGCAATGCAGGCACATTCCTCAGGCCCCCCGCGACGGCACCAACGATGTGCGGAATAGCAGGCACGCCGCATGCAATGTCCCCTCAGCAGCACCAGGGGGTTGAGCATTCCTACGATGCGGACATCTGGGGGATGGGCGTGGTCCTCTACCGGATGCTCACGGGAAAGGTATGGCTGCTCATTTGGACATTGGATGCAGATCCTGACACACGACTAGCTCCCATTCGGGAATGATTCCTCGAGCGTGGAGGAGATAGGGCACGATGTGATGCATGCTCCTCTGGTGTTCCCCCAGAACAAAGAGATCGACGCTACCACCATCGAATTCTTGAGCGGGCTCCTCGCGAAGGATGTCCGGGACAGGCTCACGATGGCTCAAATGAAGACCCACAAGTATTTCGAAGAGATGTGAGTCCTTCATCCACATGCCAGTACTTGGGTAGCTCATCCCACCGCGTCAGTGATTGGTTCAAGATGGCATCGAAGACCTACCTGGTGCCTTGGAGGCCCCGTGTGTCTCCGATCCCGAAGGATTCCCAGGACATCTCTCTGCTGATGGCTGGGGCGACGTACTCGTTCTCCAAGGACCCACACCCTGAGTTCGGGTTCCTCGCGGATCGCGTCTCCCTCGCTAGATCTGTTGAGTTGGATGCTTCGTCTCCTGGCTCCGCTCCTGCTCCCACCTCTGCTCCTGCTCCTGCTCCTGCCCCTGCCTCCGCCCCCAAGAAGTTTACCATGATCATGGGGCGACTCTTTGGATTCTCTGCCTCTCCTGCTGCCGCTGCCACTGTCACACCGGACTTGGTCTCTACCTCAGCTGACCCTCCTACCTGCGGACCTTCCCCATCTCCGGCGCCAGCAAGGAAGAGCGCGCTCAAGCCCTTGATCTTGCCGAAGATTGTTGCGCGGCGAACTCTTGAGACACAGTCTCGGTGTGCCCCTTCCAGTGAGCGACTGTCTCCAATTGCGGCATCTTCCCCAGCCCCATCGAGTGCCGGATCCAGCCCGCGCAGTTCCCTCTTCACTACAGTGTCCCGGAGCACAACCCCCACGACGGCCTCGAGTCTCTCTCCATCTCCCATTCCTGGATCTGAGTTCTCTGGTACTCTGAGCGGACCCGAACGTGTTGGATCATCTCCTGCCTCTGGATGTGCGCCCCCTGCCTCGTTCTGTCCCGCTGCTGTATCTGCTGGGCTTCGACTTCGGGTCGCTTCCCGCCCTGCTGCTGCGCCATCCCCGAGCCAGGGCCTTGGGATCTTCAATTTCAACTCTGCGCCCCTCTCGCGCGGCCCAGTTCTTCGTGACACGCGCCACAAGCGGTCTGCAGCACTTATCCCTGAGCCCACACCTCCAACCACCAAGATCCGCTGTCCCAAGGCCCCGCGCGCTCTCCTGGTCAGAGCCCCGCGCATCAAGCGCACGGCACCCCCCGCTACACTGGGGACGGGCGAGGCTGGGCAGCTGGAATCGGAGGCGGCCGGGCAAGCACCACGCCAAATCGCACTGGGGGTGGAATTGCCTCACGAGAATGTGCTCGCGCGGATGCGTGCGCATATTTGGCACGTGCAGGACGAGGCGTGGGGTGTTCCGGCCATAGAGGTGGACCGCATCTGCCTGGGGAGTGCATGGAGTGCAGATACTCTCCCAGACCTGGTTGCGGAAGCGCAGCAAGATGAAGAGGAGGTAGAGGGTAAGGGTTTGGGGCGCGCGATATGGGGCTGGGCGGCGAGCACGTGGACTGCGATAAGGTCGGCGCGCACTGCCGCGGCCTGAAGGGGTTAGGTGATTTTTTCTTCTTTTCGGTTGTGATAACGGACACCTACACATACAATATACACCGCGTATGCGACATACGACATACATCTATACATCCAGCTATGTACATACTTAGTTTTGGCGCTTCCTTTTCCAGCCTCCGCCCTAGTAGGCTGCAGGTCCTAATATATCCATTAAACGTCCTTTCAATATTTACTGGCATAGCCTATTCCGATTCACGAGGCTTGGGATAAGCGGCTTTTTCGTTGATTTCAACGGTACTGGTGACGTCTACTCGTAAGGCACAGCACACTGCGGCCGCGCTCTTCGCGCTCCCATCGCCGTTCCTCAAGAACACGTTCAACGCATACACCACCAACCCACCCGACCCCACACTCGCGTTCAGGATATCGCTCCGGGGCGGTTGAATGGAGCATGCTCGGCGAAGATGCTAAGTGCACTGCGAAACGATGCTGGGGCCAAGTAGGTACCTTTCCGGTGTTCGCAAGGAGGTACGATTCTCCTGAGCTTCAAGTTTGCTGATGAGGGAGGGGATCTTGCGAAGCAATCACTGAAACGATAGACATGATAGAGAAGTACTTCAAGTTCATGCCGATTGCCATCGACCAGTTGGCTCATATACCGTAAGTTCAACATATCAGCTGAGTAACGATCGCCAGAGGGAATGACGGCGGCTACAGAAACACGACATGGACCTAATCTGCCACCACGTCGAGAATGCATAAGGAACAGAAAGGAAGAAGAGCATAATCTCCACTGCACCAGGGATCGTCCAATGGTCATCTGAAACTAAAATCGGAGGTATCCAGTTGGTGAGGGCTTTCCGAACCACTGAGCCGGGTGTCAGATAAGCTGTCAAAATGCCCACTGACCTGAGAACCTCGCCTGCGAAGACATATCAGAAGTGGCCAGTGCGACGTAGTACTAGTAGGCGGTTGAACCGTTGATCGTTGGCATGGCGGCATAACAAGGCATAACTTTTACATCACCTTGCTTGTCAAGAACGATAATTGCCCATAAAAGGTAACCCTATGCCATTCTTTGTCCAAGCCAAATTACCCCAAACTCGTATCAACAGTCCGGACAAGCAAGGTGATTCAATGTCGCCGAAGGCGACTATTCGAAACCCCATCAGTGGCACGTTCTGAGTCCTGTCTTTGATAAACCATCAAAGGGTGTCGAATAATTATTGACCACGTACCATGTACCCTGATAGGCTAAATACCGCTCCTGGTCCATCGGAGGCATGGGAGTCCGCGACAGGTGTACTAGGTAAGACCCCCTTGCAGATCATCCAGACTCGGGCTTATCAAAATGTGCTCAGGCCTGGCCGGGAGTAGTAACGGAAGTTTCCCCAATTTAACATTCGCTATCAATAATAAACGCTTAGTGCTTCTTCACCTACGCGACTGACAAGCCGAATGTTCTTCTGCCAGATCCGAATCAGGCCAATTGCTAACCAACATCCCTGACATGGACACACGAGCCTCAACCCGGAGGGAAAATGTGTCCGAGGCAAATGATGACAGACACGCATCATTGGATGGGATTTGGCGGTTATCCAAATTCCAAAACACTCCACTTACACATTCACTGAACCAGACAACGTCGCAGTGCAGCGGACGCGTCGTTGAACTGAATGATAAATATACAAGGGCTTGAAAGTACACAACCACAATTTAGTCGCCGATAGCCGTTTATTCAACCGTTCAAAGGTGAACTTGAAGTTCGAGTCGAGAGGGCCCTCGGGGGTTCGGAATATGACTTGCAGTATGAATTTCCGTCTTGCCATTATGTATGTGCTTAGGACCCCGCAAAAAAGCATGTTGAACATCACTCCAATCTTCCAATCTAGGCCTGCCGCTGATCGCATCGCCTACCCCATCCGGCCCTCTGCGTGGTGGAAGGTTCAATCACCGCAAACAGTTCAGAAGGCTATCGATATGACCACACGGGACCCATGCACTCTAGCAGCCTAGCTCGAAAGTCGACTGTGGGTCTAATCTCTTCTACTGGCGCACGCTCACTTCATGATTTTCCACGACCCTTGGTCATGGACAATTATGAAACGGACAAGTGAGGGTTATTTGTAGATGCAGAGCTGGGTGTGAGAGAGTGATTATTTTTTGTCCAAGTTTTTTTGGGGAAGTCACGGTCTCGCATCGAATCAGGGCCTGCTCTGCCTTATAATCCAAAGCGCACCCCCAACCGAACGGTGACCCTTGAAGCCTTCATACCCCTCCCCTCCGCGCCAGTTTCATCCCCCTCCCATTGTGGTCTTCGTCCACCTGCCGTGCTGTAACTTCACCAGCCCCACAACACAGTGGCACAGCGACACGATCTTCGCAAGATACGCGGCGGCGTCGAAATCCGTAAGGCGGAGTCCACGATAGTGTGGTGTAAAGTACGATTCACGCTGAAAGAGTCACAGGGGGTAAGCGCGACTGGGCAACTTTGTGCACCCACTGGCATATACTATATTATCGCAGAATACTTATGTTTGGCAGTGGATTTGGTGATAATAGTGGCATGCTCAGGTATTGAAATGGCACGCGGCATTTATTAGAGAATTTCCGTGCAATTTACATACGGCAACAGACAAGTTATGATGAGTATGCGATTGGACGCGCGCTGTTTGGTAAGGCCGACAAGAACAAATATGTAACTCGCGTTTTAGGCTAAATTAGGTAAGATGCAATTTCTTGTAAGAACGATATCAAGTTCAGAATCAGATATCTTCCGCCTATATTTTGACTACGAAAGACTAGCTTCGCACTGTCTCCTCCTTGCCTGCCGCTCCGCACCAGCGGTTCTCCTGTGTGAATACGGCGTAAGACTAGTGCATTTTTTGGCCTTCACAATAAATTGATTTTCATGTTATTCTTAGGCAAGCTCTTGGGCAGCGCTGTGTGACAACGGTGGCTCCAATTCCTTCAGAGCACAAAATTTCCCTGCATTGTGTGCTCACTGCAAACCGAACCTGTACCTCCCGACATCACCAGCTACTTGGGATATGTTGCATAAAAAATTGGTGTTGAAGCGATATAGCAAGAGACCAACGAGGGGAGTTCTTCCACTAAGATTTCCCCTCCTATGCTTGCTGGGCGCGAGGAGACGCCTCTGGTCGTGTTAAGGAGGCCAAGTCATTTTTCGTCAAATCTCCCGGGGAATGGTGAGCAAAGACGCGGCTAGACGGGATGACTTTGGTTGAGCATTCCCTCGGGCCTCGGTGCATCCTTCAGTAATTACCCTCATTGGGTGAATAAGCTCGCGCTACTTTTGCCTGCCGGTGTGCGGAACAAATACCATGGTGTCATTGCGGGAGCTCACATGCACCCCAGAGACGTTGAGTGCAATGTCGTCAGCCGAGAGAGAAATTTAGGATTTGAGCAATAAACAACAAAATGCGAAGACTCGGAGACACGATAACAAATCTCAGAAGGTTGAAGCCCATTCCCGGTGGTCTACACAACCGTGTTCTGGGACCCCATGTTGATCGGAAAGGTATACAACTCGAGACCTTCTCATTGACGTGAAACAGTATTCCTCCTGCCGCTTTACAGGCCCGACCAAAGAGGGTACGCGCGACACGCATGGCTTCCCTGGCCAAGGCCTGAGTGAATATTGTATTTGTAAGTCGCCTATGACAGCTCCGTCACCTTTTTCCTGATGGACAGACAGCAGATATTTTTGCGTCCGGTGCACATGCACGCATGTCTTTGGTTGGTCGTGTGTCCACGCTCAGCCCGTTACTTTTCACAATTATCCCCTTTTGGGGCTAAAATCTTATCGCTGATGCTGTAGATGGTGAGGGTTGAAACTTGGGTGGACCCGGAAGGTATTCATCGGTCGTTGAGAAATTGCGTCAAGCAGGCGATGATCATGACGGATGCATGTACATCAGCAATGCTGGCCATCACGGTGGGTGTGAGACTGTCACTGACGAGGGTATGTCCCTTACACCCCTTTCACGCTAGTGCACCTCGACTCCAGGACTGTTGATGAGCTGATTCCCCAAGATCTCAAGCGCCCAACATCAACCCCTGCGCCTAAGGGTCTACCACACAAGTCAAATTCAGAGTTCCCCTAGAAGAATCATATCTGGCTAACGGCGGACGTAATCATGAGGTATGTATTGATAAAACATCAAAGCTGTGCGAATAATACCATCCTTACTGTTGTCAAAAATATGGATGTTTATTGGCTAGATGTTTTCGCCGATTTCGACATAAAGTACGTGTGCTCTTCGATACCCATGGTAGCGCCTCCGCCATCCAAACATCCCTGAGCTTTGTGCGCCAGCGCCAGATGCCTCATTTCGGCACCTGGTTGGGCCAGAGTTAGGTTTCCTTCTAATTTTCTCAAGGGCTGTAAACCTGGACAGCCGGCGGGAATGTTTGGTGGTGTCTCGCGCTGTTGCTGATCAGGTCAAGAGTGGCGCTTCTTTTTTTACCATATGCATCGGCGCTACATAGATGCTAAGCGCTGAGGCGCCCGACTGGGTTTCCTTTTAATTTTCTCAGGAACCACAACCTGTCTGGACGCCTTCTATCATTCAAGCATCCCGGGGCATTGCTTCTATTCTTCACAATTGAATGACCAAATTGTATCCCTATCCCCAAACGTCGTTAGAACTGCAGGATCACATGGCACATTTAGCTAAACTCTAGTTCTGTTCAGGCTTCGGTATGCGATACGAAGCGATACGGACTGGCGTCGCCGTAATGGATGTGTCCTGTTCCCCATTCCCCCGTTATCCCATTTCGAACAACTGCTTTGGTTCCATCGCTATTCCTCAACCTTTTGGAGACCACCACACCCGGTTCGAACCATCCCCTTCCTGTTCCTGGGCATCGGAGGTTGACCCAATCGGGCGGAAATGACCATGCACATGGGCTGAGCCTGGCTATCAAATGCTATGATGTCGAAAAATATTCTGTCAACACTATGGATTGGGCAAGGACACATGGCAATGAAACGATACAATCAGTATACATACCCCAGTGCCCATGGAGCACTGTCTGATCACCAACCACCTCACTTGCAGTGTTTACTAACACCCTTCAGCAAATTACCGATTCATCATGATGACGAGCACCCAACCTCTTCAGCCTGCCCCAAAGACCGCTTTGGCAGAATCAACTAGCCATGAGAGGGCCAATCCCTCCTCTACGCTGGTATGATACCAATCCCCACTTTTGCTAACCACTAATTTACGTTTGTCATAGGGGCCTCTCGCAGGGCATGTTGTCGAAGTTAAGCCGATTCAGGATGTACTGCGCATGTTCTTGAGGGAGATGAATATTCCCTTTCCAACTCTGACATATGACGCGTCTCTCGCAAAGGCAACCTGCGACGAAGCCCTTCGTCTGGGATTTCAGGAAGCGCATATCTTTTCCAAAACCTTCCAAAAGGCACTCCAACCCGGAGTCGCCCTCATCATGACCATATATCCGCACCTCGAAATGTCGACACGGCTGTGGATCTCGCTATACATGACATGTACCGTGTATTTCGATGAGGTCGCCGAGGCGGACATCGAGGCAGTCAAAGCGTTCAACATGTTGTTTATCACGAACCAGCCCCAACAACACCCTGTCCTGGACAGTTACGCCAAGCTCCTGCGTTTGAGCGCGGACCATTTCACTCCTACGATATCAGCCCTTGTGGTCACAAGCACCCTGGATTATACGACGGCTCTTCTGCTGGAGAAAGACTACCAAGGCATGCCGGTATGTGTTTCAACTAGTTTGACGAAAACCAAACCATAGCCGTATACGATATTAGCTTCATGAAGCCGCGCTGAATTACCCCAGGTATCTTAGAAACCTGACTGGCATCGCGCGGCCATATGCCCTCTTTGTATTCCCTGCGAATATTCCGCTCCAGGATTACATTCAAATCTTGCCCGAGATGACACAATATCTCGAGGATGTCAAGTGAGTATCACCAATGGCGAAACAACCTCAATTTACTGATGCAATCTCAGTGATATATTTTCCCTTTATAAAGAAGAACTCGCGGGCGAAGATGATAATCATGTGTCCATACTCGCGAAAATACGGGGATGGGACAAGATCACAGCCCTAAGACACCTCACCCAAATTTCTATTGACGGGAGTCGCAGGATTGTCAAGGTCCTCCAATCCACCAACCCCGAAGCCTGCGAAATGGCTATAACCCGCCTGCTGGCTGGCTATGTTGGATATCATGCATTGTCACGACAGAGGTACAAGCTGGATGATTTGTGCCTCGATGCTTAAACTACTGAACTGTGTTGTCTTTATCATATCATACCGAACAATGGCTTTGCGAATGCTATAAATGTTGTAGTCCCAACGATTCACTCGATAATGCCAGAGGTCAATTTTCATATTAGAATGTGACTGAAGAAACAGAGATTGGGGCCATTATGATACCACGCTATATGCCCTGATAATACCGCTATTGGTTCACCGGCAATATCAAAATCCGCGGACCGTGGCGAACTGTCCAGGCCCCAGCTGGGCACCACTCCCGTTCCGGCCCCTGTCCAGTCCCGGCATCAGACACGTCTCCGCGTAGCCTATACCTTCCCGGAGAAAAAATATGACCGCGATAAATGATGATGGTATGCACGCTCGATTTTGGCGGTTATCCACTGGCAGCACCCATTTTCGCATTTGGATAGGAAAAACGCAGCCCGCTTTGCACCCTACAACGTTGAACAGGATGCACGTAAGCCTGCAAGTATGCACACTACTATTCGCCCGCCAACATTTACAGGCGAACGCGTTCGAATCGAGAGGGAGGGCAAGTCAGATATTCGAGTTCCGAAATCGTGGCTTTCTTCTGTCGACTATGGCCTGCTAATGTCCTTTCAGCATAAATTTCGAAGTGACATCTGGAATGCATCTCACGATGTAACAAAACTCTCCTCAAGGCCTCCGATGGCCCAGGCCCAGGCTGGCAATATCCACGTCGTAGCTTCGAACCTCAGGACGACAGTGGCATCTGATCGTCTTGGCACATCAAAATCCGTTCCCAATGGTCGGGGCGATGGCAGCCGGGGGGGCATGTTTTGACGAGGCTATCTGGCAAGAAGATCGAGGTCCTGAGCAAATGAAATCAGAATCAAAAGGAGCTCGTGCTGCCTCGAAGACGGGTGATGTTGAACCCGGTTGCGCCGGTGATGAATCGAGGAATGGACGTCGCTCGTTTCTACCAACCGGGTCTGACCTGTCGAAACAATCCTGGCAGAACTCTTGACACTGGCAAGCTACAAGCTGCCGATTCCTTGTCAGCCCAAACCCAGCGTACTGGCTGTACAGCGGCCTGATTCAGATGAAATCCGGCTTGATGAACTTAGTTGGCGCCAGGTAACAGTCTTACACAGCGCTGGTTGGGCACCAAGAACATTTTTGGACGTTGTACAATATGAATGTCACTTGTATTTTATGCAGCGGGCACTCGCGTGCGACGAACTCGTCCATATACGCCACGAGCTGGCCCACCTCTTCTTCCGAAACCGCGTTGTACAACGACACGCGGATCCCTGCAGCACATCAGCCTCACCACAAAGAAAGTAAAGGTTAAAAACGCACCCCCGACTGAACGGTGCCCCTTGAGGCCCTTCATGCCTCTCTCCTCCGCGCCAGCGACGAACCGGGCCTCGCCGCCGTCGCCAAGCACCGCAAACACCACATTCATCCAGCTGCGTGCACCCTCTCTCACGCGCGCCTTGAATACGCCCTTCTCCTCTCCACGCGCCAGTGCTGCGTACACCAGCCCCATCTTCTTCTCATTGCGCTCCCCGTCCGCGCGTACACCCCCACGCTCCCCACTGCGCCGCAGCACCAGCCCCGCACATAGATCGCGAGCACTGGGGGTGTGTGGTACAGCGATGTGTTTTTCGCGAGTGTATCCCACGCAAGGGTGCGTGGGACGCGTGGGCCACCGAGGGCCGCGGCAGCGTCGACGTCGGCGAGGCAGTCCCGGCGCACGATGAGTACCGTGAGCCCCGCGGGGCCAAGGTTCTTTTGCGCCCCCGCAAACACGACGGCGTGCTCTGCGAGGTGCGGGATCGGGCGGCTGAGAAAGCTCGAGGAGTAGTCCGCGACAAGCACAGGGGTAGGGGCGCCAGGGACGAGTGCGCGGGGAAGGACAGGGGGGCAGGGGCCAGGGGGAACTGCACACCGTCGACGGTCTCGTTGTCGCAGTAGTAGATGAGCGCGGGGGCGGGGGAGAAGGCGTAGCTGCTGTGCGGGGGGAGCGTGTCGAAGGACTTGCCGTCGTGCGAGTGGGCGCGTGCATCTGCTGCGACGCGCACCTGAGCGCGGCCTGCGAGGCGCTGTGCCTCCTCGTACGCCTTGAGGCTCCACGAGCCTGTGAGCACGTAGTCGAGGGTGGTGTCCTCCTCTGGGACGTCGGGGTGCAGCAGGCGGTGCCGCGCGAGCATGTTGAGCACGACCGCGGCGAACTGGGTGGTCCCGCCGCCCTGTGTGAGCAGGATTTCGTGGGTAGGGGGCACCTCGAGCTGTGTGCGCACGTGCTCCTGCACCTCTGCGATAAAGGCAACAAAGTCCTTTGAGCGATGCGAGATTTCGGCGATGCCGATGCCGGTGTTGTTAAAGTTGAGGAGGCCGCGCGCTGCCTCCTCGAGGACAGTCGCGGGGAGCGCAGAGGGGCCTGCGCCAAAGTTTGTGACTCGGTGTGTGGGCATGGGAGTGTGATGGAAGAAGCGATAATCGGATATGACATGGCCGGGCGCAGTTTTAAATATATCTAATCATTTGGAGTCATGTACATTGTAATTATATATGTGGGATGGGAGAGGAGCATTTGGAGCGGCGCAGATATACATTGGATGATGGTACAGCCCGGGCTAGAGCGGAATACCGAAAGCAGGATGGTACATACAGAAAAAGGCAAGGAGGGTGGGCAGGCAGACTGTTGCCTGAATACAAATGGAAGGTCCGAAATGGAAGGCGAAGTAGAAAAAAGGGCCTGAGACTAGCGCTAGTGCAGGCACGGGAGGGGGGAGAGGGTGCGAACGGAGTTCGCGAAGGGAAGCGGTGGGGATAGGCGGGTGTGGATGGGTGGACGAATACTAAATTGCATGGTATGATGGCGGGCGATAGGCGACCCTTGGACAGAGATTGGGGTGCTGATAGGCTAGATAGTGATGACATGATAGGAAGAAAGGGTTGGATGGGTCAGAGTGAGGGTCGTAAGAGGCCGGAGGGGGTAGAGGGGTGGGGCGGGGATAGGGGCATGAGGTGGCGGAAAAGAACGCGAGAGGGGATAAGGCGGGGTCGCTGGGGAGTACTGGGTAGGGTGGAATTGGACGATGAGGACGGGGATGGGGGTGGAGTGAGCATGCGGAAAAGAAGATTTGGCTGCGGAGGGGCCAGGGGGCTCGTGCGGAGCGAGACCTTGCGTCTACGCACCGGGCCGGGGCCAGGGAGCTGTGAGAGGTCTGCAATGTCGCAAACCCTGTCTGGGGGTGCGTCGAGAGCGGATATCCACGGCAGGTGGTCGAATGGATGGGGTGTGCTCGAGCTGTAGGGCTGGGGGCGACGAGACGCTGGCTTTGAGCGTCGTTTGAGGGTGCTCTGCTTGGGGAGCTGGGGAACAGCACGGATGGCGGAATCGGGGATGTCGATGGGGGGAGCGAGCATTGCAGCGGCTCTGCGGGGAGGAGACATTGGATTTCAAGAAAAAAAGAAAAGGAGGGACATTTAAGTGGCGGTAAAGCACCACACAATGCAACGCTGCAATTGGAATTCTATGGTCACACCCCGTTTCTCACGCCCCCCTGTCACACTCTATCACTCCCCGCTCCATTGTCATTAATGCAACCTTCCATTGACTCGCCATAGTGTGTGAATCCATCGAGACCATTCTACTCCTTACCCCTTTCCCTAGGCCTCCTTTGTCTCTTATTTCTCATTTGCCTGGCAGTCTACCCCCCAAAACCAAGCTCAACATGGATCAATCGCGTATCCACATCCAGCCGCCTGCCCAACATCTGATATTGACAGCAACACCCGCGCCCACGCGTCCATGACTCGCCCGTGTGACCGCCCCCCGAGTCACCCCAAGTCATCACCAGCTGCTGATGTGATCGCTGATCGCGTTTTACCAAGACACCTCCGTGTAGTCGGATGGCTCATCGTGCCATTTTTGGGTCTCTGAGTAAGACGCGTGCGTGCCGCGGCAAACCGATGCGGTGTTCCGGGATATACTTGAAACCTGTTATACATCCGAATAGACACATTCATCGTATTGCTGTATGTACGCGCAAGTCCGCCGACCGGAATCATGGCGATCAACAGCTGATGCCGGCAGCATAGTCGGCTTGCAAACACAGCACAAACCCCGCCTCAGCTGCCCTTTCATAGTCACTTTGCCGGAGTGGTTAACGGGATCGCCTGCTATTCTCATAGTACAGCGGTTGGTCTTTGACCGCGAGTGTTCGAATCGCTCAGGTGACGCTTTTTGCTTCCTTTTTGTTTTTCCGTATCTCAAGGCCGCATAGTCCTGGGATTGCAACCCGAGCCTGCCAATGGGCTGACTGCCCCGCATCTCGAGCCTCGATACCGGTTCCCGGCGCACATTCCAGCCGCCCCACGCGACTGGTGGCTACTCCACCCGCGGCTCGAGAATCAACAACGGCACTGCGCGTAGTCGTAGCCGGCTGTTAACATCACAGGGTCATCGGCCTGGGTCCGCGTCGATAGGCAGTGTCCTTATGACCACGTGGACCAAGCGCAACGCGACTGGGATCACCCCCGTCCATTCGCGAGTGATAATCGATCGGGCTTGCCCATCCCCCACCAATCGTCATAGGTCTGGACCCCGCCAGCTTGATTCGGAGATTTGGACCCGCTATGTAGCCATGTCAGACCGCCGGGCACCTGCCGCCGTGGCTTGGGATGCTGAATCTTGCTTGACGTCAGCTTGAATCACAGCGGGCAGCGCTAGCCTAGATCGGACGAGTAGATGCCCGCATTCAACATACGACTCGGACGGCCAAGTGAGCCCGAGGCAAAACTACAAGCCGTAAACGCTCGTGGATCTTCGCGATCCAGCCCACTGGTATCATTCACGCGCACGGCCGACGTCTGCGTCAGAGCGCAAAAAGGGCACGAGAATTAGAGCATGCATGGCCAACGTGGGGATCGAACCCAAGACCTTCGCGTTATTAGCACGACGCTCTAACCAGCTGAGCTAGTCGGCCTGCGGTGGGCGAAGCGTGGAGGGTGGGCGGATTCTCGTGCATGTGTGTTGGCGGGAGTGACCTTTTGTTGAGCCATTCCCAGTGCGTCGTTTTCACCCGCTATATTTTCTGCATGCTCACCACATTCTCAGTCAGGCTCGCGCGTGGTATACCGCGGCTTTTTGCTCCCTCCAACAACCACTGAGCGGCAGACATTTCAAGTTGCGATAGGCTCATCAGTCATACATTCAAACTGTTCATATGATACTTGCATCTAACAATGTCCCTTCGAAACGCAACATACCAGAGCTTCTCCAGCCCATGCGCCACTAACGAGCTGTCCTACACCAACACAGGGGCTCCGTTGATAGCAGCGCCGCCCGCACGCATTCAATCGTCCCGTGTGCAAAATTAGCGTCTCCTATGTCATATCTGAGGCCACTATGTACCACGCCCGTGCTTGATGGCTTATGATCATCTGCGACAGTGGGGCGGCAGGTGATCAATTTGAGGGCGTGGTTGAGGAAGGCGTGGTATCTTGTGTTTTGGGGGAGATTCGCGTCGGGCTAGAAGAAGATATCCACCCTGTTCTTGAGATTCAACGCGCAAAGGGGTCTCCCCCGGCACGTGCAGAGAAGGGGGGCGGGAGGGAGACCAAGCTCAGATTTTACGTACAGCTAGATCCCGCCGGCAACCGACAAAGGCGATCCACAAATGTTTTCAATGACAACGTCACACCTTTTCAAAGAGTATTTGCCTTCTCGATGGTTCCCCTGGCGCGCTGTGCTTCTTGATGGGACACACGGATCAAAGTCCAACACCCAACAACCCACATTTCGACAATAAATTTAAATCATCACCGGGCGCCTACGCTCCACCGTGGGTGTGGTGATTGATGCATCACAGCTTGAGCTCCAATAACAGCTTCTGGATGATAGCATCGCGGCCGGACTCGTTGGAGTGGTGCACCGTGCCGCGCCAACACTGATCCGACCATGAAAGGCCCCGCAGAACAGCCTTTTTGTGGATATACGCATGCCACACCCCACACTCAATCGGCAGCATCGAGCCTTGGGTATACATATACCGCAGCGCGGATCTCTTGATTGGGCGCAGATCCTACGGTGGGGACCTGGGGGTAGATAGGATACCCTGGAATTGCCACATCCCCTGTAGTTGGGTGTGAGTATAATCATCGTATCTTGATTGAAACGGGGTGAATCATCAGGGCTACACGGTTCTCCTGGAAGATTGAACTTCGTCCGCAATTTTTTCATCAGCCATGCTCTGATCAGACGAACGGCAGAGGTATAAATCCCGTCGCATCCGACGTCCTGTAATTCCAAAATCCATCTTGCATGGCGCCGCAAATGGGACCACAAGAATCTGCAGCTGAACTTATCCTTGAGCGCTACTTTCTTGCCGGTAACTTCGTCTCGGCTGTTGGATATGGTATGCCCTCTCCTCTCGCCCCACCTACTTGAGATTGATAGAATGCAGGTATCCAAGTAGTGCTGTATTTCACCTGCACTATCTACCTCTGGCGCCAGCGCAAAATACGGCGTATCTATGCCCTTATGCTCCCATACATGACGTTGTTGTTCGCTCTATCAAGTACCATGCTGGTTGCACAAGCACATCGCGTGGAGCTCATGTTCGTGGATAATAAAAATTTCCCTGGGGGCCCGTGGGCGTACCAGGAGCAGACTAGTGGCGGAATGGTCAATTTGCTGAGCACAGCTGCCGAGCTAGCGTTATTGTTCTTGTCCGAGCTGTTTATGGTGTGTACTCAGTGCTTAACTTGACTCGAGGGCGTGCAATTGATTTAGCTTTGGAGATCTGGCGCTGCTGGGTGGTATGGTTCTCCGTTGGCCGGTGCATAGCATACATAATTATCCTCCTTCCACTCGTCACGATACTTGCTTCCCTCGCTGCTGGGGTGACCTTCCTCATCACCCTCGCACACCCAACCTCACACGTCGCACTCCTCGGGGGGGCGCATAGCCTCGCCTGGGGCTCCGCCTATTACTGGCTCATCCTCATCACCCACGTCGTCCTCACCGTCTCCATCCTCGTCCGCCTCATCGCACACAGACGCAGCATCCCCACAAGCCTTGTCCGTGAACACACGGGGGCATACACATCCCTCATCACAATGATGATCGAGTCCTCCGCGGCGTACTCGATCATTGGAGCTACGTGCCTGATTACACATACGGTGAATAGCCCGACGTATTGGTTGTTTGTGAGCCCGCCCGCTCCTATACAGGTGAGCCTAGCGTCTTGTAGCTCCGTTCGGTGGAGGCTGACTTTGCGAAGCAAATATCAGGGTATTTGATCATCGCACGACTTGCACATGGGCAGGCGTGGCAGAAGGATACCACTACGTGCGGTAGAGCTGAGAGGTTCGAAGTATTGCCTGGTGCTAGTGATCTGACTGTCGACGGCGGCGGGCAGGGCTTGTATATTAAACCGGAGCCAGTGTAAGATTAGGTGGCTGGATTCGACTCGCATGCTATGGATGGTTGGCTGACAGGGAGCGCGACTGAGAATCTGGGATGGGTCTGCTCGGGTGTTTTGGAAATTGTTCTTGGACTTACACATGTATATAATATTTATCCAGAAGATGGGACGTGCAGCTGCTCCGGAAAGTCTCAAGAGATTACATACTACACGGCGGTAAGATTGTTGAGAATTAACGTATCACCCTCCGCGTACGGATCGCAGGAACCTCTCAAAGTGAAACATATAGCTCAGCCAGGGATAATCGAGGGGCCACTGGATCAATGCGCCACCTAGCAAATAGGCCTACACCATCACAGAACCTCCACTGGCACTTGCCTAATCGTCTCCATCTTGTGTCAGGCCCGAGTCTGGGGTAGCAATACAATCACTATTTTGCTATCCAACTTAGCATGAGTAACCATACAATACGGAGAGCCAGCACATGCAGGTGTGATCGCTCGCACTAAGCAGAGTAAATAAATACCACTATTCTCACGAATTTACACCGAACGTCCAGTAGGGTATCCGCCCCACACGCCAAGTAATAGCGTGGCGTTCGCACCAAGGAGCACGCATGACGAGATGTTGGTTGACGGGAACACGTTCCATGCATATTCGATCAGTGCTATTAATATCAATCTATTCATCATAGATGATAGGTGGTCAGCACAGAACAATACATAGCAGGGAAAACGCACTTGACAGGTATGGGGTACCGCGTCCGCCATGCGAGGAGGGGGATCTGCTGTGCATACCACGAGTAAAATTGGTAATGCAGCGAGCGGGCAAACAGGATTCCGATGAGGTTGCAAGTAAACATGACCGTTGCGATATCTACACCAAATACCAGCTTCAGCCCATCCGCGCGTCCAACATGCGAAAAACACTCACAATCAGCATCGACCACGCCCACGCCTGCGGGCCTCCATGGGGTTCTCAGCACGCGCCTCGCCATCCCCAGCACGCCACCCTCGCGTCTGCACCACCTCTGCGCGAACAGCAGCAGTGCACCCATGTGACCCAGCATCAGCCCGCGCGCCCAACGCTTGTCTAGGAACAGGTCCTCGCCGAGCATGCGCCAGTTGACCGTCCAGCGGAACTCGAACACACGCGCAAGGTCGAATGCGCTGGATATGTAGGCAAGGGGTGCGTGCTCGAGGAACGGCCAAGCGAGGAGGGCCTGCAGCGAGAGGAGCGTGAAGAGCAGCCGCAGTGTGCGGGCCGCGCCGCTCCTTTTCACGAGGACGAGCAGAAGGGCAGGGAGGGAAAGCAGGACAGACATTTTGACTGAGAGGGCTGCGCTGTGTGGAGCGTGTCAATACATCGTAGAAGACGTTGGGACTAAGTAGACACACCTGAAAAGTAACACGGCCGTATCGTCCATCCCATATTGCAAACTCAGTACAGCTGCGTGTAGTAGCGCCACTGCCCATCCGTCATTAAACAACCGCAACATGAAGACCGAGTGCAGCCTCTTGCTCAGTGGCAGCAAAAGTAGCACCCCGTTTGGCACTTGGGCTCGACGATATATGGCGCAGGTGAGAACGAGAGTGCATAGGTAGAGGCCCGCGTATATGTTCTGAGCACGGAAAATGGAAGTCCACCATCAGTAAGAGTGTGTAAGAGAGTGTGCAGGCGCAGGTGGCCAGCAGGGTATCTAGGCAGGGTAAACGATGAGAACAAGAGACAGGAAGAAAAGGGCGTACACTAGAGGCCCAGTCGGCCCAGATATTTTGGAATAATCGAGCTCGCCTTTGAGATACACCTCGACCTGGGCCATGTATGTTACCCAGTCAATCTCCGTGTCTTCCGCGTGCGGGGTTAGTCTGATGCTATGTCGTACGTGGAATACAAAACATACATGGGATGACGCGAACAATGAGCTCTGTAAGTATAGCATCACCACATACGACGAGGGCAGCGAGGTACCAGAATTGGCGAGGGTCCGTGAGCAGCCCGTAGACTGCTCGCGTTAACTTGTTATCCATAAAGATATAATTTTTGTCACACGTCACACGTAGCATGGCATAATTTGTTTTTTGCATAAAACATAGACTACATAATCACTGCGTTCGCCACGTCCCGCTCCCCGTCCCCGAGACCCCTTAGAAAACCCTCCCGGAATGCCTCTCCGTCCTCATTTGCCACATGCTCCCGCACCATCTCATCCGCGACGTATTGTTCCCGGAACCCGAGCTTCGACATCCCTGCCGTTGACGCGGCAAATGCCTTGGCTACAGTGTACCCTGTATCATACCCGCGCTCCCTCGCATCTCCCCTCTTCTTGATGGCCTCGAAACGGTGTCTACGCCCACTCCCAGACCGTTTCGAACCCCACGATGACGGGGGCATCGTGGGACCAAGCCCTGCAATAAGCCCTGCTATCCTCCCGGGGTCAGTCCACTTCGTCGTTTCTGGGTATGAGAAGAAAGTGCTTGGTAATGCAGTCCCCACCGCGCTCTTGAAGCACCACCCTGGATCCGTGTCGCACCCCTCTTTGGTATACGACCAGAAGCTCCAACCCGCCGTCGTGTTCGTATACACCTCCACCTGTGCCGTACAAAAGTTGCGCCGCGCCTCGCTGCCGTTCGGCCCTGCACTTTCCATGCTCTGGGGCGTCAGTGCGCATGACCACTCGTCCACAACAAGGTTCCCCCGTGCGCGTGTAGCGGCTCCAGAGAGTTCATCCGCGACGGTGTTGCGCATGTCGGCGGTGTGCTGTGCGGCGGGCTCGGCAGAGTCGCTGGGCGTAAAGACGAAATAAGAATGATGGTCCTCGACGATAAAATCTGTACGGTCGCCGACAAATGCGCTAAAACGATCGATATCGAACCCGTCGTGCACATAGAGAGGCAGATCTAGAGTGACAGCGCGTATAGCTGTGATAGCACGGCCATCTAGATAGCCCCGTTAGCTCACAAATTACTCAAGAAATACAACACTCACAAAAATCGGGTAACCGGGCCACATTATTCGGCTCGTTCAGCACCTGCAATCCTATCACGTTGCTTATACCCATTACCTCCCGGGCAATGAACACCAGCGCATCAATTGTCTTTTGTGCATTTCCCTCATCGCCCCACAGCCCTGCCACCCCATCCGACACCCCCGAATGTGGTTGCCCGTTCTGACTCCCGATCGCCCCGTGCATGTCTACCAGCACCCCAATCCCCGCACCCGCGGCCATATTGATAGCCCGCATTACCCGTGGCCAAGACCCCGCATACACGCTCCCCACGCCCTCAAAAGGCGTACCCGCGCACCAGTCTGGGCCAAGGCTCCAGTACCCAATAGGCAGGCGCACGGTGTTAATCCCGATACTTGCGAGGTAGTTGAAGTCATCTGGCGTGATGAAGGTGTCCCAGTGGCGCTCCAGCAGTGCCCGCGCGGACGCGGGATCACCCCACCCCGAGGCGATGTCGAGCTCGGACACGTGCGAACCCGAGGCGCAGGTGAAGAGCGAGGGTGTCATCCACTGCTCGTGCACAAACCTGCATATACTCGGTGTTAGCAAAGACATGTCGTTCGGTGCGAGGCGGGGGGTTTACCATGACCCAAGATTGACGGATTGCTGCCGTCTGTAGCGATACACTTGCGCCGCCGCGGGGTCGAATGATGGGAACGCGGGCACATATACGGGCGGGGACAGGTATGGCACCACCGTGCACTCGGTGCTGTTCTCCGTATAAGACGCGTCGAGGGCGTTGAGCGGTAGGGTAGTGTTCCTGGATATGAGCACAGATGGGGACGGCTTGTACGATCCCTGTACCAGCCCGAGCGTGTATAGGAGGGCGCCCAATGCGACTTCAGCACGCATAATGTAATGCCAGGCCAGCTAGCGAGAAGTAAAGTAAAAGAATGGATATAGGACAGGGCCCGCCGCTGTAGTGTAGTATAGTATTAGAAGCGTTTATAATTTATAGTGTGAATCGTATGTCGGATGGGGGGGGAGGAAAGAGCGCGAGATCGGGCAGCGCGGGTATTTATATTTCACGACGCCAATCTAAAAATAGTATCCGCGGAACGTATCTTTTTGGATAGCATATGGTTGACGAGCGCAAAGGCTCTTCTGGTATTGGTTTGGGGCTCTTGTTAGGTGGTACCACACTCGCAACAAGCGGAAGAGCGATAACCTCATGACAAGGAAATATCATTGGAAGTTAATACTGCTAATGCTGGTTCTATCAAAGAATCCGGCCAAGGCGCGTCATATGGATCTCGAACCATTGCGGTGATTGAATAAATTTTGCGGGAAATTACAACCCGGACACGTCGCGCTGTGCGATTTTCAAACTGCACTGCGCTGCAGCGTGTAGACTCCCTCCCATCGTTATGATGACGTAGGTACGTATCGTCAATTCAGGATATGTCCTCAACTTTTTTATGACTAGGAATAAATCTTCTGACGCCCAACATCGTATCAAATACTCTCAACTCTGCGCGTGCCAGAGAAATTCCCCATGCAGGTCCTCGCGTTCCCCATGAACAGCCTATAGCCTGTTGGGTCGATTCCTATAAGCTCGGTCGTGGGGGGCTAGGGCATGACATAAATTTTCACGTTTTTCACGACCACGTTGGCAAGTACAGCACGATCCTATACTCACATTATACAGTCCCGTCCGATTTCATATTGATATGCGGAGTGGAAATTGAATCCGGAGCGATCTATTCCTGCTGTGACATTCTTGATATGGCCTCGCCCGTGGTATGCCCTAACGGGAGGATTCTGGGGTGGTAATTTGTTTGGGCTACCTGAGACTCATGTAGGTATGAAGTTATTTCCTGGGCAAGTGAACCCTACTAGTTTGTTGTAGTCTCGTTCCCGACGTCCTGCATAGAGAAAGGATCAAAGTCGAAGGCAAAAAATCGGACAATTTACGCGTATGGTCCCGCTCCAGATCTGCAGACGTTTTGTCCGGTTTTTTTTGCTTCCGAATTTAAACTTCGCCGGATCTCTCCCTAGCAGCTGGGTACGAGATTGCACAGCCCGGTCGCCCGGTCGGCTCTTTGAACTTTGGCCCTAAATTGAAATTGCGCCTTGTTGTTGTTAGTTTGGTGAGAGCATGTGACCGTAGTTCATAAATAGCTCATCATGTAGGTACGTAAACATTGTCAATTCAAGATACATCTCAACGTCTTCATGTCTAGGACTAATTTTTCTGACCCCGAAAATCGCATCACCGCCGACTCCATCCCGCCCTCCCCTCCCCTGCGCATACCAGGGAAAATTCCCTTGAGAGTCCTCGCGTTCCCCATGAACAACGAGGACATCGTCCGCTGGGTCGACTTCCACAAGCTTGGACGTGAAGGGCTAGGGAATCACATGAAGTTCCACGTCTTCTACAAGAATGCTGGCAAGTACCTGCCGCGCCACTGCGCTAGAGTCACCGTAAACATTGGGAACAGGCGCGGTGAGCGGTGGGCGGTCGTCGTCGCCACGAATAATTCACAAGAGAGCCTTGATATGGCACAAGACGTAGAGATGATTGAGGGGGTGCGGATGGAGCTACAGCTCACGGAGTCGCCACGGTGGTTCAGACCCACCAAATAATTTCCATTTCGTGTAGGTTGTTCTGTTGGGATTAAGGCCGCTTGTGGAACATTTATGTTTTGAGCTCGATATATATTTATATAACAGTAGTGGCAGTGCGCGCACACAGGGGCGCGGCGAGAGGATCGCCATCGTAGTCGCTACGAACAACTCACAAGAGAGTCTGGACATGGCGCAAGATGCAGAGATAATTGAGTGGAGCTGTAACCTGTAGGCTGTAGCTCACGGAGCCACCGTGATGGTTCAAATTACTCGAGTAGACTAAAATTCCATCCTACGGGTTACCGCGTGACTTATATTAGCTATGGCTGCCTTCAAATATGCGATCTACATTGGGTACCAGAGAAGGGGTAATTTTGAACTCTACGGTGATTGAATATCGCATCATCACCGAGTCCCTCCCTCCCTCTCCTCCTCTACGCGTGCCGGGCCCGCGAGTCCTCGCGTTCCCCATGGACAGGGAGTCCACAGCCCGCTGGGCCGATCACTACAAGCTCGGCCATGAAGGGCTGGGACACAACATGAAGGTACCATGTTTTCTACAACCACGTTGGCAAGTACGTGCCGCGCCATTGCAGCAGCGCCCTCGTGGATATCGGCAACAGAAGCGGAGAGCGGATCGCGATTGTGGTTGCAACGAATTCGACACGGGAGAGCCTAGACCTGGTGCAAGATGTGGAGATGATTGAGTGGGTGAGGGTGGAGCTGCAGCTTACGGAGCCACCACGGTGGTTCAGGTCACTCGCTTAGATTCTGTCGGCCTGTGACTATTCTGACATTCTACTGGTTGTTATACTACGGTTGTGGTTTACCTTCAGAACGTTATGGCCTGAGTGTTCGCGAACAGCCGTGGTGCGTCGCGTTGCGCGGGGCGTGCTGCACACGGCGGATCTTCTGAGGCGCTCTCCGAGCGGAATCACGCCGAGTGCCGCGAATGCGTCGAACAGTGTCGTCGTGGACGCTCTAATGTCTACGTACAAGCATGCTATACTACACTGGTGAGGTCCGGTCACGTGATCACCTGGAGCTGGGCGCTGCCGCGCCCTGCTCCAGTGCGATTCAGGTAACACTTGAGACTGAAATTCCATGCTATCTATTATATAGAGCGGCTCTAGCAAGTTGCAAAGTTACACCGAATTGAGCTTTGTTCACGCAAATCCGTGAGATGAAACCCTGATTTCCGGACTTTCGGGTCAAAGTGCATGTGACGTGCGCGACGCGCCACCCAGGGCGATCGCTGGGTGACTCTGAAATTACCATCATTAATATTCGGACTCGAAAACTTCAGATATATCCCCAATGTATGTACCTAATAACCAAAGTTTCACCATTTTCAACATTTCAAATTTAGGAGCACAAACCATGACGTCGACCATCGCATCACTGCAGACTCCATCCCGCCATCCCCTCCTCTACGCATTCCAGGGAAAATACCCTTGAGAGTACTCGCATTCCCTATGAACGGGGAGGACATCGTCCGCTGGGTCGATTTCCACAAGCTCGGCCGCGAAGGGCTGGGGAAAAACATGAAGTATCACGTTTTCCGCAACAATGCCGCCAAGTACCTGCCACGCCACTGCCTTAATGCGACTGTCAACATCGGGAACAGGCGCGGTGAGCGGTGGGCAGTCGTCGTCGCTACGAATAATTCACAAGAGAGTCTGGATATGGCACAGGATGCGGAGATGATTGAAAGGGTTCGGGTGGAGCTGCAGCTCACGGAGCCGCCGCGATGGTTTAGGCCAGCTCCCAGCTAGATTTTATCTACCGGGTTGTTGCAGTTGCTCTACTAAGGACTGCTTTTGAACTATTGGATCAATATTGATCCAATAGTGATGCTGCATTCACTGGTCGCCCCACTGAAGTGTATTCAACCTTCGAACCAACACCGTATTGTGTTACACGAAGGGACGCACCATGTGTGTGCCGTGTGAGGCCCCAGCAGCACTTGCACAAAGCAAAGCGCGCTCATTGGGCCCGGCATTTTGGCAAGTCACAGTATTCTGACTCTGAAATGCGCTTAGTCTTCTCACTATGTATGCATCCATCAGCCCACCACATGCTAAACATCAAGTATCCCAAATGTAAGACCACAAGCGATGACAACGAACGCCGCATCACCGCCGGGTCCCTCCTTCCCTCTCCTCTCCTGCGCGTGCCAGGGAAATTTCCCTTGCGAGTCCTCGCGTTCCCCATGAGTGGGGAGGTCGTAGTCCGCGAGAAGTACCGAAGAGGAGACATGGGTTACAACTACTTAACGGTGTGAGCCCTTGGATAGTGCTTAAAAACGCGTTATGCCTTGATGTAATGCTAGGCCAGCTAGCGAGAAGTGAAGTAAAAGAGTGGATGTAGGGCAGGGCCCGCCGCTGTGGTGTAGTATAGTATTAGAAGTGTTTATAATTTATAGTGTGAATCGTATGTCGGATGGGGGGGGGGAGGAAAGAGCGCGAGATCGGGCAGCGCGGGTATTTATATTTCACGACGCCAATCTAAAAATAGTAGTATCCGCGGAACGTATCCTTCCAGATAGCAAATGGCTGACGAGCGCAAAGATTTTTCTGACATTGGTTTGGGGCTCTTGTTAGGTGGTGCCCAACCCACACTCGCTACAAGTGGAAGCGCGATAACCTCATGACTGCTCCGGACAAGGATATATATTTGGTGCTGGTCCCATCAACGAATATGACCTCGAACCGCATCAGTGGGAGCGGCGATTGAATATTGTTCGTGAAAAAATTACAACCCCGACGCGTCGCGCCGTGCCATTTCAAATGGCATTGTGCTGCAGTGTGTAGACTCTCTCTCTCACTGTCATGTAAGTACACATTGTCCATTCAGAACATGCCCCCAACGTCTTTATGGCTAGGAATAATTTTTCTGATGCCCAATATCGCATCACCACCGAGTCCCTCCCTCCCTCCCCCCCTCTGCGCGTGCCAGGAAAATTCCCCTTGCGAGTCCTCGCGTTCCCATGAACAGGGAGTCCATAGTCCGTTGGGTTGATCACTACAAACTTGGTCGTGAAGGGCTGGGGCACCACATGAAGTACCACGTCTTCCACAACCACATTGGCAAGTATGTACCGCGCCATTGCAGCAGCGCCCTAGTGGACATCGGCAATAGACGCGGCGAGCGGATCGCGATTGTGGTTGCGACGAATATGACACAAGAGAGCCTAGATCTGGCGCAGGACGTGGATATGATTGAGCAGGTGAGGGTGGAGTTGCAGCTCACGGAGCCACCGCGGTGGTTCAAATCACTCCGTTAAACTCCGTTCTACGGGCTGCTGGGATGGCTCGTATTATTTTGCTGTTTTTGTATCACGATTGATTATGACTACCTTCGAGACACCATGGAATCTCGAGTGCCATTATGTTCCTGAATCCAAAGAACCAATCCAAGAATAATTGTTGTACACGCGTGGCACGCCTGAGAATTTTCGGGAAGTGGCTTTGACTATTCTACCTCGTGGGTAAGAGGCTCTATTCGACTCATTCTACCATGCGTTCAAGCACAAGCTGCAAGTACTAAACGGTGTGTTCAAAAATGTATCACGCTTACATAAGTACTAGCAGACGTGCCTTGAGGCTTGCGTACGCGACGCGACGCGCCAGGGCAGATCGCCAGGTGACTTTGAAACTACCAAGTATATGTTATCATAAACAAATTACAGGCTCGAAAAGGATGAAAAGCAAATTTAAATGACGCACCTTCGCAAATTACAACCCCGACGCGTCGCGCCCGTACACGCCGTGGCACGATTTCAAACCGCACTGTGCAGAGAGATTCAATCCAGACTCACCCCCATCAATAATATTCAAGCTATCATGTAAGTACTCAAGTACTCACTATCGATCCAAGGCACGCCCTCAACGCCTCAACATTCAACGCCTGTACTACTTATGTATAGGAATAATTTTTCTGACCCCAAGTATTGCATCACTGCCGATTCCCTGCCACCCATCCCTCCTCTGCGCGTACCAGGGAAAATACCCCTGAGAGTACTCGCATTCCCGATGAACAGCGAGGATATCGTCCGCTGGGTCGACTTCCACAAGCTCGGCCGCGAGGGACTGGGGGATCACATGAAGTATCACGTCTTTTATAAAAACACTGCCAAGTACCTGCCGCGCCATTGCCTAAATGCCACTGTGAATATCGGCAAGGGGCGCGGTGAGCGGTGGGCGATCGCGGTCGCGACGAATAATTCCCAAGAGAGTCTGGATATGGCACGGGATGCGGAGATGATTGAGAAGGTTCGGGTGGAGCTACAGCTCACGGAAACACCGCGATGGTTTAGGCCGGCTTCCAGCTGACTCGCAATTCGTCCTACGGGTTGTCGGTTACTCCACTACTATGATTAAAACTGCTTTTGAACGTTTTATGTGAGCTCAATATTGATCTGGTGTATATATACAGCATCCAGTCGCCCCTAATTAAGTGTATTCAACCGAACTGACACCTTCCATTCAAGTTGTGCCACACATGTACAGAGGCCGCGTGAGGCGCAAATGATGTCCACGTGTGGCGCGTTGATCAGGGCGATCAAGTGATTTTGAATTCTGACTCTGAGTCTTCCCACCATCATGTATGTATGTATCCGTCAACCTACCAAAATACACGCTGAATATCAACCATATGTTCCAAATCTAGGGCCGCAAGCGATGACAACGAACGCCGCATCACCACTCAGTCCCTCCCTCCGTCCCCCCCTCTGCGTGTGCCAGGAAAATTCCCCTTGAGAGTCCTCGCGTTCCCCATGAACAACGAGGACATTGTCCGTTGGGTCGACTTCCACAAGCTCGGCCGCGAGGGGCTGGGAAACCACATGAAGTTCCACGTTTTCTACAAGAATGCTGGCAAGTACCTGCCGCGTCACTGCGCTAGAGTCACCGTAAACATTGGGAACAGGCGCGGTGAGCGGTGGGCGGTCGTCGTCGCTACGAATAATTCACAAGAGAGCCTTGACATGGCACAGGATGTGGAGATGATTGAGGGGGTGCGGGTGGAGTTGCAGCTCACGGAGCCACCACGGTGGTTCAGGCCGACTAAGTAGTTTCAACCGCACAGGTCAAGGCTCCTGACAATCACTTCGCCATCGGGACACCGGGTGGCTTTAAAATTTTAAGTCTAGATTGTCGGATTCTGGCTTTGATTGATCCTCGTATTCCTGGTCCACGTATGTACCAATATTGGCCCCGCCAAAACACATGCCGAACATCACTTTCAACTTCCAACCTATGTAAGAATAAGAGCGCGCGACGGCGAACATTGCGTTCTCCTTCGCTCCCCTCCTTTGCGCAAGTCAGGGAAAATATCTTTGAGGGTCCTTGCATTCCCCACGAGGAGGGCATCGTCTGCTGGTCAACTTCCACAGGCTCGGGCGCGAGGAGCGCATAAAGTCTCGCGTCTTTTACAATTTACAAAAATGCAGGCAGGTACCCTGCCGCACCACTATCGTCTCATCATGCCCATCCGGAGCAGGCGTGCGGTCATGGTTGCTATGAATGATTCGCAAGAGAGCCATAGTCTTGCGCGGGATGATAATTTTGGTAAGACGCGCATTCAATGGCTGGGATAGAGTATGGAAGAGGGTTCAATATTACGATCTGCAGCCTGCTATGTAGGCTAGGTGGAGGCTGGAATAGGAAGTACCGAAACCAAGTACGTAGGTATGTATGCTATATGTATGGTGTATGTATGATGTATATTATTATATATAGGTGTCCGTTATCACGACCGAAAAAGGGAAAAAAGAAAAAGCCACCGCATCCCTTCAGGCCGCCGCGGTGCGCGTCGACCTCCGCGCAGTCCACATACTCGCCGCCCAGCCCCATATCGCGCGCCCCAAACTCTCCCTCCCTATATCCTCCTGATCTTCTTGCGCTTCCGCAACCAGGTTCGGGATAGTATCCGCGCTCCATGCGCTCCCCAGGCAAATGCGGTCCACCTCTATCGCTGGGATACCCCACGCCTCGTCCTGCAAGCGCCAAATATGCGCACGCATCCGCGTGATCACATTCTCGTGTGGCAATTCCACCCCAAGTACGATTGGGCGTGGTGCTTGGCCGGCCGCTTCCGATTCCAGCTGCCCGGGCTCGCCCGTCACCGGTGTAGTAGCGGGGGGTGCCGTGCGCTTGATGCGCGGGGCTCTGACCAGGGGAGCGCGCGGGGCCTTGGGACAGCGGATCTTGGTGGTTGAAGGTGTAGGCTCAGGGATAAGTGCCGCAGACCGCTTGTGACGCGTGTCGCGAAGAACTGGGCCGCTCGAGAGGGGCGCGGGGGTAAAATTGAAGATCCCTAGGCCCTGGCTCGGGGATGGTACAGCAGCAGAACGAGAAGCGACCCGAAGTCGAAGCCCAGCAGATACAGTAGCGGGACAGAAGGCAGGAGTGGGGGGCGCACATGTAGAAGCAGGAGATAATCCAACATGATCAGGTCCGCTCAGCGCGTCAGAGAACTCACGTCCAGGAATAGGAGAAGGAGAGAGACTCGAAGCCGTTGTGGGAGTTGTGCTCCGGGACACCGCGGTGAAGAGGGAGCTGCGCGGACTGGATCCCACACTCGACGGGGCCGGGGAAGATGCCGCGATTGGAGACAGTCGCTCACTGGAAGAGACACACCGGGACTGCGCCTCCAGAGTTCGCCGCGCAACGATCTTCGGTAGGATCAAGGGCTTAAGCGCGCTCTTCCTTGAGCGGGCGCAGGAGATGGGGAAGGTCCGCAGGCAGGAAGGTCAGCCGAGGTAGAGACCAAGTCCGGTGTGACAGTGGCAGTAGCAGGAGTGGCAGAGAATCGGCCAAACAGTCGTCCCATCATCATGGTAAATTTTTGGGGGCGGAGGCAGGAGCAGGAGCAGGAGCAGGAGCAGAGGTGGGAGCAGGAGTGGAGCCAGGAGACGAAGCGTCCAGCTTAACAGATCCAGCGAGGGAGACGCGATCCGCGAGGAATTGAACTCAGGGTGTGGGTCTTGGAGAACGGGTACGTCGCCCCAGCCATCAGCAGAGAGATGTCCTGGGATCCTTCGGGATCGGAGACACACGGGGCCTCCAAGGCACCAGGTAGGTCTTCGATGCCATCTTGAACCAATCACTGACCCGTTGGGATTAGCCACGCAAGTACTTGTACATGGATGGAAGACTCACATCTCTTCGAAATACTTGTGGGTCTTGATTTGAGCCATCGTGAGCCTGTCCCGGACATCCTTCGCGAGGAGCCCGCTCAAGAATTCGATGGTGGTAGCGTCGATCTCTTTGTTCTGGGGGAACACCAGAGGAGCATGCATCACATCGTGCCCTATCTCCTCCACGCAAGAGGAATCATTCCCGAATGGGAGCTAGTCGTGTGTCAGGATCCGCATCCAATGTCCAAATGAGCAGCCATACCTTTCCCGTGAGCATCCGGTAGAGGACCACGCCCACCCCCCAGATGTCCGCATCGTAGGAATACTCGATCCCCTGGTGCTGCTGAGGGGACATTGCATGCGGCGTGCCTGCTATTCCGCACATCGTCGGTGCCGTCGCGGGGGGCCTGAGGAATGTGCCTGCATTGCAGCTCGGATCGACAACGAAGTCCAGGAAGCTGGTGTCGGCGGTGAGCGACCCGACTCCGGGTTCCTCGAATATATTAGAGACTCCGTAGCCGCCGAGGGTGATGTATCCCATGGCGTCGATGAGAATATTGTTGAGCGTGATGTCGCGGTGGACGATGTTCAGCCTGTGTAAGTTCTCGAGCGCGAGAACCTGTAGTTTGTCCAGTATGGATTCGGGGAGAATGGAGAGAGACTCACAAGCTGTGCAGCGCAGAAACGCGCACGAACAGCCTTGAAGGTCCCACAGCTGCCGACCTCGGCCGCGAAGTCACCACCACGAATATAGTCCTACCGGAATGTCAGCCTCCGAATGACCATGCAGGAAAAGTACCCACCGTGGTGATATAGAAATTGCGTTCGTCGTGCCAGCTCGCAACCAGTGGCAGGAGGAAGTTCCCTGTCTTCGCGATCACCGCGTGGACCGCCTGCTGCTTGAGGGTGCGCTGGACCTCCGCGTCGGAGAGGCCCGCCTTTGAGACGACCTTGAGTGCGTAGAGCTTCGCCGACTCCTTGTGCCTGACGAGATAGGTCTTGCTGATTCGCCCGGCGCCGATCTCCTTGAGAATATCGAGATCGTGGGGGCTCATGCATGGCTTGGGTGTGGGCTCTTGAGGCCCTTGGTAGGACTCGCAGGAGTAGATGGACGCGTCAGAGTCGAGGGACGACATGACTGTCCCTGCTCGCCTGTGTCAGCCGCGGACAGGATAACAGCAGTAGATGGACGCACATTGTTGGCTTCGGTAATGAGTGTGTTGGTGTTGTTGAAGAGCATGATGAACGATGGTAATATAGCTTTGAGCTTGGAGGTAGAATATAGCAAGAGATGATAGTGCAATAACAAGATTCGACCGGGGGAGGAGCATGGGGCAGGACGGTTTAAGTATCATGTCGAGGTGGCTGACTGCACCAGTTTGGACGATCGAGGAGGTCGACAGGGGGCGGCATCCTCCGGGCCGATTCCGCTCGACTGCAGAAATTTAAAGCTAGCGCTACTTGAGCTTGAACGCTGGGGGTGTGGCAACAGGCTGGACCACATCGGATACGCAGGCCAAGCTAGCGTCAATGCATTATTTGCTTTAGCATCCTGAACAAGCCTGTGTAAGTGTATACAATGGTGATGCTGAACCAGGCATACAACCGCGGCGCGCACACGCTATATAACAGATACCTCAGATTCAATTGACCCACCTCCCGATGCCCAACGCGGGCCTGCATGTGCTACATACACTTTGGTATCACTGGGCCCTCTTTGAGGTTAATTATGATATTCCACACAATCGTAAAAGCGGCTTGAAGTTAAACCCAAGCCAACATACCGCAATAATCAATAACACAGCAAAAAGTACTGCTCCAGAGAGGCTCGAACTCTCGACCTTCCGATGACACCTCCACAGGTGGTTGACGATGTAACAGTCGGACGCTGTAACCAACTCAGCCATGGAGCACATGTTTAGCATATGTGGATCTGGCACTGTATCCCGCGCTGTAGGTTCTTCCCAATATTCTATTCCATGGTCAATTTCTATTTATCTGCTCGTGTTATCTGCGGCCAACGCGATCGCCCTCTACCATTTCCATTGGTTCGTCTCCATCGGTTGCGACTGCTTCCCAGCCATCGGATGATGATGGACGTCCCCTGATTCGAGAGAACGCCGAGGTGACATAAGCTATAGGGAATGAGTATTCGGAGGGACGTAACATGATAACAGGATAAAGAGCTAACCGAAGAACGCAGGCATATCTTCAGATGATGCATGCGTAAAATAATACACTGGGATGCCAGCAAGCACAAAACCTGCGGATAAGGTATCAGAAGGTGTCGGAACCAAAAAGCATTTACCAACCTAGAACCGCGATAGCCTCTAACGGCGCGGCGATTATCGGCATGCAGAGCAAGAAAAGGGCGACCTATAATAGGAATGAATGCCCAAGGGGTGGGCGAAAAGTTTCTAAAACGTACGCCGCAGAAAATTAGTGGTGTAATTATCCACGTCTTGTATGGTCTAAATCATGATACTATTACGATACGGCTTAGTTTGGGAGTGGTGGTTCCACACACCTATTTAACAACGGTTCTTTCACGCGAAGAATCACCAGGCCTAGGACCTAGCCCAAGATCAGAGATATTGAACCAGGATGCGATCTTGGAACCTACGGTGAGAAAATAAAATGACCAGGACGCTACAACAGAAAAGTTGATAAGGGATCTAAACCCGCCACCAATCAGAATGAAGGCGCTGGTAATCGCAGCTTGTAAGAGCGTGGCATTCAAAGGTGTTTGTCGGGTAGGGTGGAGCCGGCCAAAAAGAGCAGGTAGGAAATGTTCTCGACCGGCGGCGTAGATAAGCCGCGAGGTGGTGTAGACAGATCCTGTCACCGAGTAAGAATTAAGCGGACAAATCATGAGACTACCAACCATTGAGGGCTCCAAAACACGAGAAGGCCACCATGAAGGCAAATAGCGTCCCGCCGATTGGCCCAAATAGGGCCCGTCCGAAGTCCATCGCGACTGTATTGCTTAAACCGACAGTAACCTTTATTGGCCCCAGTTAAAACAAACTTTCACAGCATTTTCCATCAAATTACCTGATCAAGTACCACGAAGTAAGATATATTTGCTAACAGGAATAGTAACTGAAAGGCATGTCAGATAAGCACTCGGATGAAGTAGTAGCACGAACGGTAACAATAGCCATGCTGGAATGAATGACTCTGGGAATGTTTTTCTCCGGATGGCGCATTTCCCCCCCTACATAATTTGCCTGATCCCAACCATCGAATGCCCATAAACCAGAGTAGAGCGCCAAGGAATATGATGAAGGGCTTGTACTTGAATGTTCAAATAAGGGTCGTCTAAACGATGTGGTTGATTTTCCACGTATGAGCTGGATGAGGCCCAAGATTGTGATCAAGATCTTTCGGTGTGGTTGAATCAAAGAATAATGAACTAATAGTTAAATTCTTACAAGTGCGGCAACCTGTGATTCAAAGATTTTAAGCTCAGTCGGAGTGGGACAAACTATTGGCTTACCTTTACTGTCGTAAATACTACAGCGGCACGAGTACCAAGCTTGCGAGCGGCAACGCATAATATCGTCACCACCAAGACTGCGCCAATGGCAGTGAGTTTGATAGCCCACTGGGGAATATCATCTGGCGATACCTCAGCGCGAGTACTATGCCAAAAGATCCGGTTAAGATACTCGGCGAAAATAAGACTTATCACCGCGTTGGCGCCTATCACGAAAGAATAAATCACAATCCCAAAGGCTGGGTGCACTGCGTACCAGGCTTCAGTGCAATGATAGCTGTCCATGCGAAAAGGTAGGATATTAGAGGCCCGTATGCATAGAGAAGATATGCTTGGGCACCCCCATTCTGGGGTATCGCAGAGCCCAGTTCCGCAAAGCTGGATGCGCCGGTCCACGCTAACAGTCCGGAAACCAGCCACACACACAGACTGGCCCCAACGCTATTTGTATTTGCAACAACGACACCGGGAGATGAGCTGAAGGCTTAAATATGAATACAAAGGGCCAGGCGAACGTTGTAGGGCGTGCTCACAAGATTCCCGAGCCAATCTTTTAATGGCGCTATATAAACCTCGTGTTTTATATGGGCTGGGTCAACTCACCTGCAACCCTACAACCAAAGCAATCCCTGCAAAAATGTTACACTTAGTGTAAAGCTTTATTCTCATAAAAGATAATTTGCGCACCATTCACTACCCCAATGCTCTTCTCGTTGGTATCGCCGTGGATAGTTTGTGGATCGGCGACACTCGCTGTGAGTGGAAGCTGGTCGTCACAAGCAATGAAAATAAAGTCAGTCTCTAATTTAATGTGCATACCAAATCATGTTGAAAATCGAATCCCGAGATAGAATATGATCTTCCGCTACTCCAACTCCAATTTGAGACACTTGGGCTGCCCACAAACACGCTAGGCGACGTACCGAACCGGTCTTGAAGAGCCAATGGCAGTGCCTTCAGAGACCTCTAACGCTCGTAGGGAGTCCTCAGAATCTCGTGAATTTCGGGAGTGTGGCGATGGAGGCACAAATATTCCATGGGTCGGGGATTTGAGAGCGACATAGTCTTCTGATGTAAAACTTGGCATGGAAATGGGTATAGATGTGTGGGTATGGATTTTAGGTCGTAATATCGTAGAGGTCAATTGCAGTCTTTGGGATTCAGGTTCAGCGGTGGAGGCAATTGTGCAACCCAGTTACGTTCCATTTCACACGTGCAACCGAACAATTTTTATCTCTGTGCGGCGGGTGGCGATTAAATAACTGCGGGCTGGCAAATGTACTATATAATTCTACACCTGAACCAAGATATACCAAGATTACAGCTTTTATAGCTGCTTATTTTACCTCTGCTTTCTCTAATAATGCCTGGGATACGACGGAATGAATCTCAGCACAGGTGTCATGGCATAAATCCATACACTGAATGGGTGAGTCACCGGTTCAGTGGAAAGTTCAGTAACTCACTTTGAGAGCTTCTTCGGCTTTCATCTGACCAGACTCCCAAACACTGGTGACTGATCCCAGAGCAGGCATGCAGGATAATACAAGAATACCCGCAGATGTCACCGTTTCATCTTCCGTGGGGTCAAGCCAGATATCATTGCCTACAATGGACTTGGTATGGTGATAAGCATGGTTCTCTTCTGAACAATTCAATACTCACTGCAGCACATGACGTGACAAGCCCCAGCATCTCGATACCCGCATCGGCAAGGGCAGTACTGGCAGCAATACAGCCAGAGGCAACACACCCCTCAATCCCATCGGCTTCAATTATGTTCACAAATACGTCTATCGTGGATTTGGGCAATAATTCCAAGCGAACGGCAGGGGCCAATGCCTGATGAATTGCTACCGCGATCGATCTGTCCTCTGCATCCTGCATACTGGGAATGATGAGGCCACTCTATAGATTGGGGGAACAGGGTTCTTACACGCATGGGTGCCCTACGGCGTTTGCACGAGAATGGGGCAAACTTGACTTCTACGTTCAACCTTCCCTTTTCATTGTATCCAGTGTTTTTTGATTGTCGGGGGCCGTATCTACAAGAGCTGTATTGGTCGACTATGCGGGAGACGAGTCAAATGAACGCAGACACGGCGCAAGCAATTTTCGTCTTCTGAGTCTCAATGTACGCGGAGCCGTTAGCCTGATTGATCAGACCTGGCTGCAGAACTGACCGAAATACCGGTTAGATGAGATCTCTGAGATGAGGACAGGTTTAAGCACGCACATATAGGGCGAATTTGTGTGAGATCACGATGTTTTCGACCTGTCTCCTGGCTCTGAAACGGCTCCGGGCCATAATCAGGCGGTGAGCTTTCTTCAGGACCATTGATCCGCCTTCGGTCAAAGGCTGATTGCCAATGAGACATAGTGGCTCTGGTCCAAGGGAATAATTTTAAACTCCGGTACACTGGTAGCCATGAAACTCTCATTTTCGCTCAACAAGGCGAAACAGCCTGCGCCCACCCCATCCCTCAAACGTCCCGTCGTCTTTGGCTCTGGCGAAGACGATGAACCCATAGATGCTGCCCCTACAAATCTCTCAGTCGGAGACAACAGCACCGCGGCGAACAAGAAGCTGCTGGCGCACAATGTGGAGGCTTCCAAAGCGATGCGAAAACGAATGGAGGCTGAGAAAAAGGTTGATGAAACCGTGTACCAATACGATGAGGTTTGGGATAAGATGCAGGAATCAAAACAGCGTCAAAAAGAAGCCAAGGAGATGGATGCAAAGGAGCGCAAGGTGGGTTCACTTCCGTGGTATCTTTGGACTACCATCTCAACATGTTCTAGCCGCAATACATTCATGGACTTCTATCATCCGCCGCAACGCGACGTTTGGACCGTCTACGTGCCGAGGAAAAAATGATGCAACTAGAACGGGAAAGAGAAGGTGATGAGTTTGAAGGCAAGGAAGCATTTGTCACGCAAGCATACAAGGACCAGATGGCCGAGGTTCGTCGTGCTGAGGAAGAGGAAAAGGAAAGGGATGGTAAGTCGGTGCTCCGAAGCTTACCCATTTGTCAAGTTGCTCAACGAGGGTCCTAGCACTGCAGAAGAAGCAAGGTGGCACTGCGTCAGGCATGGCACACTTCTACCGTAAACTCTTGGACGAGTCCGAGCAGAAGCATGAGGCCACCGTGGCAGCTACCCAAAAACCTATTATCGGACCACAAGGGCCTATGCCCAACCTAACGATTACGAGGCCCCCCGAATTTACGCCGATGTCTGACCTGGAGCTTGCGAAAGCCGCACGGGAGCAAGGTAAAGATGTGGAACTGAATGATGATAACCAGATCGTCGATAAGCGCGATCTCCTTGCCGCGGGATTAAATTTATCAGCTCCAAACACTCGGCGGCTTGGTGTACGCCCCCCTCCCGGAACCATATCCAACGCTTCGGATACAGTCCAAACCCACCGGGCTGTCGGAACGGCTGCCAGTAGAAAAGAAATCAACGAACGACGAGCGAGGGAGATACAAGACCAATTGGAAGCGGAAAAAACTCGTGTCGCTCAGGAGAAGCAAAGGGCAGATGACGAAGCCATCCAGCGGATTATCGCGAAACGAAATAATGAATCTGATGTACAAAATGCACGCGAGAGATACCTCCAACGAAAGCGGCAGAGACTTATGGAAAGCACGGCGGATTCGAACATGCAATTATCTCCATCATAATTATTGGGGAAATACATCTCAACTAGTAAATTGTATATTAGTAGTTCTACTTATGTTGGTCATAATGATGTGGTTGGTATACATGGTCCGAGATCATCAATGCGAGGTTTGACAGGAGTCCGGCAGGCCGATCAACGGTATCATAGAATCGAAGGCGTTGAGAACAGACCGGATGCTCGGACGTTGTGATGGGTTATCGTGTAACATTGGTCTCACTAATCGCATCAGTTCCGGGACATGATACCCCACCAACTATAGCCAGGGAGTATTAACACCGCATCGAAACAATAGCAATTTGGTTTACCTTGCATGCACGCAGGATAAGCACGGCCAATGCCCATACATCCACTTTAAATGCATCTGAGCAATTCCCATCTTCGCACTCTGGGGGCACCTCGGTGCCTCTATATTCATTGACATGTGCCTTCGCCACGTTATCGAATCGCCGACTTAGTTCGTAGTCAATATACGCATAGTGGCCGTTGAAATCGGTCACTAGATTGCGCAGTGATATATCGAGATGAGCGACACGGTTTTTATGCATAAACACAGCATGCTGCACGTAGTTCAGTTGCCTGCCAACCAACGTATGAACGGGTACCATACCTCTATACATTGTCGGATAGCCCGGAGGAAGAGTGTGAGGCAACAAGGTCTGGTCTCAGTTATCAACTGCGATGACCACTCTTCCATCACAATGAAAACAATGTCATCGTCGGCCACTTCGATGAGGTCCAGGACGGCTGGGTAACCGCAAATATGTCAATGATGGGGTGTGGTTCGGTTGAGAAGACGACTGACGGATGGTATGGTTCATGGGATCATCTCTTAGCGGTGGTGATGAAAGTAGACGGATGACGTCGTGCTCTCGACTATAGAGGTGAACGGCCTTGACCACAATTTTCTTGCCGTCGCGGGTCCTGCAGCCGCGGAAAAGATTGTCAGGCTATTAGCGACGATGATGAGGAGGCAGTGAGTTATCTCCGACTGGTTCACGCACCAGCCCAGCATCCGGACAGAGGTCATCATCTCCAGAGCTAGTCTTGGTCGGAAGGTGTCTGGGGCTATAGGGTTTGAACATGGAATCTGGCACGGAACCACCGTGGCGATTCTTGTAAAATTGTTTTACATCACCAACAGTGTCAAGATGGAACCCCCTGGACTTGATTATGGCCCGGTATGCGGGCCAGTATGGTGTAATACGTCGGTTGACCTCATCCTCATCAAAAGAGGAGTCATCTGAAGACGCTGGGGAAGATGGTCTACAGTCGTAGTCTGGGTCCCAAGAGCTAGGCATTGGATGAGGGGGACAAACGAAACCTGCCGCGTGTTTAAAAAGCCTCCGGGCGTTGGGTGCAAGAGGAACAGAACGGATTAGTGGTGGGCTGGGCGTCATGTATATTAAATACCAAAATTATGCGGTGGCCGTAGGAATAGCCGCGTATGGGATAGCTGTCAGGAAGGGAAACCCAGCGCAAGGAAAAAATCAGGTGTTTCGAAGATCGCATAGTTCTGATCTCCCGACCTGAACGAGATATTCGGCGACTGGCAACCGACAACGCTGTCTCCGCATTTCGAAAGATATGCCGGATCAAGTAATACCGCAGGTTAACCAATACCATTATGGCTGCACATTCCCAGGGTGCTTTACACCATCCACTATAGGGGCAAGTGTTGCCCAGGGGTTTCAATCTGATGCTACGTAGCCCTATGAGGTCTGGTTACAGCTGGCCAAGAACACTTGTGTCGTCACGGGGGATTCACTGGTTTTTTTTCCTACGGCGAATTAACCGAGAAAAGACAATAATTGCCCGACAAGCATGGCGCAAGGACAGGTGGATCAATGGAAGTGGTGAGAATCAAAGACCCAATTGGAGCTTCCACACTTTCCTCACGGCCACGTGCTGACTGCAAAGTCCGTTCATCGTGTGAACCTCAATACTCCCTTCGTCCTGACTCGTTGTATTATCTGAGGCCTCGCCGGATTTCGCTCTTTACCCTACATCGCCAGATTATGGAAGAGGGTACTAAATCCAAGAAGACCGTTTTTGTCGGGGGAATCGGTGACGATGTGGACGAGAGCGCTATTTACGAGAACTTTGCTACCTTTGGTATGCACTGCAAACAGCAAATATGGATTCCAACAACTGGTAATCTTGTATCCTAGGAGAAATCATAGAAGTCCAGCTCCCATCAGCCGCGACTAACCCCAACCAACAGACTGGTTGGTAACTCCTGAATCTCTATCCTATTTGAGACTATCTTCATAATTTATTTCCAAGAGGCGAAACACCGCGGCTTCGCGTTTGTCACGTATGGCTCCTCCGCCGATGCACAGGATGCGATTGACAACATGGATTTGAACGAACTAAAGGGCAAGGTTATCAAAGTCAACTTGGCGCGACCCATGAAGACACTTGTTCAACCCGGCGGCAATCGCGCTGGTTCGTATTGTTTGACGCTTTCGTGTCCTTGGGCTCACCCTGCTCCCGACAGTCTGGGAATCTGAAGAGTGGTTGAAACAACATATAAAACCCCTCGCCAAGAGTGGAGGTTCGTTGCGGTGGATTCTCTCTGATACTCTCACTCTGATACCTCATTTTAGGTGTCCAGGCACGGACGGGCAAGTCAGAGACCCAGGAGGGTGAAGACGACGCCGAAAATGATCAGGAAATGGAGGAGTAGCCATGTACCTTAGCGGGCGATATGCAGCCTGGATTGGCTGGGACTTCACACGCCAGGTCAAATACCGCCATCTGTAACTGTAACTGTGGCTGATGGATGACGCTATGGCATCGGTTCCGATATGTTATGCACCCCATCTAGGCCGTGTGTGCAAAAAAAAACCAGTAAGTTGGGGGGACATATCCCATGCCAACCCCGTGTCACCTGTCGCGACAAGTTGCCGGCGCTTCGCCAACCGCAGGAATGTATCCCTCGATGGTAAGTTTAGCACACGTCTATTTTTTTCTTGGAATAAGTCACTTCTTTCATGACGTGACTAGTAAACATTACAAAATCATAGGCATTAAAAAATCATGGTTAACCCACTCGAATTCATCCTAATGCGTGTCATTCAGAACTCTTTTGGATGGTGTATATCGGACTCCGGGAATTGAGCACGGGCTCGTTTAATGTCCTCCTGCATAAACAATAGCTCTTCCATCCTGGCCAACTTTTTCGAGTCTGCTGGCCGTGATAATGCCCTGCGCAAATCTTCGATAGACAACCGCGACTTTCGGGTTGAATTCCCTGCGGTTTGACACTAGGATAATATGAGTGGTTAAATGTAATTATAATTGAGCAAAGTGGCGACATACAACATCTGTGATAAATTCGATGAGTATTTCTTCCATAACATTCACAGTGTCATTAGCGGGGTTGCGATCATCACCAAATCCATACATTAGACTCTTTACTGTAATTACAGCACCATAGGCGACAGGATATTCAAATTGCTCACACAACTCACATTCTTTGGTAAACAACCCTTTGACGTTAGACTTTCTTGAACCCCTACCAGTGGTGGCCGCTGGAGTTTCTCTCAAGTAAGCTGGGGTATAGGATGTGAATGTCGTGGATCGTGTGGGAGGGGGCGGTGGATTGGGTGTGGTGGCTACATGCGCCGTTACTGGTGCGGGTGTATGCTGAACAGGTCTTTGTCCGTGCTGAACTGCCTGAGGGTGCTGTGGAACATAGCTGTATGGGTAGGTCCAGCCATAGCCAGTCACGCCTGCCTGGTACGCTGGGGCTTGATATGCATATGGACCCGGAGTCTGAGGGTGTCCGTAAGCACCGTGTGGCGGAGGGTGGTATGCACCATATGGATATGTAGCGGAGGTTGGTGGGGGATGCCCTTGTGGAGGGGTATATGGGGTGTACGACATCAGCGTGTCTGGACAAGGGCTAGTGCTCGGAGCAGAATTGACAAGACCGAGGTCCGTGGGAAAATCTTCAAATGGCGTATAGAAATAACATGTAGTCCGGACCGCAATATTGGGTGGCCTCGATGCGGCATTAACTATTACTTTAAATACTTGCCATCTTCCTAATCCACATCTCTTCCACGCTTGGCAGCCATCTCCAGATTCCGTGCACTTTCCATCATGTCTTTAACCTTCTTCCACTCCATATCAATGATCTTTCGCTCGTCTAGCCAGTCACATATCCCATCCGCGTCGCTAAGATCTTCTGGCGGGTTTTTGCCACCCGAAAAAGCAATCCGGAAAAAGCCATCTTCCAGCTTTTCCGCATGGAGGGCGTCTACCTCCCGCTGAATACACCTGAAAAGGGAGTACTATTCTCATCTGATAAGCAGCCGCGCAAAAATACATCTGCCACCAACATAGGACTTGCCTCCCAGTGTGTGAACTCGTGGTAGACTCTGGTGCGTTTTGCGCAAAATCTTCCAAGGTGAAATTCCTCACTCTTCTTCTTCGGGTCAATGGAACCGTCGCTATCTTCGTCACTGGAATCCTGCCAGAAGCTGGTCAGCCTCGCAGCACCAGTGGCACCGAGCCCGGCCCACAATCATTTCGAAACCCAGGGGATCGTACGGAAATCCATATGTTCTCCCCAACAGGGTTGACATTCGACCCCCAAGATTGCATGCATCGCAAGATGGGACAGCAAAATCGAGCGGGACCAATTCGAATTCAGGGTATCGATCTAGCGGTTTCTTGAATTTGGGTTTCCAGACAGAGGACGTCACAAGGGAGTCCCTTAAGCCAAGAATCTTCCGACGGGTTATTTGCAGTGGCACAGAGAAGTACTCCTCAGCTGGGGAAAAAGATAAGGTCATCACAAGGGGCATCAGAGAAATCAGAATACATTTCATTTGCTGGGTCATAAAATCGCGCCTCTCTGCGGCTGGTCGCACCGCAATATGGACAAAAAATTGGAATACCTTCTTGAATTGATGGGCCATGTCTTGATGCGTGTCCATACTGAACTGGGTTGGTAGTACGGCAGCGCCTCCGTCATCTTCCACGATAAAATCAGAAGATTTATCAGAGTCATCCGAGTTGCTGTCAAAGAGACTATCGTGGTCGCTACTGTTAGTGGGCTTTGCCCCCTTGAACGGCTTGATATCGCTTTCTTCTTGCTCTTCAGACCCGGAAATTGATGACTCGGACGGGAGACCTTTCTTTCGTCCTGGGGGAAGTCAATCAGGAGGTTGGGGTGGCCGCGAGGAGGTCCTCACTTTTCAACCTTTCGAGATTTTTTTGGAATGTTGTGAGTTTTCCACGAGTACGGAATCGCGCTTCGATGACCGCTGAGGAACCCGAAATGGATGTCTATGGCGAGATTAAGTAGACAAGACTACATACGGTCATCTGATAGTTCAATATCCTCCTCCTCTGAGGATGATATGCGAGGGTTTTTCCCTTTTATCAGTTTGCGTCGTTGCGGCTGGGGTTTTATGCTCTTTCCCTTGGAATTGCCCGAATCTTTCTTCGAAGTCGGCTTTCGCCCACTTACGCGCGTCGGTTTCTTACTAGCAATAGGTTCTGAATCGCTATCGCTATCCACAGCAACAATGATTTTTTGTCTTTTTCTCCTCGGTAGAAGTGAGGGTGTTTCGCTGGCTTCGCTCCCCGAGGCAGCGCTGGGATGCAAAGGCTCAAACTTGATATTGCCGACATCGGAGCTGTCGCCATCGGAGTTATCGCCACCGTCCTCTACTGGCTGTGCTTTAGGTTTCCTCGTTGCGCTGGACCTGGTGTAGGGTGATGCCCGTTTTGGTGGTGAGGATCGCGCTGGGGATGAGGTTGATGCAAAACCTGTTAGCGTGGATTGCTTGAGCCGCTTGGGTGGTGCCCTTCGTTTTGGCATCAAGTTGATAAGGCAATGGGTATCTAGAATATGGAATTATCAAGTCTCAAAATCAATGACGACCAGCTGAGGCTGTTCATAGGCATTTGTGTTTATTGAATCTGGAACCCAACGGACTTTTGGTTTTGAGCACTTGAGGTTGCTCAACGATCTGCACAACGCGTTCTTGTATCATATGGGATCCTCGAGCACTCTAAGTCTACGCATAGAAACTGGTTTTAATGATCCGGATGCTCAGCACAATATTAGGTTCTCCCTCGATTCGCCTGCCGTACAACCCTCAAGCCCTAGTGCACAAGCCTTTTCTCTTCCCTCCTTTCGTGTTTCAGTATCGCCTCAGGCAGAGAAACCCTCCCTCCCGCCTCGGTCACCCACATTTGTTCAAAATGTACATAAATCTAGTCGAGCGAGGAACGAGTCTCGAAAACTCCTCGCCCATCTCCTGCGTCAACTCCAGAGTAGACCCATGCCCCCATCTGTGTTCGACTCGTTCGCGAATGTTAGGGAGGGGACTGGAGACTCAAGCTTCATGGACATCGTGAAGGGCAGCATGTTCCGTTCCAAAAGTAGGGATTCAGCAATGCCAACCCCAGCGGTTCAGGTTGATTATGATTCGGACGATGATGGGACGGAAAAGGGATTCTCGACAGATGCCACCTACGAGCTTATGACACAGCTTAAAGAGGTCCTTGTTGTCTCTATCTCCCAGGGCTGGCAGATATTTGACGATGGGTGTGTTGTGTTTCCTTCACATTATTCGAACTACTATAAACCGGGGACACAGGTCGTCTGCTCGTGGCGATGGTGGTCCTTCGCCAAAGTCCTCGTCCCCATTCCGAAGATCAAGAAACAGTCTCCAGCCCCTAGGAAAGCGCTCGCGATCTCCTTCACCTGCATCGCGTGGACAGGTGGAAGCACCTGAGCTTCTCTCAACATGTATATCTATTCTTGGGTCTATTATCTCGGAGGATTGTCGGTATCATATTTCATCACCCCGTCCTTCCAAGCCCCCGAATGCCCTCCAAGCGTTGACCCTGGATGTCGCTCAATTTCTTCTTCACGTACATCGCCATGACGCAAAAATCATGTCTCAGATTGGTTTTGCTATCATTCCTGCATTCTCAACATTTCAGCCTGCGATGCACCTTAGATTATTGAAATTCTTCGAAGAAGGTATAATTTGGAGGATACTTGAACAGCTCAGGCAGGTTCAAGGCATCAAGGATATCACTCAAGAAGGTGGTTATTCTTATGTTCATTACTAGACTAGGATTGACGATTATGGCAGATTCTAATGCGCTAACCCAAGGTAGCGATTCTCCACCTATTGTTTCAATTCAGGTTGAAGCGGCCCACGACGAATTTGATACCGAACTGAACCGTCCACAATGGATGCCGTGGCCATCTGACATCCCTACGCTCCAATTACGGTCGACTAATGCGCCCGCCCAGCAGCCGGCTGTTTACCACTTGGCGTCTCTTTTTCCTCCCTTGCTAGCTGCACTTCTGCAATCTATTCCTCTCACCCCTCAACGCAATCCACGTGCCGAGGTTCTGCATCGTTTTTACAGACTCCTTGACTTGATTATCTCTACAAAGCCTGATGCGTATGCCGATCTTCTTCAGGTCGTGGCGTATGATTCACCCCGGGCCCGTTATTCGGCGATAACTCTCTTGGCAACTTTGTGGCCGAAAGCCATTGGCCATGTAGCTATTACGAGACCTTTCGCTATTTCAAGCTATGCAAATGCCGTCAACATTAAATCAAACATGCGGTGGCCTTCGGATCATGCATATGCGCACCAATTTGTACCCTGGCGTTTTACCCCGGTGTCTTCCCATGGCGTTGATTATGTGTCCCAAAACGAATGCCGAAGCTGTACCGGGCTATTGATGGATTTGGCTTGCTATGCCCTTATTGTATGTGTGGAGTCCACTTGGATTGTTACGAATACCCCGATGGCAGTCACATTGTTCAATACGCAATGGCGTCCGATCGTGATGTTCAGCGTGTTGCTGTCTATCGGTCTTCGACCTTATTCCCTAGCCGGCGAGATGGTGACCCCCCTCAGCTGCGGACCCGCAATCATATCTTCAGAGTTGTAAACATGTTCACTCTTGGTCTTTGCTTCGTGTGCCAGAAACCTCTCTGGGGAGTGTGCAAGCAGGGACTCAAGTGTTTGTCATGTCTTCGATTCATCCATGCTGCTTGCGTATCTTCGGACCAAAACATGGCGTGGTGCGGTACTGAAATGGCGGATTCCCAGCACGTCGTTATTGAATGGTCGGTGCTGCGGGTGTCCTACACAAACTTCTACCACGACATTATCCACTGGAAGCAGGAAGATTTGCGACTCCGCAGCTACGAAGAGCTCTCCATCCTGCGCGATACCCTTTGGACGCAGCTGCAAATTATGACGAACGGTGTAGCATTGGGCTCCATTGTGGTGATGCAGAACGGAAAAAATGCCGCTCACGTCAAGAATCACAAGGTCGACGAGTTTGAACTACATCATACCCTCGAATGGTGCGAGGCATGTCTTGCATCCAATACAATATCATGTTCCGTCTCCATGGACGACTTTCTGAATGAAAACCATCTTACACAATCCGAGCACTTTTTAATGTTTGATTGGTCAAATCTTGCATACATCTCCACTATGTTGAAATCTGCATGCGCCTCTAATAAGTTCCCGACGGGCCAATCCTCCGATTTACTGAACGTTGCATCCCCCGAGACTCATTTTGACGACACAGAATCACCACCACACCCATTCGAAGTCGTCCCTTTGTCACACATGCGGGAAGTGCTTGGGCATGAGCTCTTGGTTTATTCTGATGTCGCCGCCCGCCTTTTCCTCACACATGTACATAGCCTCGGCTTCTTCGAACGACTTGATCGACAGCAGGAACTCTTCGATGTAGCTGGCGTCAACAAGTCTGTCAATTGTGTTTTCCCTCTTCCACTCGGCCTTGATCTCTCCACCGACGTTGAAACACTCGTCTCTTCTGTCGAGGCATGCCTCCTGGACCTTGACTTGTCTGTGAATGAGGTAGGCTTTCTGCTGCTGGTACGAAGACTATGGCCAAATGGGCTATCTTCCGAATATGCCTTGAGGAGGCTCACCCGAAACATCGTCTCTTGGATCCTAGCCGAGGTAAGTAAATGTACAATACGCTGGTGAAAATTAATTCATTGATGTCCAGGACGTCAATTTGGGGACAATCCTCCGAGATTATTTAGCGAAGCAAAGGGATCTCCCTGGTGTTCGCTCGGCGAATGAGCCACCTCCATGGCCTTCGGCACCAAGCACAAGGCCGACTCCTACTAGCTCCGTCAACAATGGTGGCGACTACGTCGCTTCTCGTCGCGCGCTCCTGAATCGCTACGTGATGAAATGGCTCCTCGCGTTACATGATCAAGATCCAGTACTTTACGCCCTTATCCTATATGATGTGTGCATGGAGCTTGCAGACGATTGTGTCTATGACGAGGATATATTCGCAACTCCACGTGGTGAGATGGAACAGGTACGTCAAGTGTATTTACAAGGACTCATATCTCATGGTACCATAAAGAAAACCCAGGTAAAGAAGTGCGGAAGGTTGCTTCACTCGATTGTCATCTTGGCACAAGCCTCGTTGTCATTCAGTGTTTTTGAAAATATTTTCGTTCGTTCGCTGGACTATATTTCAGACCTAAACTTGTTCGATGAAGTAAGTGTTTCCTACTGCCTTCTGTTGCACATTTTAAACATTTTAGCCTATGTCATCACTGTACCGATTATTCCCCCGTGAGGCGGATACTACCCAACGGCTCAGCACGTTCAACATACTATCAAACCAGGGGGATGCTAACATGACAAATCTCGACCCATGGCGTGCGGTTATCAGCATTGCGACGAAATCAAAGTCTGGGCTCTCACGCAGCCTGCGATGGTTGTGTCTCTTTGCTTGTTCTGGTGTAGAAATTCCAGATACAACACTCGCTCGTTTCTCCGTGCTTGCGTATAAATGGAAGACCACATTGACGGATTCGCTTATATTTGCAAAAGCTGTCATGTACTCGGTTTGGCTCAAATCAATGGGACGCTCGGAACTACAGAGAATATTTGCTACCCTCCATGCCAGACATCAGCCTCAAATCGTTGCTGCTTTAAGATCAACGGAAGGAATCAACGACGCGTAAGTTGGGTGTTTAACATTCCTGGTTGTTATTTATCCCCTGTAGGCTCTCCTTCATTCGACGTTCCTTGGCAACTTGTTTGCTTTTATATGGGTGTGATAGGACCCGGCTTATTGACGCAAAATTGATTGAACTGGCTGAGGTTTACAACCTTCCATCTCGGTAAACTAGCCCGCAGTCACTGTTTTGAACATGTTCTGACCAGTTTTCAGGAGGAAGCTTCATGCCCGAGGGTCTATGATGTCAGATCCCATTATCGTTGATCCAGAATTGATGAACGCTCTGGAGTCGTACACGGCTACCGACGTGGACGATGTGTCGGTCCTGGTTGCGAAATTTTTGAATTTCTTTTTGACAGATTCACCCTATCTCGAACCGTTCGAAATCGACAATTTTATTCTCCGGAATGGCGGATTTTTAGCGACTTGGTGAGCGCGGCCCCTCGCACCCAGAATATGTTACCTACAGCCCCAGCGCCTGGCAATTTTACAGAATTCAGCGTCCCGAGATTTGCAATATTAGGACCAGTTTCCTGCTGAGGACGCTTGTTGTTGATTCTGTGCCGTTCCAGAACATCCTACGCGACGAATTTCTTCAGCACGAAGATTGGCAACGACGGTGAGTTCACGTATAATTCATCATCACTACTGAGCATAACATGTACCTGGCAGTTTGCTAGCCGCAACGTGCTTATCGCGCATCATATTAGATGTTACAAGCCCACACTTCAACGTGGACGACCGTCAATGGCAGTCAAGCGTCACGGATATATTCTGCTATTATTTCACATCGTTGTGGGCCGATGAAAACGTATATCCCACTACTCTACTAAAAGGTCCTGTCCTCATGTTTTCCATAGGCGCAAGTCCGGCTTTCCATTGAAACATTTGCGGGTTCCTTGCTTTCGGCCCACCACGAAGCAATTTCTCGGTGCTGGAACGAATCACTCGCTACAGCCCCTATCACGGAACGTGTAAGGCTAGTTTCTTTCCTCATCCAATTTCGTGCCCATTTCCCAAGTTGGAAAGGTATTTGTTCAGCATTCATGAATACACGCAGCTAACCTAACCTAGTCCTTTCCTGGGAGGCCATCGTCGATGCAACTCGTGATGATGAAGGTGACAATAAAACAAATACAGTCAAAAGCCGGGCAGCGACCCATAACGTATGGTTCTCCACTCCCCTCGTGCTCCACGACCTAATATGAGCAGTCGGTATACGGCTTTGTTGCAAGAGCTCAAGACCTTGGTCAGGGCAATTCAGATGCTGATGTGATTGCCTTGCGTGTGAGGCTATATTATGTGTGCATCATACTCTCACAAGCTGATAGGATGATAGGTATCGGTCTTGGTTCTCAGCCTTCAGATGATTGCGGATGGAATTCCTGTGGATCCTTTCAGCCTCATGAAAGTCAAGCTCAACCTTGCACAAATGTTCAAATTCGAGAATGTAGCAGCCGTGCCATCTACCAGTACCTATACCTTCCGTGTTGAAATTGGGGCCATCAAACACATATCCGAAGTTGTTTATCCATGCGTAGGGGAGCTTCTCTCTGTATTGGATGCCCCACACCCTGCCGTTGTGGATCCAACACTGTTTAACGCGACCGAACCAGGTGAAAAGGCTTCGTCGCCCCTCCTCATCGGATCCCTCTTCGTTGACGCTGCCTTGGGGTTGGTCTGCTCCCTCGAGGACGCCGATTCGATTCCAATTCTTGTCACCAAAAACATACTTGAAGGACTGTGCATTATCATCCACAAGCACGATTTTGAGAACCCAACCCTCAGATATTTGCAGCCTCAACTCCGCCAAGCTGTCACCCGGGTCATTGCAATGTTGTCTCAGGATGTTGGCTATGAAATTCGGCAAATTGCTCTCTCAACTGTTCAGGCGTTTATTCAAAGATGGCATTCCATAATGCGCTCCATCATATAGTGAGCTATGCATACGTATCTTCTTTCGGCAACGCGGTTAATTCCAAACCTCAAGTACGGCCATGGAAGCTGTAACTAAGCTCGCTGCGTCCCAAAGTCACCTGGCCCAAGATGCGCTTCTAACTCAGGCTAGGCAATTTATTGAGGCTGTGTTATCGACGTAAGGGTTGATTTTGGGTCGAGGGATTGACTCTCTATTCACCTCAATCTTAATTCAGATATTCGAACAACGCCTTATTCCCAAATCTGCTGAAGGTCTGTGACATCTCCCATTTTGACGAAGTATTCCAACCATTACTATTAGCGGCCACTTGACCCGGAATTCTTTGCGGTACTGAAATTCATCACGGATGCGAATGCTAAGGCGTCGCCCACTTCCGAAAGTCTTCGAGACGAACTTCTTCGCGACGCCATGGCTCATGTCGCTGAAAACGATCATGCTACGTTTCAAGCAGCGCTCAAAAACCTTGAAACATATATCAAGGTCGTTCACCACCAAGGCCTTAGTGCGAACCTTATGGTCTGTGAGTAGGCGAGCCTCGGCTTATTGAAAATTCTTAACCGTTCTTAGTTTCTGGGCAAAGCCTTACCCAGATTGCCAGGAGAGCATCTGAGCCAACAATCGGTATTTCAGATGCTTCCCCGCTATTAGGGATCCCAACAATTCTCATCCAACACAACAAAGCTCAAAGCCGGGTTCGTAGATTTTCCAGCTCCCATTGGCCTAGCCTAATGTGAAAAATATAAGGATATGCTTCCTTACGTCGAGACAATCGTAAGAATTGTCTTACAGCGGCTTAATATCGACACTGCTACGCTCGCTCACCTCCTCCATGCAACCACAAATCTATACCGAAAGTTCCAGTCCAGAGACCATTCATCTGGGTCTAATAGTCTGCTGTTCGTCCTGCTCGAAATCCTCGGAGATGGTTTACGCCTCAAAGCCCGTATTTCGTCGCAAACTCTGAGGGCAACAGTTGAGGTATAGTTTACCCAGCTACATAGCGTGATTCTTCATTCATCCCTCCCAGGCAATTATGGCGGAAATATCCCGCCCATCTGTGTCCACCGCCGAACACATGACACGGTTTGTTGGTTTGGCTGATCATGGCTTCCATTTTTTGCAGAATTATGTATGGAATGACATGCAATCCGAAAATGACTTTTCCGCATCCATGGCTGTAGCCAAGATGATACTACGGGCGGTGGAACACGACCATTCCTTGTCAGGCATAATATTTATCGAGCAGGCCACGGAGGTTCGTCGTTTAACATCTCCTGGGTTGGCATTTAATCCCACTGGTTTAGAAATCTCAACGCCAAGGCATGCGTGCTTGGAATTTGCTGGCCCTTGCAGCACTGATGGAAAAGAAAGAGGAATACGCCGCACTAATAATTTCCCAACTTCCCGTCTTCTCCACCTTCCATCATGGCGTGTTGCGGTCTTATGTTCAATCGGGGACCAGCATTCCTGAATCCGCGACGACTGATGTCAACCACGCGTATATCGCCATCAAACTCTGGCTAATGCTCGTTCGAACTAAACCGACTCATGCATTTGCATCTTTGGCTGTATGGAATGAACTATGGCCGCCCTTTGATGAACTAGTGGGTGTACTCGAGGTTGAGGCTCAGGCCGGTTTATCATTGGTACGACAAATTTTGGTGGACAAACCTCCAAGTACTAACTGATACCAGACACTTGCGATATTGACGTCTTCATCAATTGCTGATCTCTTCATCTTCTTGCATTGCTTGCGAACTCCGGTAGCACTACAGACATCAACACAGATTGCAATGTTAAACCGACTGCGAGCGCTTGGCCACGGGGAGTCGGGCATGGGAAAGGTGAACATCGCTCTTGAAAAGTGATCTAATAAAATTGCTTATTTGTACTTTTAGCTGTCGCGCGCCATCCGGTGTTTGTCGGAACCCCCACCAGATATTGCCCTTGATGTTCTAGTGAACCAGGCAGCTAAGGATATCGTCGCAGCAGAAAAGCTAAGAATGTTGGAAACAAAGAAGGACAGTAATCGGGGTCTTCAGGAAAGAAGAGGAGCTGGCGAAAGGATGCGCAGAGAGACAAGATTGCCAACCTGAAAAGTGAATTACATAAATTATATAGCAGCTACTTACATTCAATATTCGTGTATGGGCTCCTTAATTGTTTTTACTCACCATGCAATAGATTATACTAGGCAGTCCTTAACCTCGCCGCCTGTGCTCTCCTTTGGTTCTCCTTCATGATCGTGGAACCAACGAAGAGTCCGATTGCAAAGAGCCCAACTACCAAAAGAAATGCTGGTACTCGTACAGCCCATTCTCTGGCCGGGAAGTACTCGTGTATGGTGCTGGTCGGGTGGAAAAATGGCTATGTGACCACAGATATGAGTGATTCATACGTGGTCGAAAAACAAAACTTGGCTGTGACATACAAGTAAGATAGCCCAGGTGGTATAATAAGTAAAGACAAACGAGGCTGCCAGCAGCATTATACCTCCCAATGCTTTGTCGCTTGTGCCCTGCGGATATGGAGCATAATCAATAAAAGGAATGAGTGCGATAAACGTTTTCCTACCATTTTTGTGTGATTCCAAGTGGGTGTAATGTTGTAACTTGTGTTGTGAATATTTGAATATTTACGCCCATTTGGACTTACTCTCTGCGCGACAACAACTGGGGACGCGTACACATCAATTGGCATTTCCTAGTGACCATTAACCATTGGAGGAATCAAGCCTGGTTAAGTCTTATCTTCGACGGGATTGCGTTCGCGGCTAGTCCAAATGGACACCCATGCTTTTGCTTCTTTGGCTCATGTCCGCATCCTGCTGGTACCAGTAGGGCTTACACCCCGCTCTGCTTTTGACAAGCACACCGAGGACATCCGCAGCTTCGATACAATACGTCTGGGCGACATTCCGGCGGATACTAAGGATGAGCGAGGTCCGTCGTCTGCTGAAATCACCAGGAGATATCTCTAACTGTGTATACCCGGCGCGTAGCTCGTTTTATGCCTAACCCATTATCTGCTGGGCATCTTCATCTAAATTTCTTATCTCACCCGCCCCCGCATTCTCACCTACCACTCTCCCTACTCCGACCATCCCACTTTCCCCTTGCTGTGATTGGTGTTGCTGCCTGTTCCGAGACAGACTCATTAGCATCAATACTCGCCCAGTTCAATGCATCCTTGGTTGATATGTTTCCTTCCGGTGGAATATTCCCTCTCGCGAAGAACTGCTTCGTCTTCGAAGAGAGCGACGGCAATACTAACCTCAACATCGGTGACAATCTTCCTGGCCTCGTCGTCATCCCCAGCATGTTGGGTAATAAGAAGCTTTATATTGGTACCTTGCTTGCTGATTTATGCTCTAATATACTTGGCGAGTTTGGGGTACTGGTGAGTGCTAGATTTGCTATATGGAACCCAGCATTTTAGATATTTCTGCAGGTACAATCGCTCGAAAGTCCAATCGGCAACGAGTACCTCAATTCCTCGATGATGCCTATACTACCCCCCTTATCCGATATTCCTTCCTCTCTGGACGACCTTGCCCGCCGTGACTCCCTCCCACCATTACCCTCCCACCACAGTCAACCAGAAGTGTCTAGATCCCTCACACTCTCAGCTGCTCCCCCCAAACGGACTTCATCTGGTCCCTCTGCCCGTCAATCGACGCTAGGCGTGACACCTCCCAAGAAGCGCATGAGCGCTCTGGGAGTAGTTTCCTCGCATGGCCGGCTGTATAAAACATTTGGCGATTTATTTCTACTAGCAGGGAGGACAGAAGATGCTCTGATATGGTACGGAATCCTGAATACATATAAATTTACAGATATTTAGTTACAGGCAGGTATACAGAAGCCCTCCTGTTGTTTAAATCCTCACAGGATTTCGTCTGGCATGCTGCCGTCTTGGAAGGCATGTCTACCGTCTCTATCATTGATGCGTGGTCAGCCGGCCATGGATTAGTTCGTTCAACTTTTTGCCCCAACCCCTTCCGATCCTAACTCTAATCAAAGCATAACTCCATGTCGTCTGAGAAGGAGCCATGGTCAGACGTGTCGGAAAAGCTATCGCAAGCCGCCTCGCTTTATTACAGAACAACCACGAGCGACGGTGAAGTACAATACTCACTGCTGACCTACCTCTACTGCTCCTGTGTTTTACGCCGATCTTCCCTCCTCTTCTCAGTCTGGTCTGCCAAAGGATGGGGCCCCCTCGCATTTACGGCCTTATTGCACCCTGGATCAACCCATACCTCCCTCCCACGCTCGCCCATCCAGAAAGTAATAGCTTGCCCAACCTCGAGCGACTGAGTTCTATATCTGGCGTGTCCCGTGCCTCAATATCCGCCGCGCTTGCCCAAGCCCATGGCCCCTGGCTACTCCATCTCGGACCTAGAGAGCGCATTGGCATACTTGAGACTATCGCTAGCTATTATGCTTGCATTGGGTACAAACGCAAGGAAGCATATATCTTGCGCGAAGTGCTCGGCTGCATCCTCGATTTGGTCGTATGCGGGCGCGAGGAAGACGGTTTCCCGAAACCCTTGGATATTCCAACCACCTTGGGGCTCGGAATACAGGGGGTCAGCACAGGCGATACGAGCCCGCGGGGAGCGGTCGGGATTAGGTTGAGTGAAAGTGTTGCTGGTAATGAAAGTATTCTGGCGGTCTTGAAATACATTTGCAGAGTCCTTGGCATTGATCTCGAGGCTGTGGGAGTCATTGACCCCGAAGATGGCTCTCCTACATTCTCGGAGTTGCTAGACAGTGATGCTCACGATGCGCCAGAAGCATACCCGCTTCATGGCTGGCCCGAGCTTCAAGTAGGTGTTGTACGAGAAGCAGTCGCTGTCGCTGAGGCATTACCTGGTCAGATGTTTGGCCATGCTGTTTGATGTATATTGAATAATGCGTGCCCTCAGATTCCATTGCAGTAGCCCGGTTTGCCCTCTCGGCTTTGAAGACATTGCAATCAGCGCTAGCCCCTGGAGACCAGTACCATCTCTACACGACCTCAAATCGAGCGCTGATGACCGCCCGGAGACGTGGTGATAGCACATTAGTAGAGTATTGGTCAGGTCGACCAGTCGTGAGTATCGCCATCACACCGTATGTCCAATCCTAGGTGAAGGGTTAAATGACTCATCCCAACAATCTAGATTACCATTCGCTCGCCTTCCCATCGAAAAACCCGTCTCTATGTTGCAAAGAAAGGATAGGGATATAGTGCCGATATTAACAGGTGGCACTGACCCGTTCTTATACAATCCACGGAAGGCGCAAACCCTTCAAGTTGGTTAATAATTCACTTCTCACAGTTGTTCGTTCTGAAACATTAATCAAACAGGGAAAGATGTTGGTGATCCAAAATGAGCGCCTAGAATTCATGGTAGTCCTCCAGAACCCATATATATTCGATCTAGAATTGGAAAAATTATCCCTAAGGTTTTATATTTCCGAATTATATTAGTTTTTCTCTGGCTGACGTTCCACAGTACATCAGGTGTCGAGGTTGAATGCGAGCCTATCCGTGTCCTTATAGCAGCAGGTTCATTCCACCAAGTAGTCATAGTCGGAAAACCTCTGGGAACTGGTAACTTGATTATCAAAGGTTGCGTAGTCCAGGCCCCAGGAGGGTCACCCCGAGAATTTCTTTTGCCGCTATCCTCGGATGAGGAGGAAGTTCGAAGAGGTCGAAATCGGAGTAGTTGGGCTAATGAGGCCATTCGAACCAAATATTCCGGTCTTAATTGCTTCCCATGGGCGAAGGCAAACCGGGCAAAGGCAACCCGCTCATCATCATCACTACCAACTTCAAGGCCCAAATTCCTGCAATGTGATGTCATTCCTGAACAACCTATGCTACGGATCCGCCGGACGTCGGTTACACATGGAGCTGTGATGCTGTATAACGGAGAGAAGTATATTTCTTTCTTAGGCCCCCTCATGAGATACTGACCCTGATATAGATCCACTATCCGCATCACAATTGAGAATATATCCTCCCTTCCAGTGGATTTCCTCAGAGTTGCTTTTGAAGACTCGACAATTGCCCCTGCCCAACTTGCCCTTGCGGAGGGCGACCTTTCTGTTTTCGAAACCTATGAAACCGAATATCAACTCCTTCATACCCCAGTCTTTTCCTGGAAACAGACGGATGAAATCATCATCTCTCCAGGTCAGAAATCTACAGTCACCGTTAATTGTTTCGGGAAGGTTGGCTGGTTGGTTGGTTCAGCAACCACATTTCAATTTTTTGACACCTTGACACAGCACAAATGGCATTATCCATTTTTCGTATGCCTTCGCCCACCGAGACGACGAGTCCTCCCAGGTCTTCCATACCCGCCAACTATCATATCCAGTCATGGTCACTGTTTATCACATGCTCGAATGCCATGGAATGGATATTCTGCCCTCCCCGACACACCCACATGGGGAGACAAGCATGAGGCTCCAAACCAAGCTCCGGCATGACAACCTTGATATCGATGACGATGCTTGGTGTCTGTTCTCTGTCGAGGTCCGGAATACCTATGGGTTGCCATTCAATGTTACTTTCACTCGCGCCCAAGAAGGTAAACACAATACATCGAGATGATATTTTATCATTCATAGATCACCATAGGTACTGAACCGATGACAACTGCGGTTACTGTTCCCCCAGGATCGACATCCAGGTTTGCATTCAGAGAATTCACACTTCCTTTAGCCAAGCTGAAATGTCCTAAAGGGTTGTGGTGCCAGTCAAGAAATTCCTGCTTTCTGAAGAACATACCTCCCAGCCGATTCCTACGCTCTCTGATCGACAATACGTGGTTACCAAATCTAAGCTATCTTCTGTCCAAGAGAGAATACAGCGGGAGTTGTTTTGGTATAGAGAAGAATTATTCAAAATCATTCGCGGGAATTGGACAGAGGCAAGCGCAGAAATATATACAACTCCTTGACTGTTCTAACAATTGACATAGGCTGGCGGTACACGGCTGGGAGAATTGTCTCTGCGCCAGCAACGGCTAACGTTGTCAATGCTGGAGACTCTACGTCTTGAAACCGCGAGAGTACACATGTCCCTAGATTTATGCGACCAGTCGGCCCATGTAGATGTTGAACATCGCGGGAAATGTTATCCAAAGCCAAACCAGTTTGTTTATCTTCGCACGGAAGTCACCAACCTATCCAGTATGTACTATCTTTCAATGGGTGGTTGTCATTTGAAAAGAGTTGTGCTTTCTTCTGCAGGATCACCTCACACATTCACACTGGAATTACCTTTGATCCGCCTGAGCATGTCATCCATGAAGGAGTCCTCAGTGATTTATCGGTAGGCCGTTTGGGAAGTGGAGAATCTCGGACATTGGAAACCGCACTCTGCTTCTTGGCTAATGGTCGAATAGAGTTGGGTGCTGTTGTGAGAGCTCGAGGGTCCGATCCCCCAGTAAACATAAGAGCGGGTGCTGGTTGCCTCACGGCAATCATGCGTCCAGACCCATAATAGTTCGCATGGCACTTGGTATATAGCATTCGTGGTACACGAGTAGAATAGCGGTAAATATGCATTTGGGGGGTAGTTCATGGTCACCTCGTTTATTCGTATTCTGAATCCTCCTGCTTGAAGGCAGCAGAATAGGCCATAATCGTACCATAGACAAGTCTAAAACGGATGAGAATAATTCCGAACGGTCACTCGGAATGAGACGCACCCTCCACCAACAATTGACATGACACACGCATTTGGGTGAATGATTTCAGAATGGGCGAGGACAATAGGCAGGGCAAAGCCAGTCACAACTACAATGGAGGTGATGAAGCGTCCGAGGTCGATTGGTCCCGAGCCCTCATAGCTAGCGGCAAAGTCGTCCGAGCCGCAGTGGGAGAATAAAGCATTTGGCAATGGGGCCAGCACAAATGTTAACGCTAATACTGATGAGGACACAGAACACAATGATTCGGATGCATCACATACCAACAATCAAAGGAAGCCAATTGTGCCATAGAGCGCATGATAGGATAATCAATAGAAATCCTACGGCGAGGACGAACGAAAGAAGCACAACGGCTGGTACCAGTGTTAGATAGTAGATAACTCCGGGAAATTTGTGTGGCATACTTTTTATACCTGCGACCATGTCGAAGGGAGAGGTTGATGAGGCAGTTCAATGTTGGCGGTGACTGCGGGGTTCGTTGCTCTACAACATGGCTGACGTAATCAGGCATTCCAACTTTTCAATTGAAATTCGAACTGAATAATTATCTAAAATACAGAGTAAAAGTACAGACAGGACCTGTCCATTCATCGTACTCTCCGCGAACGGGTTGTATAAATATTGCGTGCGTCAGTCAAAGTCCCAATGGATGGTACTGTCTTATGTGCCCTTGCCTTCTTTGGCAGCGGCACCGTAGGCCGAGGTATTGGAGGTGCGAACGATGATGATGACGAGACTGAAGAAGCCAGGGAGTCAGGTATAGGAGATTCTAGGGGCTCTCGAGCTGCCAATGGAGGTGGCGAGAGAGGTGGAGGAAGGGCCTTGGGCCTTTGGGTGTGATCTCCGTCGTCGTCAAACCCTTCGTCCTCTGATTCTCTGTCGGGCAGGGGAAGGTGCTCGGCCAGGAATGTTTCGCTCCCTACCAAGGAGATCCCACGGTCTCGCCATGATTTAATTAAGTGATCACGGCTTTTGGTAAGTTCCCAGTCGTCGACATATTCCCAAACTCGCCTCCGGGGTGTCGCACCCGTTGGGAGGTCTTCCTTGGAACCATACTCTGTCAACGCTTGCATGGAGTTCTTCAGGGAATCTAAATGACTTGAGGTATTATTGTCATATCCATCCGTCGAGTTTGATAGCCCAGTCGTCTGTGATCACAGTTCAATTCAAGTCGTCAGATAGCAGATATATCTACTGACCTCAGAGACTACCCTGCCAGAGAATCCATGGGTGCGGCGGGAGCTGGACGCAATCCCGCGCTGCAGATGGCGATATTCTGACTGGACTTCGGCGGCCATAGAAGAAGTGGCCTCCAAACGTGCTCGCTTCACGCGAGAGTGCCGGTCGAACGCTAACCCATCATCAGTAAAAGTAATACAGAGAATGGTGAAAATCTTACCACTACTGCAGGACGTTGTTATCGCGTGTGCCTGTGTCTGAACTTCGGTCGAATAGGACTCTATTGAGTTAGACACGACACTCCGCATTTCCTCCAGGTTGCTTTCGATAGCTTGTTTTACACCATCCAGCGACTATGCGCATCTTCAGCGACAGTGTGGTGAAAGATCAATGTGTAGCATACCTTCAATGCACCATCCCTCGTCCTCTTCCCTTCCCCTGTCCTCCGTTGTAATATGTCATCAACCTCATCAGCCCCAGTCTCCAAACCTGTCATATAAGCGGTGTGCTTTCCTGTAAACGTCTTCAAATTTGACTCTGTGGTTCTATTGCTTGCCACAACGAGGTCAATGGCCTGTGTCAGGCCACGCTGCCTGTCTCTCGTATACTCCCCTAGCAGGCCCGAAACCTTCTGCAGTAGCTCATCTTTAGCTTCGTTGGCTTGGCTTGATTCCTGCTCGAGCATCTTTTTCAAAGCCTCATTCTGTTCTCTCAAACGCGAAACCTCCTTTTGCGCGGTTGATTCAGCTAGCACCTTCGCATCGTTGATCAATGTGCGTTGAGCCTCTAGGTGTTCGAAGGTTCCTCGTACGATGGTCTCCACTAAGGAAGCCAGAGTCTGGATTGCTCCCTCGACAGGGACGAGACCATCCCTACTACATAGCGCCAGCTGCCCCCAAACGCGCTCGCATGTAAGTTTTAGGCCATTGGCCCAGGTGTCGTAACCAGTCGTGAATGCATCGTGCGACTCTTTAAGACCGTTTTGAACTGTGGATAACGCGTCGCTTCTAGATCGTCCTTGGTTTGGATGAGCCTGATCGATTCCTGGATAAACTTGAGCTGCTGCTCGACCCGTTTTGACTGGATAGAAAGGGCCTCGAGTTCCTGTGTTTCGAATTCCTTTGCTTCTGACTGGAGTTTGAGGAGGTTTTGTGATAGAATTCTGACAAACTCGTCCAGGCCATGCTGAAGACTGTCAGTGGTGGATAAGACAACTTTACTGTGGGTCGAAACCGCTTTCGAGTTGGAGTTTAAGACAGTGTTCTTGCGCTCTACTCTCGGTGAGCTTCAACCAATATTGAGGGCAGGTAATCTCACCAAGCTTTTCGAACAAGCCACTGACATGGCGTACACTCTCGTTTGCCACGCTCCTGAGCCCGCTGGCGACGTTATCCAGCGCAGCTTCGGAGTCCTGATATGCCTTCCTTACCACGACCTCTTCTTCAAAGGCCACCTTCATAACTTTCAGCTCGTTCTTCTTAACCACGAGATCCTCTTCCGTCTCCTTCAGCCGTTCCCTTGTCTCCTTCAATTCCCCATCCCGTTTCTTCAGCAATCCGATACTCTGCTCAAACTCCTCCCTCACGGTCCTCATCTGGCTCTCGACAATCTCGACCTGCTTTTTCGCTTCTTCTATCTCCGTCTGCCTCAGTTCTTGCTCTGCGCTGAGCTGGTTCCATGTCTCCTCAGAAAAAAAGATGCCATTTTTTTCCCTCGCAGCCAGAACATCGGCTTTGAGACGTTCAATTTCCGCGACATAGTCCTTCAGCAGCGAGTTGCGAGTCATGCGCTGGTTTAACTCTGGTTTGTTCTTGATGGATTTCGCGCGCATTGCGTAGTCAAGTGTGGATAGCGTCTCTTCCATATTTGAACGGGCAGGAGATACTGTGGCCACTATACATGTTTTCGTGCGTCCACCTAAGGAGTCTTGTAGGAGGCGCGTAAGTTTTGATTCCCTGTGGACAAATGAGCGACAGATTAGAAGATATCGTTGACAATGTACCGGTAGGGAACATGCTGAGCCCTGTCAACCAAGGCATTTATGACGCGGCCCAAGGTTAGAAGGCTCTGGTTGATCATGCCGGCCTCCCTCGCTCTCTTATTCTCAGCCCCGGATCTGCCTATATTTTCTGACCCCGCCAAATCAACAAGATTTAGTTTTCCGATCTTAAGCAGGTCGTCTCCCATGGTACCCGTTTCCTTGATATGCACGGTAATCGAAAAACAGAATGCGACCGACTAGAGTGGTCATTGAATTTGGTGGCAGCAATCTGACGGCGGTGGCTTCCTTTGGTGAGAAGCGCAAGGGCATCAGCGGAATCTTTGACAAGTATTTCCTCTAGCCCTTGAATGAAAACCCCCCGCTTGCTGACATCGTCAAAAATCTTCAGGCCATTGTCTGGAACTTTACCATTCGATGCCATGCCCATAGGCTGAGCAGAGCCGACTGGAGCCGAAAGTTCCGCCGCAAGCAGGTCACGAAGTTCTTCGTTGTATAATTCGATATAGGATATCTTGACGCTGTAATCCGCTTTTGATGATTCCAAGTGGTGGAATAAACGAAACAGGACACGAGGGATCATGCCCGCATTCGCAGAGGGATTGCCCATAGGAGTAGGTGTTAAATCGCCTTGCATAGTGTACCTAACGCGACGGTAATGAGTACAAAAACGCGAGATTTAGTGGCACGGATGACATACGTTTTGCCTGTCCCAGTTTGACCGTAAGCAAATAGAGTGCAATTGTAGCCCATGAGCACTTCTTCAAGCATCGGGCTGACGACCTCGTGATATATCAAGGCCTGATCCGCTTCGGGCCCAAACACCAAGTCAAATGGATATGTTCGGACGGGTGCTGGTGTCACCAGACCAAGGACTGATACAGGAGCAGCCGCTTCAATGGATACCTCCTTGCTTTTTGCGCCATTCGAGCTCACAATAATAGGAGTGTTGTCTTGTATTTCGCGGTCGGATCGCCGTCTACACCGAATTACGACCTGGATGTTAGTTTCGTCTTCGTCTTGATGGTGTCCTGAGATTTTAGGTGTTTTGATGAGTGTAAAGGTGTCGCGGTGGGAGTAGATTCTGGCACATCTTCAGAACGTAAAGACGAGGCCGGCCTTGACATGACTGAACGAGATCTGGCGGCGGGGGGCGGCATTGGATTGAGATTGTTGTTTACGCGCACTTTGGAAGTTGGACGACGCGCAGCCATGAAAGAGAATATTTGGGTGTTTTATATCCCGGCCTTTATGTTTTCACGGAGCCAGTATCGATGTTCTGGATGAGCCAAAATCTACGAAGATGAAGAATTGAATTGAGCGGCGATGCCAATGGCAACTTTCACGAACGCGTAGGTCACGTGCTCGTGGCTGAGTATTTGCCCAAGTGTCTTCTGAACCCGACGTTTCGGTCGGCCACCACCTCGTTGTCAAACCCGAGTTGAACCATGGGCAAACGCAAAAAGTCTTCCCGCAAGCCCGCTCCATCGAGACAAAAGGTCCCCTTGGGTAAATCCTATTACCCTCCTGCCTGGAATAATCTCATGCGATGAACAGATACTGCATTCACCTGTTTATTCTGTCATCACGACAAGTCTGTCACCGTTAGACTGGATCGAAAAGAAGGTGTGGCCCAGCTGATATGCCGAGTGTGTGACCAGCGGTATCAAAGCAAAGTCAACCGTAAGCAGCTCCCTCTCGTCACCCATTTATCGCTAACAGCTGGGTGATCTATGCATCTCAGATTTAACTGAGCCCATTGATATCTACTCGGAATGGATGGACGCTGCCGATGCTGCACAGAGAGATGAAGGCCCCCGCCGCCCTACAGCCTCTTCGAGTCGGCCCCCAGCAGCCCCCGCGTCCATTGATAGTGATGAGGAATAGATAGATTATTTTCTTGCCGTGGCCTCCCCTTCCAAGAGTGTACCCAGTATCCCATTGCAATGTAATTTAATACATAGACTGCACCACCACCACTACCACCACCACAGAAAATCTCGAATAGTACCTGGGCCAGTCACTTATATCTGGCTTTGGTCTTCTTTGCCCTTACGACCCATCGTTACGCGGCAACAAGTGCAAACATGGGCCTCCCTTTCGCAGACCCTTTCACTAATTGACGTCCATAAAGCACTTATTACGACCAACGGCCAGCCCAATTTCACGCGGATAGAAGCCCAAGCACTGCCCATACATATTAGCCCCGCGCTTGGGCCCCAGATTGTTCCATTCTCTAGAGGGTCTCCCTGTGTCATAGACTGCCATCATGGCAAGTTCCACTAACATCAAAGTCGTTTGTCGGTATGTGCACTGGGACCGTATAACCTTCAGTTTGAATTCAACCAAGATCACTTGCGCAGTTTTCGGCCGGTCAACGCGATCGAAACCCGGGAGGGTGGTGAAATCGTCGCCTCATTCGATGACAACCTTCAATCCGTCCAGATGAGATCGGCTCAGCTTGCTTCAGGGCCCGAACGAGATGGATTCACGTTCGATAGAGTGTTTCCTATGGGCACCAAGCAGCTCGAGGTTTTCGACTATGGCGTCAAAGAGTATGTCGTCAGTAATCAGTTTCCTGGATTGAGATGACAAGTAACATTGCAGCATTGTCAAAGGTGAGAGACATATTCCCGATGTACATCAGATATGCGAGCAGGACCTTCTCTAAACTTCTGCACGCTATTGTGCTATCGTGTTACTTATGCATTGCATAGACGTCCTCGACGGATATAATGGAACGGTATTTGCATATGGGCAAACTGGAAGCGGGAAGACATTCACAATGATGGTAATATCCCCCATCTACATAAATCTATTCTCCTATCAGCTGCTCATGCATTACATGCAGGGAGCTGATATTGACTCTGATGAGCTGAAAGGAATTATACCCCGGATAACAGAACAGATATTCCAGTCGATCGTAGAGAGCGACGCGCACTTGGAGTATCTCGTTAAGGTATCGTACATGGAAATCTATCTAGAACGGATTCGCGACTTGCTTGCGCGTAAGTCTGTCCATGGAAAGCTTGGCGCATGAGGCCTGATCCACATATCTCCGCAAGCCCAAAATGACAACCTGCAAGTTCACGAGGAGAAATCCAAAGGCGTGTATGTCAAGAATCTATCCGACTACTACGTCAGCAGCGCGAGGGAGGTATATGAGATCATGCGTACCGGAGGTGCAGCGCGGGTCGTTACCTCAACAAGTAAGTTCCGTGGACAAATCATGGGCATTCAATAGTGACCATCCCACTCGCAGATATGAATGCGGAATCTTCACGATCTCATTCAATTTTTCTAATAACCATCCAGCAACGGAATACGGAAACCGGTGCCCAGAAAACAGGTAATCTCTATCTTGTCGATCTTGCTGGCTCCGAAAAAGTCGGCAAGACGGGCGCGTCTGGACAAACTCTGGAAGAGGCCAAAAAGATAAACAAGTCTCTATCCGCGCTCGGAATGGTCATCAACGCCCTGACAGACAGCAAGGTACGTCCCTCCTTGTCGCCCCACACCCCGCTATACACTACACTAGTGGGGTTTTGATCGATCGCAAGAATCATCTAAACCGGTTGTATTCTAGACGAAACATATACCCTACCGCGATTCAAAGCTTACACGTATTCTACAAGAATCCCTAGGTGGAAATTCCCGAACTACACTAATTATTAACTGTTCTCCCTCCTCTTATAACGAGGCCGAAACCCTGTCCACCCTTCGATTTGGAATTCGTGCTAAATCTATCAAGAATACTGCCCGTGTCAATGCAGAGCTTTCGCCTCTGGAACTCAAGGGCCTCTTGCAGAAAGCACAATTGGCCAACACTTCGTACCAGAAGTACATCGCTGCGCTCGAGGCAGAACTGGCAATATGGAGATCAGGTGGACAAGTCGAGCAGGCGGACTGGGCTGCCTCGGGCAAGCCCGCTTCAGCAACCGCACCCGCCGCGCCGCCTGCAAAGAAAGCCCCAGTATCTTCGGCCCCATCCACACCCTTGCCCAGTTCAAGGAGCATGACACCTGTTCCCGTCAACCCCGCCATCGAGGGGCTACGCGGGGACTTGGAGAGTCGGCCCCAGACCCCTACAGTTGTGGGCTTGGACAAGGATGAGCGAGAGGAGTTCCTCAAGAGGGAGAATGAACTCAGCGATATGCTTGCGGAGAAAGAGAGTTCTCTTATTGCCGCCGATAAACTTGTCAAGGAGCTCAAAGAGGAGCTGTCATTCTTGAAAGACCAGGAAGCATCACTCAACAAAGTAGGCGCCATTTTTTCGTCTTCCATAGTTGGTTTCCTTGACAGCCTGACCTAGGAACTTAAATCACAATCCAGTCAACTCAATGCGCTGCGACTTCAAGTCGAGCGGTTGGATTATGACAATAAGGAGGGTGTTATCACCATTGATATTCTCAAGGAGCAGAACCAGGACGCTAAGGGCGAGCTGGATGAGCTCAAGAAGCAGATTGCAGAATTGAAGACTGCTCAGAAAGATGCATCTGCGGAAGATAAAGAGAAACGCAAACAAGAGAAGATGGCAATGATGATGGCTAAATTTGACACGGTCAGTGACAACTGATTTTCACAAACCTGTTTTTCACGCCACCTTTGTGTCTATCAACAGCAAGGCGCGTTCTCTGAGAAGGATGAGCAATTGAGACAAATTCTTGCCAAGCTGGACGGTGCAGACCCAGTCGGGTCTCTAACACTGGACGACTTGACGACGGTGAGAAGACAACTGTCAGAAGGTCAAAGCCTAGTCCGAGAGACCGTGGATCGGCTTCGACAAAGTCAAGAAGAGAATGAGATGGTAACAAGGAGGCGGGATGAGTTAGAGGCTCGGGTAGCGGCGTTGGAGGCCGAATACGAGGAGCTTCTTGGTTTGTTTCCATTAGAGCCTATAATCGCCGACGCATCACTGATATATGACATATTCCTCTCGTAACAGAGAAAACCATTAATGAGGAGGAGACAAGCAACATCGACCTCGCCGAGTCAATGGCCGACCTCAAGGTTTTTCCATATACCCGCTGTTTTTATGGTTGGCTGAGCGTATCCGTACAGATCAAGCTGGAAACCCAATACGCCGCTAAACGGGATGCTCATATGGGTGAAGTTTTGGATCTCAAACAGCAACTTGAGATGAAGGGCAACGAAATCCGCAGCCTGAATGCCTCGATCGACAGCCTGAAGAGTGTTAATGAAGAACTTAAGGTGTGTGATCCACATAATGACTAAAACATAGCTTGTTGCTGAGCGGTTTGTCACCTCAAGCGTGCGTTCGCTGTAACATCCGCTGGTATAGAAGGTGGCAGAAACCTAGCGGAAAGCGCCCAAGATCTTGAGCGAACACGGAAGGCTATCAATGTCCAACTCGCGGAGTTTGATGGTGTCAAGAAGTCACTCATGCGGGATTTACAGAACCGTTGCGAGAAGGTAGGGGAATACCCTCCCGACAATATCACATACACGAGTCTCACAAATTTGTTTCATTTCAAATTATAGGTTGTCGAACTGGAAATACAGCTCGACGAAATCAAAGAGCAATATAATAATGTGATCCGCAACAGCAATAGCAAGGCCCAACAAAAGAAGATGGCGTTCTTAGAACGGAACCTGGAACAATTAACTGTCGTCCAAAAACAGGTTCGGCGCCCAGCATGACAGTTATATGATATTGCTCATTTACTTCCATAGCTTGTCGACCAGAATTCTACTCTCAAGAAAGAGGCTGGAATTGCAGAGCGGAAGCTCCTCGCCAGGAACGAACGGATACACAACCTAGAATCCTTACTGCAAGATGCCGACCGCAGACTTTCAATACAGAACCAGAAATTCGAGACCCAGCTTCAAGCCGTCAAAGAACGGTTGGAGCAAGCCAGAGGTAATGACATTCCCGTAGATCAAACCCAGCCATTCAATTAACCAAAATCATAGCTCAAAAAGCGTCAACATCTTCACCGCTTAACTTTGGCCGTATTGCGAAACCATTGAGAGGTGGTGGTGGAAACACTACACCCGCATCCATTCCGATGCCAATCTCAGGTGGAGCCCCGTCTGCTAATCCCCTTGCCCGAGTGCAAAACGAAGAAGGAGGGTGCGTGATTTATTTTCCGTAATACAAAATTTTCCATGACATCTAATGTTGCTTTCCATTTGTGTGCTGTTTGTCGGTTTCATCACAGATCTGGTAAGCCCTATGTGCTTCTATTGTTGAGTCGGCTAACCTGTGCTCACAGCAAAACGTGCATCATGGTTTTTTAATTCGCGATGAGGGGCCACTCTCCCCACCTTTCACGAGCGCGCTTCGTCCCTTCATACCCAATTATATTTCGCATAGCATTTACATTTTCTTCACCCATATAATAAATACGTTTTACGGAGGGCACATAAGTCGATCTGACATCGAGAATCTGACCTATCTCTCGGTCAACCCTCAGCTCAGGGCCTTGGGCCTGCGGGCCATTGGCTTGGGTCTTTTTTATTATTATTTTTCCTCACCCCCGAATAGGGAATATGAAAGGTTGCCATTGGTGTATTCCGGCGCTGATTATGGGTCAAGAGTGAGGGCCTCCGCTCCTTGGACCATCCGAAGAAAGCACATGCAAAATTTACCACAGTTGCAAGGGTGATAACATGTTGAAATGAAGTAGTTCCGGAGATATCCCGTGCGTTCAATGTTGTAACGATGGTATGTTTTTTTTTTTTTTCCCACCAGTAACCGCCCCAAAACATACCCTTGCCACTTGCACCTGAATAAACTCATGATTCTCCTCATGTTGAATTTCCAATGAGATGGTTGGTTCCGGGATAGCATGGCTGCGGTGTTACGTCATTGACGCGCTCGGGAGGAAGAGAATTCGAAGCGAGAAGATCGAGAGAAGCCAACGTCTGGCGCGTCAGCCGGTTGCGGGGACCTGAGGTTATCCGAATATAGGAAATGTTCGGTAGACTAACCATTTGATCCCGTTGAAACACGGCATGAATATTTTTTATTTGAGGTTACTTATTATTGCCTCCGTTAAAATTAATTCACTGTTCCTTTCCTCCATTTCTTGTTGGGCTTGTGGGGTTTGGGTGTTTAGGGTTTTCGGACTGTTCTTCATCGCGGACCAACACATTCCTTTCGCAAGTGGACTGTAATCTGAGGATTGGAAAGTGCACCGACCTACTCGGGTGCAACACAAAAGACAATCACGCTAGTCAATGTAAGTCGCGTCTGTATTTTAATATCATTCCACCTTTGGTTGCCTGTCCCCGTCCTCGATTCTGGCACGTTCTTGGAGTCTACGCCTCCAGGGATTCTCTGTCCTCGCCCGTCTACGCCGGGGCGTGGCCTATCTCAATTCAACAACCAACTGACACGTCTTCTTTGCCCAGAGCCTTAATTTTCTCGTGCTCTCTACCATTCCCATAATCTCCGTCATCCAGTATGTTTTCTCTTTCTATCCCTTGGAGTGTCTGACACTCGATACCTTAAGCAACTAATTACCCTCATCACCAATGTCTGGCAATTCCTCTCGCAAGCCTTCTGGGTCATCGACACACTCTGGGGCTCATTCTCCATCCGGCTCTCCGGGCACTGTGTGTATTAAACCCATTCAGATGTTCCTTAGCGCTAAGCCACTGTAAGGCGCAGTCTCACAGGAAATTGAATCCCAACGCAGCTGGAAACATGTACGGAGTCGGAATGGGCGCTTCAAATGGCCTTAAGCCATTGAGTTCTGGGTGGCAGGTTTGTGCCACGCGGCTAACATCACAACACCATCTGAAATTTTACTTTAGGTTTGGGGTACCAGTCCCTCCTCAAAACGGAATGCGTCTGTTTCGTCGGCAACAAGCGTAAACGAGTTATCTTCCTCAGGCGATACTAGCTTCCGTGGACATATGGGTGATTGGTCCGCGTCCCGACCCACCAGTGGCACATGGGATGATATTGCTGACATTCCTCAGAAAAAGGATTTCCCTCAAATGGTAGGTTATCGTAGCATTATTCTCGTATTTTTTTCTTCCTAATTTTCCTCCTTAGGACCCTCATCCGTCTATGCCACTTCACACGCGGCAGAGGCAATCAACCGTGACTCAAGCACCGACATTCCCGGCACCTAGGATTGTATGTACAACGAATAGGCTTAATCTTCTACATCTTACTCATTGCTGTTAGGACGACCGATCGGCAGGGTCGAAGAATGGCCAATTCTCACCTCAGCGATATGAGAACCCTCTTGGGAAGGATTCAAATGGTTCGAGGTATGCACCGGCAGCGTCACCAACAAGACCTTTTGGAACCGCATATCCTGGCCAACCGAATGTAATTCAGAACTCCAGCTTTGATAATCTCCAACAGCCTCCCAGTGCTACCGATGAACTTTCTCTTGCCCTCCGGGGAATGGCGGTCGAAGATGACTACAGCGCTCGGCAGCAGGTTGCAGGTTCGCACCCGTCTGGACCTCACCCCCATAACCGCGTACAGCCTATGCCTCAGCCCAGGCCCTATAATTCCTACCCTCAGGGCGAGTATAACCCATATTATTCGATTCCTCCGGGGCGCGAATCATACGGTGAATATCCCTACGGCTACGAGGCGTACAGGGGGCCTACCGATCCATCACTTTACGCGTCCTCGAATATGAATCCATCCTCGCCCGCCAATTTATACCCTGGCGTTTCTCCTGGCCTCCATCCAAATGCTGTGGCCGAAATGCACCGTCAACAACCTGGATTGTTTTTTGACTTCAACGCGGCTGCAAGACCTCCCGCTTCACAGTTCTATTACCCAGCACATCAAGGTGTTATGTATCCCCCCACCCACTCACCCATGGTCACCCCCCAACTTGGTCGCGCAAATCCAATCAGCATCGCTGACAAAAAGCGGGAAATGCAGGTATGGCTTATGGATTATTGTGATATGATCGACTCATACCGGTGCTTAAAGTATAATATTCAACAACAACTTTCACCACAGAATGTGATGTATGGTTCTATGAGATCAACCCCTTCACCCCATCCACAGCCCTTCGGTGGTGCTGTTGATTATGGCTCTCCCATATCAGTTATGATGCCTGGAGGCCCCATGTTCCCGCAACCCATGCATGTATATGCCCGAGGCCTCCGCCAGGGTCGCAGGAATGACTGGAGTGAGCCGACAGCACTTCGAAGCGCATTGCTGGACGAATTCCGGGCGAACAAAGCTCGAAAATGGGAATTACGGGTGAGTTATCCTATCAAGGCCTTCTCGCTTTCCCCCCCCTTAAATATCCGCTAGGACATTTTCGGCTACATCGTAGAATTCAGTGGTGACCAACATGGCTCTCGATTTATCCAACAAAAACTGGAGAATGCCACGAGCGAGGAGAAGCAAATAGTTTTCGATGAGATCGTCCCCGACAATACTTTGCAATTAATACAAGACGTCTTTGGTAATTATGTGAGCAAAAAACCGTCACTGGGTGCCCAATTGCTGAGCACACCTCCAGGTCATTCAAAAACTTTTTGAACATGGAACACAAGTTCAAAAGACTCTTCTTGCGAACACCATGGAGGGCATGTGTTGCCTCTGTCATTACAAATGTACGGGTGTCGTGTTGTACAGAAGGTGAGAAACCATCAGTTTGTTAGTCGGATACTGACGTGAGCGTCCAGGCGGTAGAGTATATTCTTCCCGACCAACAGGGTACGTTCGTCAAAGAACTTGATGCACACGTTTTGAAATGTGTCAAGGATGCAAACGGCAACCATGTTGTTTTTATTCTCTCCCGGATGTCCTGCGAGGATTTAATTTTGTTTCCACCGTCAGGTCATTCAAAAACTCATTGAACGAGTGTCCCCTGATCGTTTGGGTTTCGTCACATCCTTCCGAGGCAATGTGTACGACCTATCCACACATCCTTATGGATGTCGCGTCCTACAAAGATGTCTTGAACATCTTCCAGACGAGCACACCCGTCCTCTATTGGAGGAATTGCATAAATATACCGTCAATTTAATGCAGGACCAATTCGGGGTAAGCCCGAAGCACAGGAGCCTGGTATGCGGTTACTAACTGAGATACAGAATTATGTCGTCCAATTCGTCCTTGAAAATGGTAAACCACAGGATAAAGCGGTTATTATCTCCAAATTGCGCGGGCAGATGTTACAGATGGCCCGACATAAATTTGCGTCAAACGTTTGCGAGAAGGCCCTTGTCTGCGCGGATCTCGAGACTCGCCGGGTGTTGATCGACGAGATGATGACCCCCAAGCACGATGGCGTAAGTCCCATCGTGACAATGATGAAGGATCAATATGCCAGTAGGTAGTTTTCAATTTTCCCTTTCATCAGCTCAAACTGTCATAGACTATGTGCTGCAAAGAGCGCTTGCAGTCGTAGAAGGCGATCAAAAAGAGGCCCTCATCGGGCGTGTGAAACCTCAGCTCGCCAACATGCGTCGGTATTCGAGCGCCTACAGTAAACATTTAGTTTCCAGTAAGTGCTATGATGTTCTTGGAATCGCAGACGCTGATAGTTTTATCAGTTGAGCGTTTGCTTGAAAAATACACTGGTGCTGCTCAGTCCGAACCGGGTCTTGATTTGCCAAGTCCCCGTCCCGAAACTCCTTGAACCTTCGGGACATATCTTTTCTGCATGTTTTAATACTGCAACCACACATCATTGTTATATTGCATGCCCCACATTTAATCACCTGTCGTTTCCTATGCGATTTCTCGTTGGATAATTTCTTACACACAGTTTCTGTCCTGTCAATAGTTGCGATTTCTTGCATTCCACCAGCTATCTACCCCGCATCCCCTAGTCGTTATTAAATTCGCCCATCTAATCATACAGTTAGTGGAACTTGGAAATTTGTGTCCACCCCTTGAACTACATGACGTGTAAAGTAAAGATTACCAAACAAGGCTGTAAAGACTGATCATGTCCGCAAGCCGCTGAGCCAACCCCGCACAACCCACGGTATATACTTACCCCAGTACTTGTGGCCCGCTCTCATCATTATCATGAACGGCGTCGAAGCAGCCGCCTCCCTCTTTGGCTCTGAAGACCTGGCGACTGACCCATTTTCTAACCTTGGCGAAAATACCTCGACACACTCGACTGGTGACGACTTATTCGGTACTCAGACGACCTCAAGCAGCGCCTTGGGCGACAACGCTGAAGAACAGAATTTTTTCTCCAGCGAAACTGAAACTAAGGACTTTCATGACGACGGCGCGCCAGTGACGAATTATAGCTACTCCGACACATACGGCGGGCAGGCTCCAACGACTGAGGGTGGGAGCTGGGATGCTGGGCCTGCACAATCGAGCGGAGATCCGTATGCGTATACACCCGCAACTAGTGAAGTCTCCTTTGACTGAAAAAGTGTAATTCTGACGGTGTACCCAGCTCATAATTATCTCCCCCCCGCTATAATTCGACGAATTCGGCTCCTACGAATTTTTATGGAGGACAAACCACGTCTGTACAGACAAAAGCCTATCCCCAGTCCCATTATGACGCCTATGCACCGGTCACATCACATTATGCAACCGCACCTCCAGTGCTCAATTCATACGCGCCCGCAGAGACATATACACCCCCGTCTGCCTCGTACAGCGGTACTTTTGATTCCACAACCCATTCCGGATTTGCAGCACAAACCGATACAACATTACCCCCTCCACCTGTGAATGTACCTACGGTGACACGTCCAAAGGTTTCGAATGCTTACGATCCTCCCTTCCTACCGTCAAAGCCCGCAAGGCGTACGGCATCAAGGCCTGGTCTTAACCAACCGAGTACCCCCTACGGCTCATACCAACTACCAGCGCAAATATCACCTCAACAGTCCTATGGGTCACCTCAGCACGCTCAGAACTATTATGCCTCTCCTCCGCCTCCCGTCGAACCCCCAGTTGCATCCACTGAGAATGGTTGGAATCCGGCGCCTGGCGATTATTCAGCGAACCCCACGACACACAAGCCCGTTGCGCATACCAGCGTTTCTGATACGGTCCATGAACCCCTGCCACCATCTACCAATGTGGCAAGTAATCACATGTCCTGGCACCCGGTGCCTCAGAATCGCGGCATTGTTAACTCGAAGTTGTACGAAGAGAACCATCATTCAGCCCCTTTAGATCCATATGGCGTGCACGCGAATGCCTCACACCAAGATGGAGCTCATTATTCTGTACCTGATCCTGAGACTACGTCTTATCCGACATCAGAACCTCAAAATGGTGGCCAGCATTCATATACACTCGCCAACGCCCGCGAGTACATGTCTTCCCCTGCACCGTATCACCAGCCTCCATTGCCTCAAGCTGGGGGAGCCAATAATATCACTAATAGCCCAGAAGCTCGCTTTAGCCACTTGAAAAATGAGCCGTCAAGCGGCGTACCCCCCCTAGATTATTCAGTGGAGGGTGTCCTAGCGGACTCTCCCGGGACAAGCCCTTATGCGCCTCACCAGGTAAGTAATGCCCATCCTCCTCCAAGGGCATTGCAAGCTACACGGTCATCTACATCCGTGGTTCGGTCTCAGAGCCCTAAACCTCCCACGCCCGGCCCGAACCAATTACCCCGGTCAATGAGTATGGAAGAGAGAACAGGCTCTCCGGTCACTGCCCCTCTGCCGGACCTTCCTGATTCCCATTCCTCGAAAACGTCGCGAACCATGAATGGAAACGAAGCCGTGTATAGGGCAATGTCACCTACAGTGCCCCCTCCTCGCGCTAATGGCATCAAGAGTGCCAAAAATTATGTCCCAGCTAACTACATCCCATCTATGTCAGAGCAATCCCGACTGCGCTCAATGTCGGGTAGCTCTATAACATCATCCTCGTCTGATCCTTACGCCCCAATGCAACATTCCAGACAGCAGTCTATTGACACAACTGGTGGCCTCCCGGCTATGTATCCGCAGTTTGGGGATAATTACCCCCCTGCCATGCACCAACCCCTCCAAGAAACTCAAGAGCTACAGGTCAAGTCCGCTCCAGCGCCTTATGCACCATCCCCTTCACTTTTAGGCCTAAATGACCCCCTTGGCCGCACTGCCGCGCGCATTCCGGTGTTCAGTTTCGGGTTTGGTGGAAAAGTTGTGACATGCTTTCATGGTGTTGCCAACTTGCAAACAGGATTCGATGTTGCTCTCTCGTCTCGGAATTCAACAGGCATCAATATTCACATTTTAAATAAGATTGTCCCTCAGTCTGCTCTTGATGCTTCTATGGCAGAGTACCCTGGTCCATTGTTCATGGATCCTGGAACGCCGACCACCAACCTAGTCAGGACAGGCGTTTCGACTCAGCTTAAAGCAAAGAAAGGACGCGTCCAAAAGTACCTGACCGACCGAATGGACGAAATTTCGCAAGGGCTTGGATATTTGAATAAAAATAGTCCTGACAAATACCGAGCGGAAAGCAGGCTAGTTCTCTTGAGATTATTGCATGCTATGGTAGAGCACGATGGTCGGGTGTCTGGGACGTGCGTAACCCACTCTAAACTCTCGACTGTGTTCTAAAGAACAGATATAGCACACAGATAGATAAGGCAATGCGCAGTGCACTGGTGCCTGGGCCAAACGATGAGACAGTCGAATCTTCAATATCAACTTCAACGACAGGCTTTTCTGCGCCGGCAGACGTCCAATCCCTCGCGGCTGGCCTACCACTGACTCAATTTTCCTCACCCTTAGCTGATCCTCAAGACCATGTTATATCCACCACCACTCTGCACAGTTCGTCTCTTGATAAGATCCAGGATTTCTTGATCCGTGGCGAACGGCGCCTTGCCTATCATTATGCTCTTGACAACCAACTATGGCCGCATGCGATGGTGATTGCGAGCAGCATTGATAAAGATGCCTGGAAGGAAGTAGTAGGGGAGTTCTTGAAAAGCGAGCTAGGTGTCAAGAGCCACACACTGCCAACCAATTATCACCATGCCACAACCTTACCCCCAACTAATGGGCGAGAAGGCTTGAGGGTAGCGTACAGTCTATATTCTGGTCAAGGCTCTGCAGCTGGTACGTCGCTGTCTTCATTTCCTCAATCATTCTCAAGAGTCCTTCAGTTCAAGAATTAGTGCCTCAAAATCTACTGGCACGAGCAACAAATCGGCCCCAGCTCCCTGTTGTTTCGCACGCAAGTTCCACACCCCTCACACCGAATTTCGGCGCTCCCCTACCTGTTCCCATACCCGCCGAGTCGCTCTCAAAATGGGCTGAAACAGCAGCCATGATGCTTTCATCTCCCATGACGGCGGAGACGTCGTCAGCATTTACTGCCCTCGGGGATCAGCTTGTCGCTTCTAAATGCTTTGAGGCAGCCCACGTCTGGTAGGTGACCTTCGCATCGCTTGAGGTCTCCCTAATATGCTCGATAGTTATCTTCTTGCCCCTCAAACTTCACCAATCGGCGGTCCTGGAAACCCTACCGCTCGGATCATGTTGCTTGGCTCGCAAAACCCGCATCTAGGGGCAAGCCTTGGGAAGGACCCCGACCCAATCATTTTCTCGGAGATCTTGGAATTTGCTCTTTCTCTCACACCTACAGCCAAAGGTCAGGATGGCTTTGGTGGCTTGGCCCATCTTCAGTCCTATCGCTTCGTCAGAGCCATGTCCTATGCGGAACTTGGTGATCTTCAGCTTGCCAGTAGCTATTGTGAAGCAATCACGGCTTCACTAGGTCGCGGTTCGCCTTATTTCACAAATACGCTGGTGGAACAACTAAAGGGTCTCTCCGACCGTATCGCGGGTGTATCTCATAACGACAAATCTGGTTCATGGATGGGAGCTAAGCTCAGTAAACCCAGCCTTGACACAATTGGAGGTTGGCTCGAAGGCCGATTCACCAAATTGGTTACCGGGGAAACCGATACCGCCGCACTCCCGCAAGAAGAAACTAACCATGTTACCGACCAAAGTTTCTCCGGTCCATTTACACATTACAGTACTATTTCATCCACAACGCCTTCAGCAAGTCCATCACCACAGCCATCAGTGATCAATCTGAATACCCTGCCTCCACGTAGTGGATCTGCTTTAGCAACTTCTTCGCCATATGTTCCCCACACTCAGATTGATCGAGCCTCTTCTGCAATGGACTACACGAGACGCAAACCATCACCAGGACCCCGCGTAGCATCGGCCAGTGCAGCTACAACCACGTTTTCCCACACGCCCTCCTTCGGACAAGCGCTCAATGCATTTTCCTCCAATGGGAGATATAGCCCCAGTCAGGAAACACCTAAACCAAGGTCCCATGATGCCAATGGATCTGAAGGTGCGGCGCCAGGCCAAGAAGTGTCTTGGTGGGGCGCTAGTTCATACGGCGAGACGGATGATCAAACTCCCAGGACTGCAACATTCCTGCCAATCGAAGAAGGATCTGTTTCGGCCACATCGGACGGATTTATATCTCTAATGGACACCCCCTCAGTATCAACCACTCCGCAATCATCCATTCGTAATTTCCAGACATCCACGATTCCGGAGGATGAGGAAGATCTCGGATTCGGGAATTCTAGATTGACCCCTAACCGCGAACACAATAACCAATCCAATGAATCCTCTCCTGTTAATGTTGAACCTACGCCAACAAAAGCAAATTCAGAGCCATCAAGTGAGTCTACATTTATTAACGTAGCAGATAACTCATTGGTCATTCTAGACCCTCCCAAGCAACCGCCTGCTTCTACTGGCTCGTGGATTAGTCGGTGGTGGAAACGACCTGAATCAGCTACACCCGGTCCTATCAAAGCCAGTCTTGGGGAAGAAAAAGCTTTTTATTACGACGAGAAACTGAAAAAATGGGTCAATCCCAAGGTAGGTTATTCGCTTTTGAGCATGGGTTTAGTTTAAGTATACATTAGGACACTGCGGGACCTCCAACACCATCCGTCCCTCCACCACCTCCTTCGCGCGCACAAACCGCATCTCCAGCAATGACCGGACACCGCCCTCCATCCGCAGCAGGTTCAGCCGCTCCGCCCCCAGCACGAGCATCATCGGCAATCGATCTCACCTCCTCCCCCCCGAACAAGTCCACCATGCGCGTTCGCTCGAACTTGGTG